>JAWWEE010000074.1:109022884-109081881 GCA_035221455.1 Xenops minutus | reverse complement strand
CGCCGGGAGGCCGCGGGCGGGCGGGCGGGCATGGGGCCGTCTGCCCGGGGCGGGGGCGGAGGCGCCGTCCCGCCCCGCCGGCGCGGTGCGCTCGGGGGTGTCCCGGCGGCTCCCGCTGCCGCCCGGCTCCGCTGGGTCCTAGTGCGCCTTGAGGCGTGAGCCCGTGCCGGCCAGGAGCGGAGCAGCGGCGGGTCGAGAGGTGCGAGCACGGCCCGCAGTGCGGCCCAGCTGCCTGCTCCGAGCTGGGGTGGGAGCGGCGGCCCCCGGTGCGCTCTGCCTGCCCACCCAGCTACACACACAGACACAGACACAGACAGACACAGGGCCGGCCCGGCTGCAAGGCACCACAGCGGGCCATCCCACAGCGCGCCATCCCACAGTGGGCCATCGGGTCCCCTAAGCAGAGACCCATCCGAGAGCACATTGCACAGGATTGCGTCCCGTAAAGAAGTTCTTCCTCGTATCCAGGTGGAACTTCCTGAGCATCAGTTTCTGCCCACTGCCTCTTGTCCTATTGCTTGGCACCACCAAAGAAAGCCTGGCTCCATCTCCTTGGAACACTTGTATACATCGATGACGAAAGTCATGGCACAGACCCTCAAAGTGAGCACCCCTGCAACCACCAAATTCTGCCACTGACCCCTAACAGATAGCTCTTCTGCTTCTGCCAAGTCAATCAAGCGTTAGAGAGAACAGGGTGCATATGTTAGGAAATTACAGCTATTCAGCAGCCATGCAAGACACCCCTGGATGAACAGCCATGCAGTGGCTTCCACAACAAGCAAGGCAGGTGCATAACAAGGCTCATGGCACCAGGACTGACAGCTGGGCCAGGAGGGAGGCATGGAGCATCCAAAACTGTGGAGAGGGGCAGCTACAGAGCACAGGCAGCCACCCACACTAAGAATCAGGGCAGATGCAGAATCTGAAATCCATGCTCTCAAGGAGAAACAGCACGTAACAGTTAACATCATCAGATGGTCGTGACCGAAGTTTGAAATCTCTTCTGAAGGAACAGCATCTCTACTAATCCAATTCCCACTCTGAGCACACCAGGGCAATGGTTCAAGGATGACTCGGAGGGAAGGCTGCCATTTCCTGACTCACCATCCCCATTTCCTGACTCACCATCCCCATTTCCTGTAGCCTGGCCTTTCAAGTCTCCGACCCATCACCAGCTCCTGAATTGAACCCTCTTATCATGTGAAGTGCAATGAAGTCACAAAACCCCCCCCAGACTGTGTCTATACATACTCTCCCTCCTCCTTGTTTTTGTCTGGAAATTTGTTGCTCATACTGTTAAGAACATTTTTCTCACTAGGATTCAAGTAAAATTATTCATAAAATGAATCAGGTTTTGCCAGGAATTGCATGGATTGTAAGAGTTTATTAAATTATTTTGTACCTGTGGATGCTCTAATGCTGTGAAAAGGCTTCCTATTAGGCTTTAATCATAAAAAAAAAAAAGTTGAAAATTCACCTGATAGTGCTCCTCCTGTCAAAAATGCAAGTAGTATGAATATAGAGGGATTCAGTAACTTCCCATTAACAACAGCAGATTTGAGATAGGGATGATACTCCCAAAAGTATTCTTCAATGTTTCAGTGATACAGTGCATGCTTTATCTGCCTCCTCCGAAAAAAAAACATGGAAGAACTGACCGAAACAAGAACATGCACTGAGACATTTCACAGTGATAAAGGTCACAATCTTATAGCTATAATCTTAACCAATTAGCTGTGTCTGTTTTAGTCTGTTCAAGCAAACCTAATTAACAACTTCAAACAGCACTTTGCAAAATGCCAGCTCTAATCTTAAAATATATAAATCACTAGGGAAAACTGCACTTTTCCCCTGATCTGCTCTGTTTATTTCTTCAGAGACCTTTTCTACAGATCTACTCAACTTCATTCAAGTGGACAAAAGTCAAATAAAATAGGTGAAATTTACATAGGTACATCTCAACTCCAGGAGACTGTGAGCCTGCCTTGGATAGCCCTAAGGAGATGTATTCTGAGCCCACTTTGGCTGGACTTGTGCAGTAATTAACAAGCAAATGGGCACGGGAGGCAACCACACTGACCACACCTGCAATGCCAGACAATGGAAACTCAGAGCCCTCTGTTTTAAAAAGAAAACCAGAAGTACTCAAAGCTTTGTACAAGGCTGGAAAAGTTACTTTGTAACAAGGAAAAACAAGGAGAGATGAAAAGTGAATCATTTTCTGTGCCAGTATTCTGGATCTGAAAGGAAAGCAAGCAAAATTTCTCCAATCCCAAGAACTCTCAACCAGCGCGTAGCGAGGGTGGAGAGATCCTGGGGGCCGGGGCGGGGAGGGGAGGGGAGGGGAGGGGAGGGGAGGGGAGGGGAGAACAGCAGAAATATGGAGAGAAAAGAACACTGAATTTCACTGAGGAAAAATGCAGTTAATACAACTGCATTGCAACTAATACAAAACTAATAGGAAATAAAAAGGTGCTGCATGAGAGAGAAACAGCAAATGCTCACAATAGAAAATAGAGAGCAACAAATGAACTTTTAATCGATGGGACATTAAGGCATCTGGCCTGCAGTACCCAAGAACAGTTTTAGCAACCTTGTGCACCTATCTTAGCAATATCCCGACTCTGTCAGATGCTATGTGAGCACCAATCCTATTTGGACTCATAGAAAGGAAATGCAAACAGAGAGGCCAAAACAGCCCTGCAGAGCCCTTTGACCTGGCTTCCATATATGCCAGTATCTTGCTTTTCAGAGAAAGAGCTTTACTGTATTCAGATGGAGCCATAGGTCTGCTTCCTTTTGAAGTGCTCTCTAGACTCTTCTTCTGGCTTACAGTGCTGTAGTCACCCCACTGAAGATCTCCTTAGTGATGCTTGCATCCCACACACTGGATGGACCCCATTTTCAACATTTACTGTGGATCACTTCTTTATTTTCTTTGGTCTTTCATCTCTGTTGCCACCAACATGCAAACAATTTAAGAACTCTTTCTGGCCGAGGGAAGCAACATAACAAAGCAGGGAATAATAGATACAAATTGAGCTTCTGTGGTTGAGAATGGTTCTGTGTTGGGCAGACATAAAACCAGCAGCAAACAAATACAAAATCAATTAACCCATACCAGAGAAATTACGAGGGACTACATGAGAAACAAGATGCAGAGGTACAAAGCTCAGTTTGTCCTAAGAAAGCCAGAGAGGCTGTTGACAAGTAAGTTTATCATTCTGTGTCCCGCCAACCTCCTATTACGGAATCCAGCAACCATCAGCCCACCCAAGTCCTACTGTCAAAAGAGCTGTATGTTCTCGCTGACAAATGTAAAGAGTTGTGGAAAAATATGTCCAAACCCCAAAGCCTCACACACACCACCTTACAGTTTTTAACTGTTACAAAACCACTCTGAGTAATTTCCAAAATCACAGCCAGACCCTAATGAATAACTTTTCATAACAATGTTGTGGATGTTCCTGTTCACATGTTGAGTGCATAATTTTTAATTTCTTCATTCGGAGTTATTCTGTGCTAAAAGACTTTATGTTTTTTTTCAGGAGACAGCAGACAACAATGCGGCTGCACTCAGTCAGAGGGCATCTTCTGGAAGGAGGAGGAAGCTGTGCTTTTCCAAGAGCAGTTGAGCAACTTTTTGGGGAAAAAGTTTCTGGAGTGCAGAACAAATCTGACGGAGTGGTGAAATGCACAAGGAATAGAAGCCTGCAGCACAAGCAGAAAGGAGATCTCTGAGAAAGGCAGAGGAGACATACACAACCAAGGGCCCAAGATGATGTAAATACTTCCCTGAGAGGGAATTATGAAGACTTCCTTACAGTGCATGAAGCTGCTGAGAACTGTGAGCTGAGAAAAAGACCAGAACATAAAGACACATTGCTAAATAGAGGGAAAGGCAGAAATGGGATAAACGCTTTAGATATCCACTGTGTCCAAGGTTTCTTTCTTTTAAAAAATTAATTGGTCTGGCTTATCCTCTAATGAAATCATTTTCTTGTAGGCAGCATATATGCTAAAATTTGAATTATATAGAGAAGATTAGCATAACCCCTGCACAAGCTGGTTTGGGGATAGTGAGATGACTCCACAGTACAGCAGAAATATTGACATACTGGAACAAGTCCAGCAACAGATCACCAGACTGGTCAAGGGGCTGGCACACAGGCATATGAGGAGATGTGGAGATAGAGATATGTCCATTCAGCTTGGAGAAGAGGAGGCTCAAAAGAGACTGGACTGGTGAAACTACCTAGCCTTAGGCTACAGGTAAGACAGAGCCAGATTCTTCTTATATGTGCCCAATGATAGGCAATGGACATAAGCTGGAGCATAGAAAATTCTAATTAGGTGTAAGAAAAATGTTTTACCATAAAGGTGGCCAAAGGTGGAGTAGAGTTTATGGGCTTTCCATCTTTGAAGGTGTAAAGGGCTTGACTGGGCATGGCCCTGAGCTATCTGATCTAGCTAGACCTCCTCTGAGCAGGGGGCTGGACCAGATGACCCTCACATGACCCATCTAACGTAAATTCTTCTGTGATTCTGTGACACTAGGCTTTCTAGGTTCAAAGACCTGATGTTTTCAGATGTTCCTCACCTTAGAGACAAAGTGCAAGATAGATCTCTGTCAGAGATACAACCCACCCAGGCTGTTTAAAGAATGTCATGTCATTTTTGTGAACATTGTTTATATTTTTATACTCTTGTTGGCATACCAGATAAATAATATTACTTATGTTATTAAGTATAAGTAATAATATTACTTATTAAGTATGTTCTGCAAGACAATGCTGTCTTGGGCACTTGATTCTATCTGTTTTACCTCTGTGCCTTGCTCTCAACCCCTAACTTGCATCAACACAAATCCCTATCCTATTGCTTACTCCCTAAGGATTAAAAAGGTTTCTACAGGTAGCAGTCTGTATGGCTGTAGAGTAAGAAAGCTCAAGATACACATAATTTGATTCCTCATCCTTTTTATTTTCTTAAAAGGAAATGTGTGTCCTCATCCAGTGCTTAGCGTGTCTTCTAAATCACAAATGATAGTTACAAAAGGATTACACTCCTTACCTGCATATGCACACATACATACATTCATATCTATACATATATATACATACCAGAGATATCAAGTCTTGTTTATTTATTTTTTTACATCTCCTACTTTCATAGAAAGCCATACCCTCTGCATGTGCAGTGCAGTGACTGAGCAGTGGTCCTATCCTTTGCTGTGCTGACCAGCTGTAACCAGTGTATCTCAGGGAGGCTTCCAGGCTGCATTCTCATTGAGAGAAAGCACTTTTACAGGACTACAGTGCCTCCTCCACAGGTGCAGTCTTCACAGACCTCGCTGCTGCATGTGTGGCTTTGCTCTGTACTCCAGGGACAGCCCTATCAACCTAGAAACACTTCTCTCCTTCATAGCAAAGCTGACAAAATATGGGAGGACATTTGAGTCACACAGCTTGCCATGCCTTCCCTTAGTGCTAGATTTTGGGTTTACTTTACAAGTAAGAGATTAATATTGGGAAGAAGGCAAGAGTCTGAAGTTCTTTTAGGTCTGCCACAGACTCACTTTCCAGTCCTCAGTAAGCTGCTTCATATCCACATCTCAGCTCCACCATAAATAAGAGGGTCGATTATAGCAACACTACAGCAGAAGCTGTGGGACTTCACATCTACAGAGCTCTCCGCAAATATAAACTGCACAAAAATATAAATTCTTTTCTGTAACCTCATCAAAATAAAATATGCAGAAGCTGGTAATTCCTCACAGTTTCTCTGCTGGCATGGAGTAAAGAGTAGCCTCAGTGGCAGAATGTTGGGTCTTTACACAGAATCTCTAATCTCAGACAAGCAAAATTCATTCATTTCATGAGATACTGCAAATTAGTCAACACTTTCATTGCTTTGGCCCCTCAGAAGTGTGTTAGGCACTGTTTACAATCACATAGTGTAAATTTTTCTAGTTTGTTCAGTACGTCAAGTAAACAGTAGTAACTCCTCATGTGTTTGAATTCTGATGCTGTTATCCCCATGCCATACCTTGTTAGGCATTCAGACAACTGTGCTGATCACATATTTCCTCTTAGTTTAATAGGCCTTTCAGGAAGGAACAAGCATTCCCTTGTATACTACTATGGTTCCCATCACTTGATGGTCACACTTAATTAAGCACTAGTTTAGGAGAGAGCTGGTTACACTTCATTTCATTAAGTGATTTCATGATCACCAGAGGTACACTGACAGCTCTGTTAGCTGAAGCTATGTGAAAAGGGGCAGCAGGGACAGCAGTAACATTTTGCAGTACTTCCTCGTCAGTGATTTTCCAGGCGCTACTCTTGCAGAGCGCAGCTAGTTACATTGTCATTAGCATTTAGCCTTTTGGCTCAAAGCTATCTCAGACTTGAGGTATGATAGACCATATCATATTACTAGTGCCTTTAGCAATGTTCTTCTCCGAATCCTTAAAGTCATCATTTTTATATAAAGTAGATACTAAGAATTTCCTAATCTGTCTTCCCTCCCTTAGGTGTTTCTGTTCATGGTCAGCAAATAAATGTGATTAAGGGACAACATCCCATTAAAAAAATGTTAGCAAGACTCAATTGTGAAACAAGAAAATGTTGAAAGGTTCTCCAGTGTGATAAACCAGGCAGTTTAAAAACACTGGACAATTAACTCTCAAATATGTAAGTATCATATGACAGGAAAAACACAACCAATGTTATGTTACATAATGGACATTGCAGGATACCTGTAAAACCATACATTAAAGCTGCATGCCACAAAAAACTTCTCACAACTGTTTGTGTTCATTCATAGGGATATGTAATGCACAGATGGTTTAATGTTTCTAATTTGAAAGCATTTTTCCTAATTGCATGAGGGGAATTTTGCACAAATTTGTACTTCAAACATAGATCTAAAGTTCAGTCTGCCTGTGCTTTAAGACATATTTCAGTTTAAGAGGGAAAGAAGTGTTAGGAAAACTCCATCATAAAGGAGAATGAGATGAAAGAGGTTTTAGATACACAGCAAAAGCCAAAAACAATGCCAAAAACTTGGATTTTGTTGTAAAGCCCTTTGTCACAGAGCTTTGTGTTCAAAAACTGTGCAGACTGATAAATGGTATCTCATATAAAAATAACATCTTTGCTCTATGTGGCCTTTCATTCAAATTATATGAAGATACAGAAGAACATTTACCATATAAGCAGGCAAGAAGAAAAACACAATTATATTGTGCCAAAGCATCAGATGATATGACTACATTTTCCTCAGAGACCTATTCTATATAAGGATCATGAAAAATTACATACAAATGACAAGCCCCCTACATATTTTATCTGTTTTCACTTTCCTATGAGTATTAAACTATTATCATTTGTAATGAGATGGGTTTGTCACTGGAGTCCAGAATATAAGAGAGCCTCTTCTTTCAGAAATTCCTGGGAGGAACTCTGTTTTGTGTGTCTTCACAAACTCAGATACCTTACATTTAAAAAAAAAAAAAAAAAAAAAAAGGCAATAACAACAAAAAAAACCTCATCTAGCAATGAAACTAGATAATAATGTATGGGGAAATGCAGCATGGCATCCCCCACCCAGTTAACAAGAGCGTTATGAGAAGTTCCATGCAAATTGTGTGAACTTTTGCTTAGAAATTACAGTTGTACTAACAAGGGGGAAAAACAACCAATCCCCACTGATTTTTACAACTGGACTGCAGAAAATACTGCTCTAAATAGTTTATATTCCTATGGTATCTTTCACACATGTACTATTCACAGTAAATACAGTGGATCCATATCACTGTTCCAAATTTAAAGGCAGAGAAAATGATAAACCAAACATTTACGTGACCTGTTCAAAGTTGTGTAACGAGTTACAGTTATCCTGTCTCTCTTGAGCTCTCATACTGCACAAAGTACACTCCAACTACAGTTTATACTGAATCATTGAGCCATAGATACTGTAAGCAAAAAGAAATTACATTACTCATGTCTTAGAAAGGTGATACTTTGTGTACTCAGTAAATCAAGGAAAAGGAAATCAGCAATGGGCTTTGAACCAAAAATGCAAATTCATGGCAAGGTTGCTTAGATTTGGTTATCAAGAGAAGAGATTCTCATTGCCTTAAGAGGAAATCACTAGGGGGTTCTAGATTAGATCTCTTGTTCTGCTAGCACACAAAAACTAATTCCTTTAAGAAAAAACTTTGCATTTCTCAGGTAGATGAGGCATAGCTCAATAGTGACAATGACCTTACTAGTGTACTTATGAACAAAAGATTACTAAGTGTAACAGGATCTAAATAAACATCCACCTCCATATCTCTTGGACGGATGATTTGCAGAGCATTTCTCACCCTGCATATTACATATTTTAACTGACCATTTAACAAGCCTGTCTCATGTACCTTCATAGATTTCTGGGCTGTCAGTTATGTGCATTGACTGGACACTTCAGTTTTAAAGTGCTGTACATTCTATGTGGTGCTAGAAAAACAACATTAATGATAATAAAGACAAGTTCCAAAAGGGGAAACAGGAGAACGTTCAACAAATCTTTGATTTATAGGAGACTCAGAGCTGCATGATTCAAATACCAGAAATTCACTTCCAGGAATTTTGGCAAGTTTTTATAACAAATAAATTATTACTAGTTTTCCGTGGTATTCATTATACCATTAATAGTGGTGGATTCCTTCATACATATTTGATTTTATTATCCAGATATGTGGGAATCTCTCTGGCATTTAACAGGAAAAAAAAATAAAGACCAATTATAAAGTAATGGAAGGAAATCTAAAATACTTTCCTTTTAATAGGCAGATACTCAGAGGCTGAAGATTTAGTCTTCACTGAAAGGTTTTGCCAGCATAACTGCTGTTAATGGTTGTGACATTTTTCTTTGAGAGGTGTAGACAGAGCATGACAAAAGCATTCTTGACATCCATCTTTCTCATCTGATCTTATGTATATCTTCCATAAACACGGGATTTCTTATTTTGTCTCACAAGCATTTAAATTAATGAATTTTGCAATCACTGAGCAGCTGAATATACACAGATCTGGGCTACAGTCCCACACATTTAGATACTACAGCTTTGAAACATCTCTTCTCCAGAAAGGATCAAATGCAAAAGCTCTGATATTTTTTTCCTGAAAAATATGGGTTCAAAAATAAGTGAGAAAGCCTAAGAATGCATTCATGGCCTTGATTCTGGGGTCTGCTCATCAGCATCAGGGCTTTGTGGAATCATCTCGAGCCTGAGCCTCTCCTCCAGAGGGAATGGCATCAGGTCCTTCCCAATGATCACCCTACCTACTCAGTTCTGCAGGTCAACAACAGTGAAGTACATAGCCCCAGGGTGTAAAAGATGATGTAGGTGCATTGCAGTGAGAAATATCAGCTTGGACTGATATTGCAGAGTTGTTTATGTGTGGCTCCTGTAAGGTAAAGAAAGAAGACAAAAGTACAAGTGCTCACATTGTCATAGGGGTGGAAGGGAGAGGCAGAGGAAGGAGGCTGGGGAGAGAGGTAGCAGGCTTCAGGGGAAAGGAGCCAATAAGAGCATGGATTCTTATCTCCCTGCTCCCCATCCCCAATTATACATAAAACATCAGGAAATACCATAGTGGAAAAGCACTTTCTTTTTTTGGTCAACTATCAGGTTCACGCTAAATAAACTATTATGACTGGAATATACCCAAATTTCACAGGCTAGAAAGCAAAGTTGACGTCCATTGATATGGTCTAAGTTTTCACTTGGAAACAGTCAGTGACTCCAATGTTTATTAAGACTTAAGATTTTATTTTTTTTAGCTGCTATCTCATTACACAACCATTTATTATATTCTATAATATTTTGCAGTAAATGCTTATAAAAATCAATTCACATAGAAACAGACTGAAAGGAAGAGGACAAACAGAACAATTGCATGGCTCTGAGAAGAGGGCCTGCAAGTACCAAACTCTGGTCACTGAAAACTGTGAGGGCTATAATGGTTTCTTGATAGGAACAGAGCTGAAGACCCTTTTATTGTCATCTAAGCTGGTCTATACATAGTTGTTCAGTAAGTTTTTACTTTTCCCGTAATTCCACAGTATCCTTCTTATGTCTTGGCCAGTCTAGCAAAGAAGGCGTATTATGCTTACAAAGTTTATGTTTCCCTAGACAGAGGAAAATTGAAACAAAGACATGACAAAATAACATAAATAAACGCAGAGTGTAGAAGCACACACCTCTTCTCCCTCTTTCATTCACAGGACAGACAAGACATTCAAAGACATAAGGAGGAAACCAAATTAAAGGTAAAAAGATTTTCTGTACCACATATAATATTGCTGTGAAATTCACTGCCACAGGAAATCGTTACACCCAAGAACTTCACAATGGTTATATATGCAGATATCAGGAACAGAATTTTCATGACTGATAATAACAAGTTGTTGAAAGGGACACTAAACTTTGTGCTTCAGGTATCATATCAGGTACTAAAAAGTTAGGTATCAATTTGAAACCTAATTGAGTTCCATAGGTTTCCCATAATAAAAAGGTTGTGTTGGTCCAATGGCACAAGGACTGGGCTGGGCCTCAGCTGAGCTGGCTTCTACTCCCATGTAAGACCTCCTCTTGAACTCTGGAAAGTCATGCATCCTCTCTCCGCCTCAGTTTCTCCATCTGTTATAAGGAAACTCTTAAACCAAACTAGATAATTGATATTAGGAGCATTATTGGGTTTTGTAACTTCTCCCTCCTCCTAGCTATTGTCAAAGCAACAGATTTAGACCAGATGGATCTCAAACTCACTCCTGTCTTACTTACACATAAGTAAACAGGAGCAGATTTTATATCTTTTTTAAATAAGACCTGTTGGAGTTAGGCTCTCTGGCCTGGATTTCTCAGTGTCCTCCCACCTCATTTTCAATGACTGGAAATTCACTGAGGCAGAAACTACATTTATTTTGTTTATAACATATTTATTTTAGGCCTTATTTAGTATACCAAACATCTTATTGCTTTTGGACCCAGTATTTTAGTACAGCATTTAGGAAATAAATGTGGCAATGTCATAGCAGGGATTAAAAAAAAAAAAGAAAGAAAGAAAAAGAAAGGGGAAAGAAATACAGTTTTATTTATAATTGGATGTATAGGCACTGTACTGTAATGGAGTCTAAATCTCAAAAGTGTTGCTTTATATTTGCTTTATAGGACTATAAGAGCCAAATAATGACATTTAAATGATCTATTCCATTAACATTGTATCATTTTGTCAATCTGGAATGTATTTTAATCAAAAGCCCCCTTGAAATGGTCTCCTTTGTTGTATTTTCTTTTTGGCTCATTTTATCAACATCTGTTATGTTTATACAATATGAATTAAAACTTCGGAATGCTGTTTGTACTCAGCTACTTTTGCTGAGAATGTAACATCGGAGGATTGGCAGTGTTTATGTAAATCAGTGCGGCTGACACAGCCATCATAAACAAATGAGAAAATATAACAAACACATTGTTCATGGAGGAAATGTTTGTTTTTAGAGTTGGCTTCAGTCTTACCAGATTGATGAAGAGTTGCTGATACCGGGGATCTGTACTGAAGCGATTCAGCAGCATGGTTAGGCGCAACAGATTGGGCAGCTTCTCCAATGTTATCTGGAGCAGGGAAGAGCTCATTTCTCTTTCCTTCTGTGCAGCACATTAGAACCCAAGGTTCAAAAGCTTCCCAGCTTGACTCCTAACAAAAAGATTTCTAGCAGAGCTACACTTGCAGAGCTTGTCCAAACTTTGTAAATTCTTTTGCCAATAAGGCTTAAATTAGCAATTTAAATTAAAACACTCTTTATTACAAAAATATTTTTGCCCTTACTGTAACTGTATCTCTGTTAAGACAATGTAATTTGTATTGGCTTAGGAGGGAGGTTTTTCATGCTGCTAAAATTCACACACCAAGTGATAATTACATGATAGAATAGTGCAGAAAAAATACAGCAAAACTGGTGTCAGCCATCAGCTGAGCTTCTACCATTTTCCATTGGAATACCTATTTGTATCCTGGCACCTTATCGTACATAATTGCCCCGCTCCTTCTTAACATTATTTTGCCAGCCACATTTTCACAGGCAGACCAAGTTTCAGTAATACATGGTGACTTTCCACTTGGGCCTGTGTAAATTGCTCAAAACTACATTACTATTCTTGCCTTAGTAACACACGATTTTCTTCCACTGCACTTAATGTTTACTATTCCTAAAAATCCTTTGGTCATGTATCAAAGGGAAGAATGCTACGTGCTCTTCAAGTTGGAAAGCTTTTATAAACACTCATCATTCAGAGAGGTGCTATCCCATACTGAATTAAATATTATAACAATTCTGCTATCCATAGAGAAGTTGAGAAAGAGAATATTGGAACAGCCTATCTGAGCAAGGAAATTCTTTGCCAGCAGTCTTGCACAACTTCCAGATCTGAGTGGCATTACAGTTTATGAGAGCTGTCCCTGAAAGGTCTCTGGTCATCCTTAAATTTAAATTGTACCTGAACACTTCTTTATCTCAACCACAGGTATTACATAATTTTTTTCATTCATTGAGTGCTCTTCCTAAATCACCCAAACATGCAGGCTTATTAGACAAGGAAAGAACTGAAAGAAAAGAGGTTACCTTCTCATAGGAAAGAGGATGAGGGGAGGAGAAAGACTCACCATTTGTCTCCCATTCTAAGATGTGCTCATTCTCCAACAACATGCACAGCTCTAACCTAAGGTCAGAGAAGATGCCTACATTCATTATAATGGACAAATTTAAAAAAACAAGCACACGATGCTTCAGCATCAGAGATATGATGGCACCACAAGTGCTGTGTGTAGTTTTGGGCTCCTGATATAAGAAGAACATCAAACTATTAGAGTGTGTCTAGGGGAGGGTAACCAATATGGTAAAAGGCCTCAAGGACAAGGTGTAGGAGGAGTGGCTGAGGCCACTTGGTTAGGTCAGCTTGGAGAATAGATGGCTGTGGTGACCCCATTGCAGTCTACAACTTCCCCATGGAGGGCAGCAGTAGGGGAAGTGCTGATCTCTCTCATGGTCAGAGATAGGACACAAAGAACTGGAATGAAGTTGCATAAGGAACAGTTCAGGCTGGACATTAGGAAAAGGTTCTTCACCAACAGGGTGGTCAGTCACCGGAACAGGCTCCCAAGGGAAACTGTCATTGCACCAAGCCTGCCAGAGTTCAAGGAACATGTGGATGATGCTCTTAGTCATACAGTTTAGTTTTAGGTAGTTCTGCAAGGTATAGGGTGTTGGACTTAAAAATCCTTAAGGGTCTGTTCCAACTTGACATATTCTCTGATTCTAGAATATTAATGGGATGATCACATATTTGACTTTCTTAAACTTCTATCAGGAATAGCAACATCACACAGGTGATTTCTGATTTAGGTTTGGCTCCTATCCCACATGTTCTTCTTGACCTCAATCAACCTGCAGGACAGCTCATGCACTGTCTAGTTTGCACCTAACAAGACAATACCTGTAGGAAGCAAATACAATTATCTGGATATAAGTAGATAGGCTGTTTTTCCTTACCTCATCCTTTTTCAGCAACATCTACATTAAAACAAGATCTGCAAAAAAAATATGTCCTATTTTAAATTATCAGTAAAACTTTCTCTCACAATACTGCACTCTAGAGTTCATTGAGACATTTAATGTTATTGATGACTTAGTCATGTGAAAATGGATATTTTAATCAATTAATATATCATTTCAAACCTTTCTTTAAATTTCTACCCTTCTGCATTACACATATAAAGCCTTGACATGCAATATACTTATAATAATCATTTATATCTTAGTATTTTCTTGCTACACTCACACACATATACACACACTTCATCCAAACTATCCACATGCAGACTTTTAACTTATATTTTGATAACAAACACCTTGGGGACCACCACAATCTTTTTGGTTTGTAACATACTTAACATTGTTTTAGCCCTATTTTGTGATTACAACTAGGAGCTACTACAGTAGTACAGAGCTGTGCAACACACTGCTAAATTATGTGCTTGAAGAATCCAGAGGAGAACAGACACATAATCTTCATTAGGACATTAGAAAAATATAAATTACGTAAAAAGTGCCTTTTGTGCCTGGAACACCAAATATAAGATGGGACTTTTTCAAATAAATATTTCTGTATCCAAAACCAGTGATTTCTTCAAATCAAAACTTGTTATAGGAATTTACTAGTTTTAACATAAATGTCTCCTAGGAAAGATTAATCTGCTTCAAGATGTTATTAGCACTTCACAGCAGAGGACTTACATTAAGGTTTTTTCCAACTTTAATGATTCTGTGATTCTAAGACAACATGCCTGCCTGATCCAAAAGATCCTAAGGACAGGTTATGCAATAAGGTTCATGTCCTTTATTATGAAATACCATTGAGCTCTCACACATGAAGAGGTAACATTAGTTTCCAATTACATTACTTTGTTATTAAATTAAACTGCAGTTTCACATGTTTTATGTCTTTATATAGTCTGCCTTTTCGCCAATTTAAAAAACAAGAAATTTTGTTAGAATCTTCCTCTGCATTTTAGTGCAGATCTGTAGCATACATTTGAAGGAAACTATCCTATCATTTCTACCTCCTGTGATTTAGCACTGTAGACCAGTCCCCTTTCTCCTGCAAGTCAGTTGTTTCACTGTGTAGCCTTGAAATCTGCATTTTGTCAATGCAGATAGATTCGGTCTGTCATCTAAGGTTCTCATCAGGATATTTATAAATAAGTATGCCTGTGGCTAGGATACAGATATCACCACTTTACAAGTAAAGACAAGAGCATAACTTGTGGAAAACCATCAGTTCTGAAGGAAATTAGTGGCACAGACAGAAATACTAGGAATCTGTCACCTGCTCCCACCTTTAATGCACATCCCATTCACAGGACAAAGAAGGAATTCTGTATCCTTCCTAACTGTTGAAACTTTATTTGCCTCAATTTAATATCTCACTGGCTTTGGGTTTTGTATAATCGCTTTCAGATTACTGAGTGCTACGCTGCAGCAGAGCTCACTGCTGAGAAAAACACTGGGGAAACAGTTTGCCCTGGGCTCACATCTCCCCTCCAGGGAAAGTCACTGGAGTGAAAGTCACATGTCAAGCCTCTTGACATGTGCATGCCAGCATACAGACATGTAGCACAGACTTGGATTTGAGGACAATGATGAGAACACATGAAAAGGAACAGTATAGGCATGCCACGACAGGGACCATCTATCCCCCTCAGGCTATATTTGGAGGAGGAAAAGGAGGAAAACACAATATACTCATATTCACTACAGCAGAGGATATAGAGAATAAATTATTCCAGTCATGCCCTATGAATTATCTTTTGTGCATTACACACTTTGTTCTGTAGGACTCTCTAAAGGTTCACATTTTAAGGTCTTTCACAAAAAGGTCACCATGCACAGCTCCAAGAAGTCTATTTCAAGAATGATCACTGGGCCAGGAATACTTTCAAGGCTTTAATCCTAACATGAATATATAGACAGCAAGTGTGAAAGTTATGATACACTCTGACCCTCAGACAGATTCTGTATGCTCAGGTCCAAAACACTGTCTGTAGTCGAAATTTCACCATTTTCCACTTGCACATGATACTGGAATTAAGAAAACAGCAACATTCACCATAAGCTGAAAGAGCAGAAACATTTGCTCATCACCATTGGTTTGTTGGCTGGTTTTGGCAGCTTGCAGTTTGCTCAGCACTGTTCTTAACTAAACCCAGCAGGGAGTCTCTTAACAGGACTTTGGGAAGTGTGAGAGAAATTTGGCTAGTCAAAGAAAAATCACATGCAAACACGATGAAGGAAATCATTGGAACATTTCTGATAAGAATCCAAGCCTATTAAAAACTACCATATTCTGGAGAAAAATGAACATACATTATTTCACTTGGACTTCCAGAAGTCATGCTTCAGAGGTATAACAACATCATTCTTTGATGTTGCATATAACATCCTTCCTATCACATCATCAAGCCTTAGAAAGCAGACCAAACATGTTTCTTGCACTATTTTGCAAGGTTTAACAGGAAGTGCTAGGATTCAGACTTGGACTCAGCAATTGTTCGTTTACTCTTTATTTATTTAAGAAGGAAGAAAACTCTTAAGTAGGGAATCTCATTTCAAAGATACCCTGGCAAGGCATTGCAGTAGTTTCATATGCTATATCTTTTATAAAGCATGCATCATGAAGATACACCTAATTAAGATAACACATTATTATCCCAATATCCACATGTCAGTTTTGGCATGGAAGTCAGGAATGAAAAGTACCTGACAGCTGATTGTGTCACTCTTTTTGTCAAGACGGCCAATTAGCTGAGGAAACTACAAATTCTAAATATTGGGTGAGTGACATAAAAGGAACTGTGCCTCCAAAGTAGCTGCAAATGAACAGAAGGAAGATTAAAAGGTGATGACACTGGCAAAAGCATTCAGAGCAGGACTCTCCTAAATTGAATGGACAAAATAACTACACAACGGGACAGGGGATGAAGGGAGGATTAAAAAACCTGAAGCATCATGTGTAGCTTACCTTAGAAAGCTTTAGGCTTATTTCTCCTGCATTAATCCACCAAAGGTACCTGCACTGTGTTTATTTTTGAACTGATTATTCTGATATTTTTGCCAATATCCAGAGGAGTCATTTTCCTGACCTGAAATAGTATTTTGTCTTTTTTTAACTTGTAAAAAAAGAGTATTCTGCATATGGTGAGCAAGACAGTAGATAAGGACTAGATCATCACATATCAGGAACTGGTTTAAATCAACCAAGTCTTCATCTTACACAATAAAATCTCAGGGTTACAGGGTTGTTTCAGGTTAGGCAGCCTAAATCATTGCTGTTTACTTAATATTTTGTTCCTCAAATGAAGAGGGAGCATTACATGAATTTTTGGCATTTTACCTAGAAAATGATAAAAAGGTCATTATCAAATAGTAGACTGAGTTTTTCCAGAGCAAAGATCAAATCCTGTTCATGACACAGCCTTCCAAAGGACACTGAATAAATGTTTAATTTCTGTACCTCAGTTTTCAAACCTACAAAACAGGGATTTATTTCACCTTAAAGCTATGCTTTGAGGTTAATAGTCATTATTTAAGTTGCCAGCTGTCTGGTTTTATGGGCAACAACATTAGGGTGAGTGAGCAGACAGTAAGTCCACAGTCTCAACATGAAAATGCAAAGGCAGGTGTTAATAAATTGTAAATGTAAACTTAGTTTTCAAGTCTACAGAAAGGCTAGATTTTAGAAAAGAGTGAAGACATAAAATCAGATTTGTATTTCCCTAAAATCTGGCTTGCTACTCAGCAGACTTTCAACTTCAGAGGAACCTACCACACATTTAAACAACAGGACAAGTATGTGATCAATCTTTCCATTCACACACCAGTTTTCCCCATGCCTATATTTGATTTCGACATTTAACAACACTCTGCACTTGCCTAAAAGCCACCCACATGCTGCAGTGTGGCTGCATACGTTTTTAATTTGGCTTTTTGTGTTAGCACACAGCCTCTACAACACTCCAGGTTTCCCCTCAAAAGGGCTCCATCACAAAGTCCTACAGCACCTGCACAATTATTTGTAAGGCCAAACAAGACTAGTTATTTTAAAAGTATCATATAATGTTGTTTTTTGGAAGAAAGTTTTCGCACTTCAGATATGAAATAAAACCACTGCCACAGACTCTATAAACCTTCCTCCATCTGTGCTATTCACGAACTGCAGTGCCCCAGAACCCTGACAATACATGGGAGGATCATAACGTCAAGGGTCTTTGTTGAAAGTGCTGGATTCCATTTATTTTAATAGTCAAGATTACTGTATAGTGTATCATTGAAATTAACTAGATCAGCCTTTCAAAAGCAGGAGTCCAGACAGTAAAAGCAAACGATGTGCTGACAGACTCTACCCTCTAACATGAAAACCAAGTAATCACAAAGGCACTTCGATATTGCCATCACCTATTGCCATCAACTCCCTAGTCTGCACACCTAAAAATAGTTTTCAAGTCTCCAAAGCACTTCCCCTCCCTTTTTTTCTCCTTTGCTGGCTGAGTTCAGATGAAGCCTTCAAACCACTGCCAAAGGTGTTTCTAGCTTTGATCAGACTTGATTGAATCACCATTGCCCAGAACTTACAGCAAAAGCTTGGTGAGGAGGAAAGGGGCAAGCTGACCATGATCCTCTAGTAAGAAACAAAACCTCATTTTTATCTCCATTTCTTGCATGAACTTTGCAGATTTCTGTGTTTGATTGAGTAAAATTGCATTCCTGTGATCTAAACTTAGCAATCTCTCCACAACAGTGCCAGAAGGAAACGGCTCTCCAAGAATCTTTCAAACCCGTATCAGTTATTTTAAGAGTGCCAGCAGCAAGGCTGTCACAATATAAAGGTAGATATCACTAAGCTGAGTAACTAATTTATGAATTAAATGTTTCAGGTCTCCATTCATCTTGACCTTTCCTTTCCCTAAGCTGTTGCACCGCATCACTACTGAAGGCAAGTGCCTCTCCGCTTGCTAAGGAAAATAAAAGTATTACTTTATTAAACCAGTGTGTGAGGACTCTGAGCACATGTGCACACACACGCCTTGAGAGCAGTGTTTCATTAGTCCCAACTGGGAGTACAGATTAAAGAAAAATGCCAGAAACCATACCTACAGTCTGACATATCTATGATATGCTGCAATGCTTGATATGTGTTATGGGAAAGGAGCTCTGTATGCTATGCTCAGTTTCACTGAAGTGCTTGGCAGAAAGCATTCCTGACTTACAACAGTGTCTCTTCACTGGACTGACCAGAGGCAAGTCATACCTAATAAACGGCCATAAAATACACATACACACACCACTTTGAATCATTGATTTCACTGCTAAAGGATGTTACTGTGCATTACAGCTTTAAGTTTTCAACTTTGTCATATTTTCTAAACTCTGATCTCTTCAATTTACTTTCAGTTATGTGACATTCCCCCTTAGCAGAGTGAAAGCATGCATTAGCTAAACAATGTGGTTTGGATTTAGCATTCCCATGCATCATTGTGAAAATGTTTGTCTCAGCAATAGTGTCATTATTGTTACTGGGAACAGCTGCTCTACCATGTCTTCTGATTGCAGAAAGCAGAGTATCTCCCTTCCCATACCAATTTACAAGCAGGGAATTAAAGCAGGATCATCAAGTAGAAGGTCCATGAGCACACACTGTCCTGTACTTGGCTTCCTCCTACCACAAAGGAAGCAAAAAGTGCAGCAGTGCAGCAAGAACAGCAGCAAAATAAATATTGCGAACAGAAATGTAGTTTGGCTCCCTCCTCTGGCAGTTCTTCTGGATCTGGACCAGGGACTAACCTGAGGCAGAAATCCTCCTCTTTCAGGTGCAGCTCTCTGGCAGTTTGGCTCTATTAGACATGACATCCTTTGAGCAAGAATTAGAGCAAGGAGTTTGCTGCTGATCAAGCGGATGTTTAATATCTCCCTTGAGTTTCTGAAGTGGAAAGATGTAACCCTCAGCTTTCTTGCCAGCACTCCCAGCCTCACTGAAGTCAGTTTCCACATCCAGCTCTGTGTGAGCCATGGGGTCCCGCTGGGGTAGCTGGGAGCATCCCAGCATCAATGCTGTGCTCTGCGGGCCCATGCAGCTTGGCTCAGGCCAGCTGGACATTTTTAAGGAAAACTGACAAAACACTTTTGTGTGATTACACAGAGAAGCAGGCTTTAACTCACCTTTCAGAACAAGATCTTCAGAAGTAATTATGTTTTATTTTAAGATGGATAAAATCTGTTTTCCAGGGTATTAAACCTTTTGAAACATCTTTGGATGGGAAGTAGGTGTTTCTGCAACTCCAACCTTTAGGAACATTTTAGCTAAATGAAGAGCACAGCTTGTGTATATATTCTATTTTTTGAAAGGATCTTAGATTTCCAACTATGTTTTGAAAATGCAAATTAAGTACTATGAACACTTCATTTGTATCAAACAAACTTAATTTGAGTAAAGCAATTACACAGTCAATACACTCTGAACTGTCATATCAATAATGTGCAATCATAGAATGGTTTGGGTTGGAAGGGACCTTAAAAATAATCTAGCTCCAACCCATGCTCCCATAGGCATGGACATCTTCCGTAGACCAAATTGCTCAAAGTGCCACCCAGCCTGGGCTTGAGTGCTTTTGGGAATGGGGCATCCACATCTTCTCTGGACAACCTGTTCCAACTGCAACAAAACAGTTTGAACAAACATGGTAAACTACAAGGATTTTTGACAACTTTACCTACAACATTTTTATTGAAATTTCTTTTTGGTCCCAAAGTAACAGTTTCAATCAACCACAAATGCTGAAGTTTCAGTAAACTTGAGGGTGGGAAGAGATGGGGTTTCCTAGGTGAAAAAATACACACAGAAATGCAGGCACAGTGCCAAAAAATGTCATGTCCCTTACACAACTAGCGTAAAACCAAGCTTTTATCCATTTATGCTTAGACAGTTATAGTCTGTGCAGTCTGCTTACCATCAGAGATATTGTGGTTGCTGCATAATTACTTTATCCCAATCAAATTAAATCAAGCCAAAACAAAAAAAAAATTCTTTCAGCTAAAAGATAGACAAACAGAATGCAGAGTAATGGCTAACAGCTGTATAGGTAAGAGTGCAGAGACAAACACAGGGAATCCAGCCCTCAGCTTTACAGCAGGAGAGCTACATATAGTACAGATCTGAGAGCTTCAGGCGTGAACAAAATGTCTTATTTGTTATGGTAGAACTCCGAAACAGGCTACTCAGTTGTATCTGTCAGCCTAGTAGTTTCTCCAGAAAAATTGTCTCACAGCTGTGTTCAGGGCAGAAATTAAGATTGCTGGGCAGCACTCCAGCTTCTGACTCTCTGCATGGTTTCTTCTCAAAGGACATGGAGGGGACAGATCCTAGTCTAACAAGACATCAGCATCCACCTGCTTCTCCTCGATTAATACCAGGAGGATTTAACTGCAATACAGAAAAGCTCCTCCTAAATTTTCCTTGGCAAAAGTGAAGTCAGAAAAATCCATCAACACCAAAGCAGTTCCTGGAAGGGACATGGTATTTGTCAGTCACAAATATGCAGGAAACCTACATAAAATAAGGGATAAACAGCATCTGAGAAAAAAGGCACCTAGGTAGAGAACACGTTGTCATCCATTACACACACATGTGGAGGGAAAGGATCATGGATGGGAGTATGCAGATCATGGCAGCAAAGGCACTGCTGATCATGGAGTATCATCACTTTCCATGTTATATCCCAGACATGTCCACAGATGGAGAAAATAAATTCATTACCTACAGATTTTCTCCTAAAATACTCCATGTCTTCTGGTTTTACTGTGATTTACATTATAAAGTAACCTCTGGCAAAGGAGTTGGAGCAGCAAAAGACAAGTGATGATATGCCTAATCTCTTCATCATGTCAAAGAACCATTTCATTGCCCCACAATGGCCCTACACCAGTACATTGTAACGTATTTGGAAATGAAAAAAAAATAGCTTTTTTTTTCAGTTTTGGTCTCACAGAAATTACGCAGAAGCATAACTCTATCTTTCCCTCTGGAGGAAGATCTGGATCTACAGAGTAGAGCAGCCAAGACAAAAGAGAGCCAAGGGACCTCCCAACAGCTCCTCAATACGCATTTACAGCCTCATGCAGTTTCTCTGGCAGAAATGTTCTGGGAAGGAAAGCAGTGGTCCTATCCTCAGGTCACTCTAAAGAATGAATTCCACCTAGCCAGGAGGGCATGCCATTTAGAGCATGACATTTATAGCTCTCAGCAGACTCCCAGCTAAGGCATTCATAACAGCCCAGTTCCCTTCCTGCAGTCACTGGGGGGCAACAGGGGAGGCATTTCAGCTGCAGTGCAAAAGAATAGCCTGTTTTATTCTGGTGTGCAAGTATCATCACTACTGTGGGAGAAATGAAGGGGGTCAGCCAGTCCCTCAACCCTCTGCACTGCGCACAGTAAGCCAATCATCCCCATCAATGCTGAGCATCAAGTTCTCCAGACACACGTTCCTCATATTGAGCTCTGTGAGGATTTCCCAGACATGCACAGAGCTCTGCCTATGGCAAAGTGTCAAATGTATTATTCTAAGGAGATTTTTGTTTTGGAAACTTGCTTCTCAGCTACAATTTGCTTCCTCTTTAACAATTTTAAAGCCAAGGAGTTTTCTTTAGTAGTTGCTTTTGTTTTTAGTTTCTACTGCTTGCTCAGCTGAGGAAGATAACAGCCTCAGATTTAGGTCACCCATGGAAAAAGATGTTTTGTGATCTCATCTTTATCCCCAGTGGGTAACTGTCCAGATCGCAAAGAGTAGGAGAAATATCTGACCCCACCAAGCAGATCTGGAAAACTGGGGTGAGGAGGGGGATGTTTGTGTTTTCTTTAATAAAACTGGAATATATGGGTGTTTTCTACAGGCAAACACTAAAGGTGTATTTGTAGAATTGTGTAAGTTCCAGCCAACATTGCTTGGTCACAGTCCTTGCTTTTGGAAGAACTGACATTGACCTTTTCTCTTCAAAGGGTCAGAATCATTCATTCATATGTGTTACAAAACATAACAGCACTTTGTCCTCGTACTGCAGCTCTCAACACTACAGTTTCCAAGTGTGGGCAGATACTGAATAACTTTTACATTTTGACCAAATTTACAGTGTTTCATCCGTGCTTATTTCATGAGGAAAAAATGGTACAGGAAAACACAGAAATGAGAAACTATTAAAAAATTATGAGCTGCTGCTGCCTTCATGCAAGCTTAGCAGATGCTTTGCTTCTTTCCCTTCATTAGCTTGTTGCCCCACTCTTTTAAACCTAATAATAACCTTTTTGTACTAGGAAAAAAAAAAAAAAAAAGAAAAGAAAAATAACCACCACGCTTGAGAATCAATAATTATATCCAAGGCAACTCTGAAGAAAAACATCATGGCAATTTTTTTTTTCATGTTTTTCCCAAACCACCTTTTTAAAATATGCCAGGCAAGCCACTTTAACATTATTGATGTACAAGATGGAAGAATAACTTATCATTTTTCTGCCTGTGGTCATGTCACCTCCATATGGGATATCATTTGATCTCAAAGGGTAAGAGGTTGAACAGCAACCTTCTGCTTTAAGGAGTTAACAGCATTTGTCATCTTGGTCTTAAGAGTTACGTGCTGCAAGAGCTGTAATTTTATGACTAAGATGGAAAACCCAAACCCTAACTGCTTATGGTTATGAATACATTAATTCCATGACACATCACATTTCTGGAGGTTTGTTTCACAGGATGGCTGCAGAACGTTCCCTTCCCAGTTTTGGTGAGAACAGTAGAACAGCAAAGTCAAGTGTGGTCCCTGTTAGGTACAAGCCACTCAGAACTCATCATGCAAGTACTGAAGCCGCTGAGCACATACCGGGGCAAGAAAGGGTGTTGTCAGAGCACCCCAGAGCACAATGTTTGCTCCCAGATAACCAGTCTCTATGGGTTTCACTAGACTGAGCAACTGACTAGCCAAAAACGCCATTTGCTTCTTCTTTGTCAACCATTTAAAATATTATCTTGGTTTTACCCAAAACAATCTAACAACAGCTCATTTATGATGAAAGGGTTAGGGACACAAACTTCTTCCTTCACCCCTTTTAAAAGACTCTAACAGAATGTATCACAAAAGAGTTCTGAGAATTAGGCAAACCACAAGGCTACTAGAATTGGTAGCATCAGGGAACATCACCTTTTCTCTAAAGGCACCTCTCTTTCAGATGTCCTAGTCATAAGGCTTCTGTCTCCCCTTTTTGCTTCCTCCCACACCACTTTGCTCTGCATTACAAAGCACAATGGCATTTACATGAGCTCAGCACACTCCTCAGCAGCCTGGGACACTCACTGCAAGGGGATTGAGTGAATTAATAAGAAAATTATGAGACTGCAAATGAAATTTAAAAGGAATTTTGGCTGTATCTGTTGTTAGTGTGCTTTCTAGTTTTATTGCCGTGGATAGCTGAAAACTAAAAAAGCACACTAGTTTATGTTCTACAATATCTTCCTACTGGTACACACTGCAAGCTGTCATTCAGAAATTTAGGTTTTAGTGCCTAAGCACATTTCCTATTAATTATGTTTACGATAGCATCATCATGAGGGAACAAGTATATGATACAATATTGATGTCATTACCCCTGCAGGCCACTGCAACCCAAACAATTCCCACTGTACAAATCTCATTTTGCAAGCAGATATTTCTCTTCCTAAAAGGTTTATACAGACTGTTTCACTTGTCACTGAAGCAAGTGCACAATTTTTATTAAATATTCACTGTTATTCACTATCTTCCCATCTCCATCCTCCAGAAGAGCAGCTGATCACATGGTTAACAGGTTAGTGTGGTCCAGCTGCCAATAGTTCATCCTTGAAATTTTTTTATAAAGCAGGCAAGCAGACAAGTCATAACCAAATTTCCACTGATGATGCACAGATAGTATTTTTTCCACCATCCAGATCAATAGAAAAAATACTTTTTCATTGTTTGTTCACTCATAGCTCCCAAATGCCATGCAGTTAAGATGTTAAAACAGAAGTGGCTAAAAAACAATTCTGTACAAAAAAAGATGTAGATCATTCAGCATAAAAGACAACATGAAAATTATGAAAAATTATTATCTTACAAAACAATTGTGTTTTTATTGCACATGGCAAATTTTATTGTTGTTGGAAGGATAATTCTTAGGGCTTTTGCTATGTGAACTCCAATGCAGTAGGAGTTGCATATGCATCTCCTCATTTCCTCTAGGATGCTCAAGGTGGAAATTAAGTCACTGCCTCTCCCACTCATGACCCTCCACTCAAAGAATAGTCTTAATATACCTTCCTGAAAGGATGAATTCACTCTTAGAGTCATATGAAATACAGTACCATAAATACTTCATTTATCAGGAGATTTTATATGCCTTTTGAGAGTGCCCCATATGGCAGGGATTCCTTTAGTCTAATTCTTGTTTACCCTAGCATGTTATTTCCAGTGACTTTGTTGCTTATCTTGTCTGTGATATGATTTATGTTAACTCATTTCCCGTAAAAGCATACACTAATAAAATGAAAAAAATGTGAAGAAAGAGTGGGTCAGCTTTGAATTGGCATGGGAAATGTCACGAGTAACTGGATTCAAATCCTTTTAAATTACTGGTTCAGTGAACCTTTAAGGCTCTGAAGGGTATTTTTCCCTTTTTCTACAGTTCCCATAAGATCATTTTGTTGGTGCTGCTTCAATAAATCCCTGATGCACTAGGCAACCTTGTACTAGAAAGGACCTTGGTCCTCTCGTTAAAGGATACCTGCTGTTCATGCTAAAGAAAGTAGGAGCAAGTTTCATATACATCCCAAATAATCTTCACAAACAGATGCTTCAAGGAAAAAAATCTGATAAATAGCCAGAAACATCACATGACATCAATTTGATAGCATTTTTACCTTTTAATAGATCCTTGGAACACCTCTGCATGTTCTGGCTTGGCCCTGCAAACCACTGGGAGTCTGCCACAGCTTGTACTTGCAAGAAGTCAAGCCAAGGAGGCAATGTTTTCCTTCAGGTGAAGGACTTGGATGCTGGGCTCCATGATGTCCCCGGCAGAGAACAATTCCAGGTTCAACCTGAAAGACACAAAGCAGACAGCCAGAAGATTATTTAGTAAACAGGAAATGAGGCGTACTGTACCATGTTAGCATTTGATGAGTTTATAATGTGTTAGTAAATTACTTCAAGATGGAAATCAATCTACTTTATTTGCAAATGTAAAAAAAAAAATGTAATTACCCAATAAAACTGCTTATCAAGCATTGCCTTGCTTTGCGTGACATATGTGATAAATTCTACCATATGCATGACTTGGTCATCCTAGAGAGGATATCATAAGACTCATGTATCAATTTTCTTGACTTTTCACATTAAAAAAAGATTTTTAATCTGAGCTGAAATCCTCTGGAATTCTGGATGATATCAAATAGTTTAAAGTTAAGTATTTTGGAAGAATTCAGGCTTATGCTTATCATTGCAATAGGGTTGTTTTTTGCAGCAGTAGCAGCTAGAAAGATAGTCCTTTCAAAGATAGCTCACAAATCATATACAGATTTTTTCAGTATTTTCCAGCACTTTTCAGGTTCTAGGCAAAGTTTCAGGAAATACGAACATATAAAATTGAAAAACGTGTACCCACTAGATCTGACAGCTGGGTGAAATGTAAAACAAAGACAGTTTCTGCAAAAGAGTAATTTCTGTGAAATTACAGTAGGCCAGAATCTTACAACTGAAATCAATGAACTGCTGTAGTTATACACTTGTTTTATAGTTTCTATTAAAAAAAAAAAAATATTAATTATTCTGATTGTCATCTGGACACACCGTAAGCCAGAATCTCCTGGTCGGATACAGGCTTACAAAAAACAGAGTCAACTGGAGCATACATTTGCCCACATCCTGTTTTACCAATGTACCTTTCATCCTTGTGGTAAAAGTAACTCTTTCCATATGTTGTTAATTATTGTCCTCCCTCCTGACAGAGACAACATTTTTTCAAGCGGGTGACTCTGCTGGTTTAGTGATGTGACCACCTGCCCAAAAGTAACTGAGCTGAGAAGAGAATGCACTTCATACATGGTGCCTACACAGCTGTGAGACAACTTTCTTCTAAACTGGGATGGATTTAAATGAAACTTGAAAAAGAATAGCCTTATGTGCATCAAAACATGTCATACCCATCTCCAGTTATATGAAACAGACTGCAGGCAATGAAAATTTGGAACACCATCTTATTACAGATCCATGTTTCAGGGGACCAGAACACCAATTTATGGAAAAAATAACCTCTCTGAACAATACTTTCCTTCTGCATTGAAATGAATAGTAATTTACCTTGCAAATCAAAGTGGCTGAGTGCGGAATTTAGTATCAACTAGTGAAAACAATACCTAAAAATCCCAAAGAGATGTATTTTTTCATTCTTAATCTTAGTGAATGCTACCACTTAATGAAGTACAAGCAATGGAACTCAGCAAGAACCACATATGCTGCTCAGGATGAGTTGCTGTCAGAACTGCTGTTGTGGCTGTTTGTTGTGTAAAATGCTCCAGCAGAGGAATTTTATTTTTCCTAAATGAGTATATTCCTGTTCCTCATCTGCCTCTTTTCTATCTCCATATACCAGATAAAACTCTGTATTTGCCTGCCTTAAGCTTTGTCTAGAAATATTACACACTGTATTACTATTAAAAATGCTGTACCTAGCACAGAGGACACAATGTGAAAATATGATTAATGATAATAGCTACTTCCTGAATTACATGAAATATGTGCAATAACCAAATGATTTTCAAATCAGAGCAATGTGAATAATGTTACATTCCAGCAGTTTCTTGAGCGTATTTCTTAGCAGTACATAGGTTTTCAGTTTTTACAACTTCACAGTTTTGCTCTGTTGCATGGAAAGCAAATGTTCCACATTGTTGCAGAAGCCTATGAAATATCCTCATGTTTTGTCAGATCAGCCATTTGTAAAAATGAGAGGGGTAGCTCATTATACGCTTCTGTGATCTTAGCTTTGTGTGAGATAATTAAGTGTGTGTATTGTCTACATCTACTATACACCTTGTATTATCATCAGTGACCTTTTGCAGATGTAAGAACACACTAAGGACCGTGCTGATTCACTGATCAATGTCAGTGACATTTCTTTCAATGAGTCTTTTGTCTGTTGCTGTAAAGAAAAACCTTGCTTTGGGGCTGCAGGCAAAAGAGTTGTTTTATGAAAGACTGTTACAAGGCCAAGGCATCTTTAAATAGAATTGGCTAAAGAAAGCCTTTACCAACATATTGCTTCTCAGGAAAACACCACGCCAAACTGGAGTTGTATCTGTGAGTTCGTAAGAATGAAGGATTGTTCAAGTCAGAAGGGATACCTCAGCAGTTCTCTGGACCACCTTCCTGCTGATGGTGGACTCAGCCATGAGCTCAAACCACATGCTTGGGCATTTCTCCAGTCAGGTCATAAAAACCTCCAAGGATCAAGGCTCGGAGCAGCCTGTGCCGCTACCCCACTTCCTCGTGGTGAAAAGGTATTTCCACATATCCAGCATGAATTTGTCCCAGTTGTTTCTTGTCCACCATGCACAGTTGTGAAGACCATGGCTCCATCTTCCCAATGATCTCCAGTAGTTATGGGGGGTAGAGAGGAGGGGGCACACTGTTAGGTGCCTACAAAGTCACCTCATCTTCAGGATGAACAAGCTCCAGTCATGCAGCCTCACATCATGAGTGGTCCAGCCCTGACCATTCCAGTTTGTCAGCATCTGCAGTTCTATTGAAAGTACACTCCGTTGCCTCCCTCATGTCTTTTATGGAAATGTTAAACAGGCCAGTTCTAGGGAAAGACCCTGCAGTGCTCCCTTTGTTAGGCCTCCAGACAGTGTATGACCCATTACCTATGACCCTCTAAGGTTATTTTACCGTCTTATTGTTCAAACTGTACCATCTTATATTGGATTCAAGAATGTGATGCAAGACAGCATCAAAAATCTTGCTAAAGTCAAGGGAAATGGCATCCACTGCTCTCTTCTTAACCACAAACCCACACATTTCTGCATAGAAGATCAGGTCAGTCAGGCATGCTTTACCTCTGGTCAATCCATGATAATAACCACCTTTTCCTTCATGTGCCCAGAAATCTGTTCCAAGAGGACTCACTTTGTGATTTTCCCACTAACTGAAGCAAGGCTGCCTGACCTGTAGTTGTATAAACTGAACTTTTGGATTATCTTGAATATAGGTAAACTTATCATTCTCGCATCATGAGGGATCTCCCCAAAACTCCACAACCATTCAGAGATGAAAGACAGCAGCCTTGCAAACACATTGACTAGCTCTCTCAGCATCCTAAAACACAGCCTATCTGGTCTCATAGATTTCTGTGGCTCAGGTTTTCACAAGTAACCCCTCACTCAGTCCTTAGCTACTGCTGAAAATTCTCCTTGAATCTTTATACTAAATTTGGAGAGCTAGGATTCCATGTTGGTAGACAGTGAAGTAAACAAAGCATTGAGTGTTTTACCTCTGGCTGCTGTCACTAAATCTTGTGTTCTCCTCCATCTGCTTTCAGACCCCTATTCTACAGATATTCTCCCCACCTGATAGTGGAGGAGGAACTGTTTTCTTACTGCCAGGAGTCACAGGTCCCCAGCCTTCCCCATCATGGCCTCCCGACGCCCCTCCTTCTGTGTAGCTGAGGGTTCATGCTGTTGTTAAATGCATGGTTAACATGTCTTTGCCAGGATCAGCCTTCTCAGAAGCAGCCAAGATCCAAAGATGGTGTAGGAAACTTGCTGAAGAGCCAGAAGAAGAGTACAAACAGTGAACCAACCCAGGCACCTAGGTGTGCACTAGCCCACCAGCAGCCATGGCAGCTGCACCATGCTCACAGCTCTCCAAGTTGCAGTGCTGCCCGTGGGGCAATTAGACAGCACATGCACACCATGCCCAGGCACCAGGTCCTGCAGGCAGGGTTCCCATCATCGGTGGGTTCCCTCTCCTGCACGACCACGAGCCTGTCCAAATGCCCCATAATGACATTCACTCAGCTGGTGACTGCCTCTGCTGCTGAATGCTTGTGTTTATGGAACAAAGCCCTCAGTTTCAAAATGTAATTTCAAGCAAGGACTTCTCATTTACCATGTTGAAAATGCCTTTTTGTATGGAATAACACAGGATGCTTACATTTGTATTTTATCAAGTAGATCTTTCTTACATTAATAGATTCACCTTAAGGAGAGACACAGAGCTGTAGCCACACTACAGAAATAGATCTAGCATAAATTTTTCTTTTATAGGACATGTGAGAACATTTTCTCCCAAAATATAATTCACTATAATAGCGTAATGGGTTAAAGTATTAAGGCTGTTTCACCAAAGTTGTGATATCCAAGTTTCAGGTTCCTTTCAAGACCATATCCATGAGACTGGATATAACATGGAACAAAGACAATCTGCCTTATGATCTAAGTAAGACAGTCATTTGGTAAGAAGCCAATATCCCTGAATGGTAATCTGTCTGAAATGATTCATGGAAATGTAGTTCAGGCCCTGTTGCTATTAAATCCAATGGAAGTTTTCCCACTGAAATAAATTGTTAAGGATCTAACCATAACAGATCTAATCATAACACAGAGGTTTCCTTAGACAACACGCAGTACAAGAGAACTTTTCTTCAAACAGATTTACTCTATATTTTATGTAAGTTTCAAATTATTAAAAGGACTTAAAGGCGGGTGGGAGAGAAACATAGTCCTAACTCACACATGCAGCAAGGACTAAGGTGCATGAGAACACAGGCAATCCTGCTTGCTTGGGTTTATTCACAGATCTGCCCTCATCTGCTTTATGCTGTCAGTCCCATCTTTCTCTCTGTGCACTAAGAATGTTTACTGATTGACTCGCCACAGGCCATCCTGCTCAGGACAATCCTAGGTTTTATTTGGGCTTCTTGTAAACCACTGTTTTACTGCCCTGACTGACCACTGCATCTCGTCTAAATAGTTCTCAGGAGGATGTTTTGGGGGTTGCTTAATGCTTGTTTTTGTCTGAGCAGAGTCAGGACTCTGAACAATTGAGAGGATGGGCTGATTCCTTCCTGAGGGCAACATCAGAAGATTGGAGATCATTAAAATTACTTACCTGTGTTATAACCATTGGCAAGTATTAGAGCTATGCAATTCTAGTCTCTACTATTCATGCATTTTCTGAAAATATAGCATTCTTTTTTTTAAATACATTTCACTTTGCCAGAAAAACTGAACATCTTTATTTCCTAATATTTGTTCTAGTACTGAACAAGCCACACTGTTATGAAGAACTGTAGCAGCTACTACATTATAAACACAGCTGATTTATACTAGGTCTCTCACTCTCTATCCTCTCTGAAGTTACCCCATTGTGACCAAACTCACAACATTGAAGGAAATTGCTTAAATTTAAATAATTTTTTTTTGTCTTAGAAAGTCAGAAAAAGGTTTCTACATACTTGTCACAGGCCCATCAATTTTCTTTTCAACAAGAACATTTGGTAAAAGCAAACTATGAAAAAGCTCATCCAAAAGTTACATGCCAGTATTGATGCTGCTATATAACAGAATAGTACATATGTATTGGAGAAATGTTAATCATGTGCAGATGACTGAATTTAGAAGTTTTGCAAGTGAATTCTGTGGGGGGAAAAGAATGTCTATTTTAGTACGTTCATAGAATACCACTGAGATCAATAAAGGGAAACAGAAAGGTCTATAAGACCTCGCTACACTGGAAAAGGATACCACTTAAATGAAATTAATTTTAAAATTGATTTGCTCCACTCATTGCTAGCCCCTGAAATAGACAGACTTAAACTGATTTAAAGTTAAATTAAACCTATAAAATCACTGTGTACTTTGATGTAAGTGCATGCATGCTGGTGATGTGCTTTTGTTCAATTAGCTCTGTTGAAAATCACTCTTCAGTGAAACTTTGCACGGCAGTGAAACCAGGCCTACAGCTCCCTGCTGTCTCTATTTTAGTTGAACACTAAATTGAGTGAGAAATCTTTATGGTTAAATAAGGAGCCAAAAGTTTTGCAGGGTTTAAATTCCCTTCAGTATATCTACAAATATTTACATTGACTGTAAGACAACAAGCTTCCCAGCATCCCCTTGTCCTGGCTCCCTCAATATCCTTAAATGAGAGAACATTTAGCTATTCAGTCTAAAGGCCTTTTGATAGTACAGGACTTACTGGGAAGTGTGTTGTTTGGGTTAGCTGAATGTTAGCTCTGTCACTTATTTCCCAAAGAGGATTTGAAAGTTGTACATGTTTAGCAACTACTGTACAATAAAGAAAAATGGATATCCACAAAGTCTCATAATCTGCTGGGAAACTGTCTCTCTCTAATGCTTAAAATATTGCAAAACAAAAAAGAAACAAAGGAAACAAATAAGAAAGCCTTTGTGTTTTGAAAAAGAGATGGATTGTAGCAAGGAGCACGGGGGGACAGAGAAAATGTTGAATGTTTGGGGGGGTTCAGACAAGCGTTCACTTTTCTGTTTCTCTACCTTTCTCTTCCTTTACCCTTTTGTTCCTTCATTCTTACAAAGCTTTTCCCACAAGGACTGTCAGTATAAAAAACTACTAAGTTAGAAAAATAGCAACTTTTGCCCACTTTGTATAGATGCAGTTGTTTACTCAAGGGCATTTAGCTACAAATAAATAAATTAGGTTGTGCATGAAACCTTTGAGTAAACAGGTAAAGGCTTGTGGAACTGGATCCATATGCTTGAATTATACAAAAGTCAACATAAACACTACAGCCTTAACTCACCACAAGCAAAACCATAGGTAAAAACATAAAAATCATAGTCCTTGATTTAGTTTTCACACTGGAAGTCCAAAAAGAAATTACAAATTTTAATTAGCAGCCTACTTTAGCCATGTCAGTATTAAGGGGAATACAGGTATCTAAATACTTAGATCTATTGACAATTCCTGCTCACTGCTTCCACACAACCTTGAAAGCATCTAAACTCACTTGGTGTTTCTATTCAGAACTGTGCATTTCCCCACATGGCTGGTAGCAGTTGAAACAAGCAGCTGTCTGGCACACACCTGCTCTCAGCCCTTACACAACAGCACTGCAAGTCCAACACAAGGTGCAACACCATGGCCATTAAAGACTGACATCCAGAGGGCATGATAGCTGAAAGACTACATTTGGTGGGAATGTGAGGTTACAAAATGGATTCTCACCTCAGTCATGGCTTTAGTGGCCAGGAGGCCAGGAGCAAACACACTCCTGCCAGGCTGCTCAGCTGAATGGTCAGGAGAAGAGGATTCCTGCAAGCAATACCAGCTCTAGAGAGGACTTATATGAATGCGTACAAATGTACATAGAGAGAAAGATCCAACAACAGATTAGTTACCTTGATATCTAATGGGCTAACCCTGGAACATACCACTGATTTTTACTGTATTAAGAATGGTAGTGATTCAACCATCACTGTATTTTCCAAATTATTATCTAATACTGTACCAATCTTTTCCAAAAATAAAAGGGTTAAGCTTGTGTTAAATCCATCTGCCTTGGCATTATAACCAACCAGAAGCAAAGAAAGTAATTGCTCAAAATTACACCAGCACAAGCTATCTAAATTCAGGGACACATTTCAAAAAAACTGCCATAGGAATGGAGAACAGAGAAGTGATAGAAGCAAGTAAATTGAGCACTAAAATAAATGTCTTGTGATCTTGCTTATAACCAAACAAACAAGGAAATGCATCTTCTCTGGATAGAGAATTGCAGAGCAATTTCCAAGGTAAATTCACAAAGTACTAAGCTGGCTCTTGCAGTTTGAAAGCAATGACATGATGAGTTTCTCACAGATGTATGCCAAAAAACCTAATCCAAACTGGAAAGTAGAGAGGAAATCTCCCATGAGACAGTTTTAATAGACGCTTCATTCAGGGCCTCCACCCTTATGTACTGTACCAGCCACCTTAGCTTTTCCACTCTCCCTAGTCCAAGAAAGCACCGATTAGTATATTAAAAATGCTCACTTTAAAATGTTTGGGAATGGGCAGTGACTGCAATATACATTTTAATAATCAGGAAGAGGTTATCAGGTGACCTTTTAGTGAAAATGGGGTACAGAGATTTATGTCTAATAGATTATAAAACAAGTAAACTAAAGTAATACAGATGGGAAAAAAACATGGAAAACATTTCAGACTTCTCAGTCCCTCCAAGAATCAAGCACTTTCTAGTGGAAAAGTGTAGTCAGGTTATTAAAACATAACACTAGTTACTTGGAGATACCCGTTCCCAATCCAGTAAATAGAAGTTTTTCATGCTTTTAACCAAGATTTCAAGTAAAAGCACTTCTCCTTGCAACTTCCTTTGGAAAGGCATTTAACCCCTCAAACTTTAACATTCCCCTTTCTAAAACAAATCTGCCCCTCTTCTTACACCACGGGCACATTGGGAACCATAATTAGTTTTTCATAAAAATACTGTAAGCTACAAATTTCTGCACCCATAACTTTTAAAGCAATTCCTTTACCTAACTCCCTTGCTTTCTACATACCATTCATGTGCAGCACAGGTTTTTTCCTCAGTTTTGACTTATGGAAAGGACCCACCACTACAAGTGCAGAATGTGTTAAAAATAAAATCTTGAAAGCTGCTATTGTTTTCTGCTCTTCCAGGAAATAAGTTGCTGTCCCTCTGCACTTGACAGTGTATTTATAGTGAAATGTGGTCAATATATGCACCCAAAATTCTGGGAATGGATTTTGAGTGTGTGTGACTTGTTTTCTCTTTCTCTTTACTTCTTTCTCCCCAACACCAGGACTCAGCTTCCTCAGGATTTTCTGTCTGACGTCACTTTCATCTCCCATTCACCTACTGTCACAACTCCACATATTGAATGGCAGCAGCTCATAAAACTATGTTCATTGCTTTATGGCTTTTCATAAAACTACTCCACTGTGTCTTTTTTTTAGACTTCATTCTGCTGTGGCTTTGCATGCACACAGTGTACTAAAGAGAAAACCTCTCTTGTGACTGTGTGAAATAGCATTTAACAGTTTCACAAAACTGATACTATTTCTAAAAAGAGGATTTCACTTCTCAAACATGCTGAAATTTATTGAAGTATTTTGTGCCATCTGTTTCATGACAACCACTATGACAAGCTACTAATATTTATGAGGATGTAGCAACACTTGCAGGAACAGAAAAAGTGACATATATGTGAAGAACAAAAAGAATCCCTTTCAGCTTAAGGTGAACTTGGAAGGAATCCTCAGTGCCAGAATGAAGATGATATCCTTACATGTAACTCAGGAACACTGAGGTATAACTGTTACATCAATGGATGCCTGTATTCCCACATCCAGTAAAGACGCTCAGGGGATTTCAGCCTGCTTCAAGTCAGACCCACCATTTCTTGAATGAGTTCAAACAGTTGTTCAGTGACATCTTCATGAGATCAACCGCACAGCTGGCTTTCTGGTGAGGTTGGCTGACTTTAAGTGGAAACTATCAGTATCTGCCAAATGGTGGCCAGACACCAGAACAGACTTTCTAATTAGAGGAATACCCCATCTGATGGCTGGATGTGATTTCTCTGTGTGTGGATGTGCATGGTCCACCTGCATGCTACCACATCTGAAGGCTGCGGTGATACCTGTACAGGCAGCCTGTCGTCCCAGGTGAACCAAAAGGGAGTCAGTCAGTCTCCTTCTCGCTGGGCCAGCAGAAGCCGTTTCAAGTTTCCCACAGCTGAAAATCACTGTGTGCAGGTTTTACGTAAGGGCCTGTTGGAGCCAGAGCTTGCTGCCCACCAGTGAGCTGTGAAACACAGGTTATTAGTTCCAGATGCTGCTTCAGCGCCTTTCCTTCTGTGGAAAGTGTGCAGAAGTCACTTTTTTTTGTTTCATGGGACTCCCCAGAAACAGAAAACATCATCAAAAGTCATTGTGGATTTGTTATGCCTCCCTCAACATCAGGCAGAAATTCTTGTCTGTGAGCTGAAGGGATCTGTGTTACACTCACTGTGGACCTTAGAGCTGATTCACGATGGACCTCACAGCAAGAATCAGAACCTCATATTAAATACCAATCCATTGCCACTGCATGTCCAATAAATGTGGCAGGTGTGCCAATCCCATAACAGTACCATTCACACTCTAACAGGGACCTTGCTTTGGACAGGAAAGAGAAGTGCCTTGTGACAGAAACCGGAGGAACACAACAGCTGCTTCAAAACTCACTCTATTTGATCTACCTGTTCATGTCTCCAAACTTTCACCCTAAGATTTTGACCAAATGCATCAAACCATTCAAACTTCTTATAAGCTTTTTTCTCTTAAAAATCTCACTACAAGAAAGTTATTTTTCTTACCATTCCTGAATTATAATAAAAGTAAATCCTGTAGCTACATCTATCTGACAATTTATGGTACAACATTCACTTGCAAATTCAAACCATTTTCTTCTTACCAACTTGTGATAACAATCAGTTCATAATCTTTGTAAAACTGACCACTTTCACTTTGCATATTTGGGGGGAGGGGGAATCCAGCTTTAATTGTTCATGAAACAAATGGGGCAATAGAGAAGCTGAGCCTGCAGTTTTCAGACATATCAGAAAATATAATTTCCTAGAGCCTGAAAACATTCCAGTGTAAAACATTCTGGGCTCATGGAAAGGTAATTGTGAAAATATACAGGCCCTGTGTAAACATTAAAGTATTTACGAGGTCCTTCAAGGATGTCAATCCGACAGATTGTTGGCTTGTCTTCACTATCCTTGTATTCATGCTTCTCTTGTATATACTTGGTTACGAGGACTGCAGTAACTACCAATACACTTCCAAGTGCAGCAGGTCAGCAGTGAGCTATTACTCAGCCTCCAGCCTTTTCTATCAAAGGAGAGTGGTACTGGCTGGGTCTCCATGATCCCCCTCATCTTGGTGAGCTCCACACTCGCTCTTCACCCACTGCTCTGTACAAGCCTGCAGCTCCAAACCTTGAGGGCATGGCACCAGCTCCAGCTCTCATCCTCGGCATTTTAGGAAAAGGACTGGCTAAATTTGGGAAAAGTTTATTTTAGGTTAGAGGAAGGATTATATCTGGTGGTATTCACTGTAGCATGGGAAAAGGAGGGGTTTTTTATTTGTTCAGAGTTGGATCTAAAAATAAACAGCACTACAACCAGAATATTGGTCTTTATATGGTTACACCAATCTAAATAAAGTCATTTTGGTTCACGTAGCATCTTTAAGTAATAGCTTCACTAAACAGGCAACATTAGAGTAGGTAAAAAATCATCTTCTAGGGTTCACAAGAAATTTTGCCTTTACATTAGGCCTTTTGCTTAAGACACTGACAATACTTGGGAAAGACAACAGATACGGAAACTACATGAGGTATATAGGGCCTGTTTTCCCTTCTGTAATTGATAAGATAGAAAAATGAATTTGTTTGGCCAAAGCAATATAAGGAAATGGGCAGACCTAAAACCAGAACTCCTCCTGCTTTCCTCCATGTAATCTTCCTCTTCCTGTCTCATCTGAATATTCATAATAATAAAGTTTATGCTGTTCACATATGAATTTTTTTCCCTAAGAGACACTATTCAAATTTGGACACTGGAATCACTTCATACTAAATTTGAAATTTTGGGTAAAATTTAACAGCAAAAAACTGGAAAATAGTGTCTTTGAGGATTAAGGCTGAAAAGGCCCATTAATCCATCTCTGTAGATCATTCAGTGCCACTGAGTCTTGCTTTTCCCCAAAATCCTATATAGAGGGAGGATCAGATCTCGTGAAAACTACAAAGCTAAGTAGCCTTGTTTACCACCACCAGTCACAAAGAAAAACATCCATCAATAATACAAGTATTGGGTTAATATAGAGCAGCAACTCTGCCCAGCCCAATGTTTGCCTTCCGTTCATGTTCAGATTAACCTTCTTCACACAGATTCATGTGCACCAACTCCTCACCTTTTTTTTTTTTTTCCCCTAGGAGCATCTTGGGATAATTTGGATGCAAGAACAGTCTGAAAGCTGCACAGTGAAGCAGGCTGGTATCAGCCTCCTGCCAGGTTGAGATCAAGAAGGGAGACAGGCTGGCCTGTCCTGCAGAGAGCTATGGGAGCTGCTGCAGGGACAGGAGGAGCAATGAGTTTTTTCACCCATCCCACATGTGCACCACCGACACCACATTGAAAACAAGGCAAGGCTGTGCCACAGCTCTTCCATGCACACAAAGTGGCACCTGGCTCTGCCATAGTATTTTTGTCAGGGGGTCACTTCCACTGTTCATGGCTCGCACAGCTGCTTTTCAGGTAAAACTCAAAACCTTGCACAGGAGAATAGGCAAAACAAAAGGGATTAAAAATGGTTCTTTGCCGTGTTTTCTTAGACCTGATGTAGAGGCAACTTAAAGCCCAAATGTGATTTTAATAAATCTAGCCCACATCTCAACACCTTTCCTCCATCTTTTCTGTGGCAGCCAAGGTTCTCCCCAGACAAAGCATGGCCTTGTTACAGCAGCTCCCTTTTTCCTCTGTGCAGGCAGATCAGGATCCAGCTTCCACCACAAGCACTCTACAAAAGATGGGCTGGATGCCTTCTGATGGGAAGACATTGCCAAGTCCACCCTCTAATGATGTCTCTCAGGAAGAGAGTGCCAAGCAGCCGTGAAACACACCAGCTTCTCAAAGAGACAGGACAGGATGTACTACGTGAATCTTGGCAGGTTGTCTTTGAATGATCACTTGTGTCAGCAAGATGAGAAAGGAATCTTTTAGCATAGTAGTTGCTAGTTTAGGCCCAAACCAAAGTCACACTCCCCAAAGTCTGGTGATTTTCAAAATCCAAAGCCCCATCTAAAATAATCACTAATTACCCCCAAATTTTATTACAGGCCAAACCAGGACCTTGGAACCCAAGTTACCCTCAAACTTGGGTTGGCTCAAATTCTGGATCCAATGTCTGCGGTGTGGGCTTAGGCAAAACTAGAAGGGAGAAAGAAAAAAAAAATCAGCCTTGTTCCATGGATCTTTAATATAGGGCCACCTCTGATACACTTAAGAAAAATATAATGAGACCACTATAACATATATTCCAGCCAAAATTCTTGGCTCCCCAAACCAGCTTTATATGGTATGCAATACAGAAACACCCAGGAGATGCTATAAGAACTTTGACAAGGCTAATATTAAGCTAGAACAAAACAGAACTACTGGCACCAACTCCACTCAACTCTTAAGTAAACTTGTCCCATTAAAAAGTAGCCTTTAAGATATTTTCTCTCTGAAGTGTATAGTAGCTTATAAAAAGCAGGAAGGGTTGCCAAGTCATAGATGTGTTCAAGTACTCCTTACCCTCATTAAAGAACATTCCCTGGCAGCCAGCAGCTTTGAGTGTTCCAGTGAACCAGATTTTATAAGGGGGGTGTTTACAGTGGTGTGCAATGTAGCTGGAAATCACAGGGCACTGTAGCAGTCCTGTAACAGATACAGCTGTGTTTGGAGCTTTATCACCCAGAGCACAGAATAAAACAGGCAGGGTGATCAATGAGGTTCCAAAAACATAATGAGTATTAGGAAAACAAATCTCAAGCTTCCCTGCTCCATAGGAAGCAGAGCATCCAGAGATGCCAGTGCCTAAATATAAATTATGCGGTGAAATGCCACTGAGGATCCAGGTCTCACTTCCACCAGTTTTGTATATAACAGTATTTACAGAGATGTCTTCATAGTCAGCATGTACATAATGTAGCTCTGCTGACTTCTACAGTTAAATTCCTTTGTGGAGCTGGTCCTTAATGCTGCCCCTGACCTGTTCATCTAATGGCTATTTTTGTTTCTCCATTCAGTGTCTAACACATCTTCTGCCTGGGGATGTTATCCAGACATGTAAGATGAATTAACAAAATGATCAACAGAAGGCCTTTCCATTCTTAACATCAGTGAAGAACTGGGAAAGAGAAGATCCATGCTTTCTGTCTGTCAGTACAAGTGCTGAGGACACAAAAACATGTGTTGCTTTGAAACTCTCACTTTTCCCTCTCTGCTGTCTTCCCAAGGCTTTTCAGGTTCCGTTGAAGAAGGATCCAAAATTATGTGGCATTTCTATGGCATTTAAGCAAGCTGTTAGTTATCTGAATCTTTCACTCTGCATACACAAACACAATTTATCACCTGTTTATATATACATGCTAGCTACCAGTTCCTACACAGCTGACCCTTGCCCCTGTTATGATTTGGGGAATCCAGCAATTCACAGTTTATACATTTTGTGATCTTTCAGAATAATATTGAACAAAGAGGATGAAAAACCTGGCACAAACATAACTGCATCACCTACACTTTCCCAGAGCAAACCCTCAACCAAGCTGACACAGCCAGAGAAAGAGGATATTCTGTGCAAAATGACATCTGGAGGTAGGGATTTGAAGACAGAAATACTCCAAAAGTGTAGCAAATCAGTGGAACATAAAAACAGCAGAGCCTTATATACAGTAGGTGGTCACTCTGAGATAAAAGACTAAAGGAGCAGACAGGCAGGCTTCCCCAGCATCTTATTAGCTGCAGGATCAGTCAGAGAGGAAAAAACTCAAGAAATCTTGGTTTGCAGGGAAAACACATGGAAAGAAAAGTCATCGCCAGGTACTTTTCCGTAGAATTTCTGCTGAAAAACTTCTGCTCAAGTTTCAAGGATGCTCAGAAAAGTGATGAGCAAACAGAGATAAAGAAACATGTAAAAAGACTAATTTTTAGCTGTCTTAATATGTATATGTCCTGTGCTACATAATGTAATGGATCTTAGTTCTTACTACTCGTCATAAATGCCCATGAAAAGAATGAAGCTTTGGATACTGGCTCACACAACTGAAAGATACACAGGACAGGTTGGATTGACAGGAGTTAAAAAATAAAGAATGTAACTTTTTTCCAAGCTACTCATTTAGTCTATAGTCAATGGAGGCACTTCCAAAAGACAATTCTTCCTACCTGCCTTAAATTGCTGTCCTTGAATGGCAGGAATCACCAAATGAAAATGTACATCTTATGGTATGTTTGTATACAAGAACATACAGGAAGCCCACACTAGTCACCCAGAAGTCAAGCCAAATGACATCTGCTCACAAAAAACAGTCACAACTGTCTGTGAAGACATCTACTAGATTCTCAACTGGACCACTAAAAAATGGTATCTGACTGTGTATTATGGAGCACTTACTATTCTCAGGACTGCAACGGCAGTGGTAATTCAGAACCTACAACAAACTTAAAGAGAAAGGGAATCTCTTTTGTTCTATTTGTACACCACATCACACCACGAGGAAATTGTTCAGTATCAGAGTCTCCTTTTACTTCTATTCCCTCTAAGCTCCAGGTCTCAGAGAACCCATACAGCCTCTGTGAAGGACATGACACAGAAAATTTACAGGTCAGCAACATGAGAGCCCTCCCTGTTTTCTCCTGTAATGAACAAAATATACCACATCCAAGCAGGGAATGCATTTCAGCTTCAGGAGGGAGCTGTACAGGGAGACACTGAGCAAGTTACCAACCATCTTTGCCACCACGACAGCCAGCATTTTCAGTAGCAAGAACTGGATATCATTCGTGATCTCTACCTAAGGAGAAAACAGAACAAAGGACTTGCCATTTTTTCATATACCTGGAGATGAAGGCAACGGTTGCACAGGACTACCTACTTCTTTCATGAGGGAATGGAAAGCAATTCAGTCCACTAAAAGGGGAAGGGTGCTCCCCTTCCTTCCCACGGATCAACCAACACTTCCACCAGAGAGACTTGGCTGATGCAGTGACAGCTCCCCCTCCCATCACTACCATCTTGAAGCATAACACTTACATTAAAACTCACATCTGATTGTCATATTTCAGGTGGCTTGGGATAATTTTGATGTATCAGAGGAGGGTAAGTAGAGATGGAGTAGCCAGATTGCTTAAAATAGCTTTGGCATTGTGACAAATATTAAAAAATCCAAACAAATCCAAATATTTTTTTCTTTCCTGCTGCGCTCAGGAGATATAAAACTGTTTTCCCATACTTCTGCTTCCTGACAGAACAAGCTCCTTGTGCAAACATTGTCTTGAAGGATGCCAGAAAAGGGATGAAGCAGCTTTCAACACAAGTCCAGCTCAGGAGATCAGGCAGCAGGAACATCAGTTACCATCATCAGTGCAGAACAATGTTTGGCAGTACAAGGGATGGTGCAGGAATGCCTGTCCCTATGATCATAAATCCATGAACTGCCACTGGAGCACAGGCTGTAGAAATTCATATGCGGAAATGATGGTATCTCACATAAAGCATCTTCCCTAAGTGTACTTATCCTTTCTTCCCACATAGTGAGGGTATAGTCAGATAAGTGGCAAAGTATGGAGCATGTTTTAATACTATTTTCTCCTTGAGCTCATTGTTTTACCTCCACAGTTGAATACAACCACCATAACTAAGCACAAAGGTAGACCAAGTTCACCTGACCTAGTATTGCAAATGTCTAACAACTGTGGTAGCAGTGACTTAACAAAGCATACCAGCACAACTGCCTTTGAGAAAAGGGTTCAGAGTGAATCCTCCTACACAAAACAGAGAGTAATGTGAATGCAATTAATATTGTTTATGCCCAGCTCACAATTAAGTCAAATATTTTTCATGGTGAAAATGGCTGCACAGAAATATTCCCTTTACAATACTTTACTAACACTTTTTAGTAAAAGCTGCTGCCTCCTCTCACATCCCACTATTTCCTCTATCATTGCATCCCATTAAAAAGCTATATTCATTAGCAATTACCCTGGGACTAAATATGCAAACTTTCCTCATAAGACTAAGAGGCTTTTGCCCAGAAATTTTTCTCCAATTCAGACAAAGTGAATTACAGCACAAGGCCATTTAATAGACCTCATTAGAGATTGTTAAGTACTCCAAGTATCTACATTCAAAGAATGCCAATAAACACATTTCTTTAAGATAAGCTGCAGCAAATTTATCCAGACTTATATTTTCACTCTCCTTCTGTCTCTATTCTGGGTTTGGAAAGATAACATTCAGGATGATTTACAGGATATCCCAACAAGGGACTCATATGACATGGTCAGCCATGTACGACAGGATCATGCAACTGTCCTTTCTGCTTGGACATAGCCAGGCATTTCTAATAACACCACAGCATTCTTTTAATGTCTCTTTAAACCTAGCACTCAACTGTTTTATTCAAAACAGGAACATGTTAGTTAAAAGGAAAACAGCAACTGTGGGATTTTAAGAATTGCTTCATCATATCTGCTGCAACTCATTCACACAGATGGATACTCCTTTATTGTGGATTCCTTCTAAGGTTTTTTTAAAACATCTTGCTACAGGGAGCTCTTCTGGAATAAAACCAACATTAAAAATTAATATAAAAACACACTGAAAAGCCATAAAGCATTCTGAAACTCTTAATTTAAAAGCTCTTGAAACTTAAAAAACACTTTCTAAAACACACTCTGTCTAAAAAATACTCTCAAGTGATTGTTTTAACCTATACAGAATATCTGCAAGACAGCAAAAACCTACAAGAACCAGAGTCTAGCTCTCCAGTCACCTCTTCTTTTTTTCCATCCCATTTTATCCCTTCCTCCTACACTCCCATCCTCTAGGAGGACCAGTCAAGCTGACCTGGCCCAGACTCTCATCCTTTATTGTCAGAAGCATTCAGCAGCATTTTACCTCTGCAACTGAGAAACCCCAAAGCTTGTGCTGATTCTCTTCAGCCCTGGATCCTTCCTGAGTGTTGGGATCTGGGGGCAGGATGGCTCCTCTTTGCAACAGCGTAATGAACACTCAGAGCAAGTGCCTCTGGGTTCAGCACTGGACTTCATTTCCTACAAGAGTTAATGCCTGTTGAGCAGAAATGCTGTTTATCTTTGGCAGTTTAGTATGGCTGAGATTATTTAAAAGTAGACACAATGAAAGCATTTTGACCAAAATCTTCTGTATGTAAGTAAATTAAAACTTTGGCCAAAATAGAGGTGGTGGAGTCATGCTGAACTCTCACTACAGATGGAAACTGGAGAGGCAATTTCTGTGATATGAAATTTTCTTGGAAAGAGGCAATACTGGAGCAAAAACATAAAGCAAATTTGCAGATGACTTACAAATCAATTATATACTTGAAGCGTAAGCATGAAAAACAGATACAATAATTTATAAATTTTTTTTTAAATGTTCCATGAAAACTTAACCCATTATGTGATCTTAAGATCAAGTGACGTTGTACACTAATTATAGATCAAGTTATGTATGAAGCCAAGCCTAATGAAAAAGTCTTATTTAAAAATTAACTTGATTTCACATCCAAGTACTTCGAGAGCTAGAGAAAATCTTATTTCGTTCTTACTGGGGGTTCTCAAGTTGTGAGGGAACATTTATTAAGTGTAAAGCATATCAAAAACTAGAATTAACTTGAGAGACCAAATAAGAAATACTGGGGAAGGGAATTGCAACAAAGATTCACACACAAAAGATGCAGTCACTTGTATCATAAAAAGTATGCTGCTCTTAGTGCTGAAGAATAAGGAAGAATTCATCAAAACCTGCAGCTAAAACCTCAGTCTACTAATGACAAGGATTATGGCAATTCAGTAACAAAGTTCTTCTTAGGGTATCTTGGCAAATATCAAGGAAAACCAAGTTAATCCAAGAATTGTGATAGGTTCAAGTCATCTTATATGAACATATGGACAGGTATGAACCTACATACACACATATATGTGTTCTTCAGAAGGCTTTATTAGTATTCCCTGTTTAGAGAAGGGCCATCTGCTCCCCACTGAGAGAGACAAAGTGCAGAGCCTCGCTGTGTGAGGAAGTTCATGCTCAGTGAGCTTGGGTGTGAATTTACTGCATATCAGCTTCTCTGCACTAACTGCCCATTTGGGTACCCTTGGTGCTTGGAAAGTGACAAACAGCATACTTCACCTTCAAAAAGGAGCCTGTCTAACTCACATGAAAGTACTCTTAAAGCTAACCTGCACAAATGCACTCTGTAGGTACTAGAATCATCCACCCAGGGAATTAATGCCAAGTAACTAGCAGACTGTAAATTTACACTAGAGCTCCTTACATGCTAATCTCCCAGCAGACAGGTTCTTGTGAGCCCAGAACAGAAGCCAAGCAAGCCCAGCCACAGCCCAGCACCATCAAGAGCCTATGTGGTCCAGAGCTGCAAGATTATGCAGCCTCTCCTTTAAAAATACCTATCTGTTCAAACCACTTCCTAAAGAATCTCAGAAAGGAACAAGTTAAACAGAGTATTACAGAGGGAGAGATAAAATAAAATATAGGTAACAAAAGCAGAGAAAGGAGCAGGGGAAGCTACCACCAAACACCTACCACTCTTCAGCCATCAAACGTGATGTTTCATTTATTGATACTCATTCCAAGAGTGCATTTTAGGGGCTGCTATTTAGAATGCAACTTACTCTATGTGCATATTGCCAGATTTTTTTTGTTGTTGTTGCTTCTTTTGATCCTACGGGTGAGGCAGGCTGTGCCAAAAATGTCTCTGCCTAGGGCACCCATCTATGCAAAGCCAGCAGCACTAATAGGCACTGGAAGCACTCAGTGCTGACACTTCATACATCAGCAGCCTAGTGAATTGTAACTTTTTTTTTCAATATTCTCTCTATATACAAAATCTTGAAAAATGTCATTTACACACAGAGAGACTACAGTTCATTTATCAACACAGTTATCCAAACCTCTTTAAAAATCTTTTTTGTCACCAGAGGCACTTTTCAACAACCCCCATGGTCTTAGTTTCTCAGGCCTCCACATCATTATAATCTATTAGGCACCTTCATGTTAGCTCTGTTTTATTATATAGCACATAATTATGCATTTCATTAACAGCATCACCAGGCACAGTACATCAAAGGGAGAAAGGCAGCTGCCCAGAAAATTCAAAAATATGCAGTTTACTTAAAGCTCACTGTTAAAAAACCTCTTCCACTTTCAGTTAAATTGTGGCTAACATGTTGCAAAGATTTTACTCCAGCTCACATAACAGTGTCCGAACAACCTCACTAGATGCAAGGCTGCTGATACAGTGAATATTCCCTGATATTCAGCCTTGATATTTCCAATAATGAAAAAGAAAAAATCATTACCCATCTACATTGTGCAAACCAATTTTCATTCTTCTACTGAAAGAGATCTCTTTTGCTACTTTTAGCCTACAATGACAAATGCAGAAGTGAGGGCCTATCAAAAAGAGAAAAAATATATTTATTTTGTAGTCTAATTAATTTTTCAAGATTTATTCAAATAGAAGAGCTGTCTGAACAAAGAAAAAGCAAAATCTTCCTTCACATGATATAAAAACCATCAGCTTTGGAAGAAGCTAACTTCCCAGAAGAAATAATTTTGTTATTCTTCACAATGTTATGAACCCTAAACTAAAAGGCCTGGAATTAGGAAGAATTTGAGGGGAAAAAAGAAGTAGCTACTGGACAAAGGTACAAGACAGTATGTCTGAGAGCAAGTTTATAAAGGGATGGATGGGAAATCTTGGTATTAACAGTCAAAACAAATAGTTTCAGAGTTGAAGCTGTAGCTGGCAAAACGCACTAGTACTGAGCAGTTTCCCGGTCTCCATGCCACCAGATTTTGTGCAAGAGTACACACTGCCCCAGGAAAGCACCTTTCATTTCTCTTGCATACAACCAGAACGTCCCTCATTTGTAATTTTTGCTACGATTGATTAAAGACACCAAGAAAAAAATTGTTCACAGTCAACAGAACATTTCCAAAGGGTGGAGGGCTTGTAGCCAGCAGAAAACTTTTGATCATTCTTTTCTTGGAGCAAATGTGAACAAGGTTGCAAGCTAATCCCTTGATGTAAAGAATGGAAGGAGACAACAATTCCCTATTCACAGCAGTAAAAGAGCTGTTCATGCAGCTTTCTCAAGAATAGGAATTTATGAAAGTAACGTCTCCCAGGATTAAGTTACTTGCATTGTCTCAGCCATTTCATAAACAATGCAGATCTGCATTTCAATTTCTTTAATCTCTGGATTATCATCTGCTGGCCCTCAGCAACCTGTGCATTGGAACACTTGAGTCACTTTAATTGCCACTTAATAATGTCCTGACAAACTATTAATTGAAAGGCTGTTATCATGGTCCACTATTTCCATCTGGGATTATGCCAAAAGAGGCACCTTCTTCACGTATTGAACCAGCTGAATACTCCCTTCCTGAACATGCATTAATCTCTCTTTAAAACTAAGTGAAAAATATTCCTTTCCTGTGCACTTCACCTTTAAACAAATCCTTTATAGTCCTAGGACTACACTCATTAAATCAACTCACTTTACTGTGTCTCCTTATCACTCACCACCATCACTGCTGGAAATTTTTGGAAAAGTGGGATGCTGCAATACACTAAACATAAATCTCCTAAAAAGGCACGATTGTCATGCTAGCCTCAAAAAGTTATGCACTCAAGTTCCCTCACCCTGCTGAAAATGATTATTTCTTCCAGCCCGAGGCACACAAAGCTGTGCATCACACTCTACAAAGGGCGGCACACCCAGTGTAGGTTCACTGTGAGGACATGCGTCCTGCCAAACCCCAGTGCCAGGATTGCACAATTAGTGGGATTCTTCCTCTTCCAGAGCTCAACCCCATTAACTATTCTAAGCCATTACAAGGAGTAGGCAGCCTCTAGTACCCCAGAGCTTAATTGCTTCCAAGGCAGAGCATGAAAAAAATCTTAGCACATGGCACATACTTTTTAAGCAAAGTAGTTCTAATTAATCACACTCATGCATTATTTCTTAATTTACCTGCATTTGTAATATTAAGTGATTTTTTGTCCCAGTTTTCTCTGATGTGAATTTAAATATTTTTGTGAGCTTTTCTGAAGTCAACCTGTGAGTTTTTTCTGAAGCATTGTGATGATTTCCTTGGTGGAAGAGAGAATATTTTTTTCTAGTTCCAAGACCTAGTACAGCAACAGAACACAGGTTGCTAAAGAGAAGACAGAAATACCCAGGACAGCTAAGTAAGCTCTGGAAACATATCAAATTCCTTTGAACCTCAGTCCTTGGGAACTTGACGGAAAATGCTATGCAAATGTTTGATTTCTTATTTTAGTTCCCCAAGGCCTATAAATACACCTGTTTTGACAGGTTGCGGCAATGGATGCAAGTGATATCGGAAACAGTATTGGTGATAGCAGTGACTCTTGCCAAGATCCCCTGGAAACATACCTATCAGTGATTTTTTCTGTAATCTGGCTCTTCATCTTACGTACACAGCAGACATGAAACCCTGAAAGGAGGTTTCAAAGCTGTCTAAATCTGTGTTGGAAAGGTAACATTGGCGCATGCTGTATCAAGTGAACTTTCTGTTAATAAAAAGAGCAGCATTGTGTGTGTGTGTATGTTGCTGAATATGCCCAAACATTCAACAGGCTCACATATTAAATCTTTTCAAAACAAGCACAGTACTGTATAATAACCCAGCCAAGCGACCTTGTACTTTTTTAACTCAAAGTATTGCAGAATGCTTTAACTTATGCTTCATGAGCATTTTTAAAAAATAAGATAGACAACGGCAGTGACTCTATGTCATATTTAAGTGATGCTAAAACCAACATCTCCAGATGACACAATTCCTATGGTCCCAGCTTCTGAGGTCTATAAAAGGCTGGAGAAGAAAGAGTCACTGGAATACAGGGAGCTGTGGACTGGACAAGGGATTTACCGAGGCTATTTGATAAACACTCTGTGACACAGGCTGAGAACTTCATTTCAGCTTTAACTTTAGTAGGAGATTAGACCTTATTAACAGAACAGAAAACTTACAAAATCTTGCTGCTCTCAAAATGAACATAAGTATTCATTCACTGAGCCTCCAGTTTCTTAAAGAAGTTCATTACAAAATCTGAGGTTCTGAAACTATTTCCCATTCCCTTCTCCATGAGAATAGTTTCATTTATTTCATTTTCCAGAAAAGCTACTGCCAAAAAACACACAGAGCTCTTCCCCTAGTTGGAGTAAATTCAACAGAAAGTAGTAGGACCTCATGTATCTAACAGTTTGTTGATTATGCATTGTTACTCCAGTTATTTGGGGATTAATTTGAATAAGACTAGAATCAGGACAACACTACTCTGCATCTCTGCTCCTTTTTTGCAACCAGGTTGCAACCAGGCTCTGAAATAACGTCAAACACACAATTTGAACATGCTGGCTCCTTCCGACAGGCTGTGGAAGCAGAATGAACGTGTACCCTGTAACGTTAGCTTGAAGATTTTGAAAAACTGTTTTGACTAGGGTTTAAACTCTTCATTAGGAAAAAAAAAATCAGACAGCTTAATAAGAGAAAGTTAGGCCCTGTCAAAACAACTTCTGTGAACCATCTCAGGTGTAATCAAAAACAGCAAGTGAGCCCTAAACTATTTAAGTGTGACGGGCTGATGCATTAAACAGCCTAGCACTGGGAAGAACCTGCCAAATTAATTTCCAAATAATTATGCACTTCCTCTGCCTACTTTGAAGGAAACATTATGTGAAAGATCTTGAGTACTACACATTTTCGCCAGTTTCTGCAAAAGGTTTTCCTTTCCCCACCAAAATCAAATGGAAAAGCAGCCATGTGGCATTCTCTCCTGGGGAGTTGAAATGAAGACTGTAGCCATGGGGAGAATCCAAAAGCTAAATTCAGTATTGAGTAATCCTGCTGGAGTAATAGTACTTAAAGTATCTATTTCTGAACTATTTTTAAGCATCTAAGGAGAGAAGAATTTGAACTTGGCTGTTGGGTGGGCACATATGCCTTCCTGCCCTTTTGGTAAGGACTCCGTAACACATGCCTTGTTAATCAGCAGTGCAAAAAAATGCTCCCTGATCCAGAGCATGTACATGTGTACTCATTCTAAAGCAGGGGTCAGAATCTTCTCTCACCTGTGCCAGTGTAGCACAACAGATGCTGACATGACCTGTCATGAGCCTGTACTGCATTCTCACACAGCAATGGCTCTCCTGACAAAGAGTATGTTCCTTATCATTTTCTCTCCATGTTTGCCCCAGGAACCTAATGTCCCTTTCACATCCTCCCATCTTGAGCAAGTCAGAGGAAGGCACGATCAGTAATCTCACAAGGTCTGCCTTGCCAAAGTGTGCTGTGAGGATGTATTCAGTTTTTACAGCCAGTTCTCTCTCTTGTCTTCATCTGTTCCCTCGCAAGTATTGCATACACTCTGCTAAACCAGTAGGACAAAGGGAAAAGTATGACTCAAGTCTTCCAAATAAATTCTCTTTACTTTGAACAAGGGTCAGGCTAAGGAACAGGATGAAATGGGAGCAGTATAACCAGAATAACCTGAGGTTAACCTTCATGTTCACATGAGCTGAAGGACCAGACAACTCCACTCCAATCATTTCCAATCCATTCAACAACTCCAACTCCAGTTATATGAAGCCTATGCAACTTCAAACACTGCTGTTTCACACATTGCACCAGCAGCTGCAGAAATCACACTCTGCTGTATAATTCACCAATGAAAAACAGCCTGAGTGGCCACTGCCAGTTTGGGGTGTTGGTGGGGTTTTCTTTGAGAGATGTAAGAAAGCAGCTCAGGTCTCACTCTGCAAGCTTGCCTGAGATGCAGCCATCAGGCACTCGAGAGTTTTTCTGTCATTGCTCTTTCACATTTCAAAATGAGAGAATAGCCATCATTAGGATAGGTCCCACTGGGTATCATTTTTGCTCCTCTTTTTCTCCGTGCTTCTACTTTTCCACGTGCTTTCACAGCTTCCCCTTGGTGCCTCCCTCCATTCAGTCTTGTCCATGAGAGCAGCACACCATTCACCAGTGTTCACTGCCATATGTCGTCTGGATCCAGTCTTATTCCTCTTCCAAAAAAACAACAGAGGATATGTTGAAATTGAAGCAACAAAACATGCCGTTCTGCCCATGTTAAGCAGAGGGAAGGCCATAGTCTTCCTTAGAGACTTACCTCTCTCAGGAGAGAGGTAAATCTATAGCAGGAGCCTCCTTGCCACCAAAGGACTGTGTCCAGCCCAGCAGCTGCTGGGTCGTATAACCACTTGCTCCTGTTTCAGCAGGGTCCAATAATTAAAAGGGGATCTCTGGCCCCAAGCCCCCATTCATTAGAGCACCCAGTTACATGGGGGTTTAATTCAAAATGGTTACAAAACTCTCAGATTGGAGGAGGGGAGCGGGGGGCGGAAATGGTTAGGCTTATTGCAGTAGCTTTTATCCCAGAGATAAATCATTTTCTCAAAATTTGGAAAAAAACACTATTGGCAGCATTAGGAAGGTTTTAAAGTTAAAAATATAACAAAAATTAATGGTTTCAGATGCTTTTCATGACAATGTAACTGAAAAATGTCTTCAATTTGGAAACAAATTAAGTTTGGCAAAGTATTAGTACATAAGACAGCCCAATTGCATTTTGTACTTTAAAAAAATTGAAAACAGATAAGATACTGTGAATCAAAAATAACTTCTGCACATTAAATTCCCATGAACTTTCATTAAGGTTTGTGTTACATGTCCCAAACATACAACTGTATGCTCTAATACTCTAGATCCCTTTATTTATAAAATACCTTTAAAACTACTGAAAGCTAGAGCCAGAAAAATGGCTATATAAAAATGCTATCTTCTTGAATTACAACTTCATTTCCAATGTGTGTATTTAAAACAGAGATGCAGTCTCAGTTTCAGTATTTCAGATGCACAACTGAACTTTCTAAAAGTTCAATGCAATTGAATCCATGTACAATTCAGTCTTGTCTGTTTATTTTACTGATAAAACCTAGTACCAAAGCTGACACAGCTATATTAGAGATAGAGCTGGATTCTCTTCTAATTTGGGAATTACCTACAGGCTAACCAACTGTCCCACAGTTGCAGTTGTCCTTTACAGATGATGAATGAAGGAATCAGAGGGGACTTGTTTTGACTTTCTTGGGCCGGGTTCACAAGGCTACAATCCTGAAAGAAAAAAGGGGTTTCTTTGGCTTCTCCCTACAAGCATACCTTGCTTATGGAATGTTCCAGTGACTTGACAAACTGCTTATCATCACTGCAGAGCAGTATTTTTTAGGTTAAAACCCTAAAAAGAAGCTTTCATTTGGAATGCTATATTGTCATCTCTTGAGAAACTTAAATTTGGATTTGGCTTGTCTTCTCAGATTAAACTACATCTCCCACAATGCACCATACATTGCCTCCTCCTTCCTTGAACATACCACGAAAGTTTCTTTGGTGTTTCATGGGAAACATTTCATTCCTTAAAGAAAAAATGTTAACATGAAACAACAAAGCTTATAGCAAGACATTTTAAATATTTTTTCTTTATTTCTGTTTTTCGGATGTTCAGCTTTTTGATGAAATGTCCAAGGTTTTTGCAAAAACAAATCTGAAGGCTTCATTTTCAATCAAAAATAGAGGAGAAGCAAGCTTTTGTAAATCCTTCTAGCCAGGATAGTGGTGAAAAAAGCTCTTGCAGACTACTGTGTTTGTAGCCACCCCAACCACAAAGCTATTTTACCATATTTGACCATAAGGTCATATTAATCTTGTTTGACCTTAGGATCTTTTACATGAGCAAGAAATTCTTGTATTTCAGATCAGCCTGTTTAGCCTGTTCTATGCTAAAAGCATACTCAGTAATCAGAGAAATTTTCTCCACACACTACAGCAAACCATAATCCTTATCAATGAAAGGATCACACTTTGGATGGCACTACAAGTTTGGAAGGAAACTTCCTTCTCTTCAACCAGCCAGATGTAACACCATGTTTTATGTGCCAAAAACAAGACTGGTTTCTTTTAAGACCAGAAGGACTTATTAAATCATTTAATTTGGCATCTTGCAAAATACTGTGCTTCCTGTAATTACTCATGCCATAAGACCTGCCCTGAAAAGCTGTCATGAATCAAGATCCAGTAGTCTCCATTTTCTGAAGCTCACAGCAAGACTGTGCCATAGCTCTTGAGCCCTGTCACTTCAGGGTCAGCTGCTACTCCATTTGGGAAGAACATAAGGTCACTGGTACACAAGTCCAGCTTTGTGCCAGCACTCACTTTATCCATTTGATAATTTAAAAAAAAGAAAGTATGACAAATGAGGTGGAAACTACGCATTACAGAAAGACACCTAGAGTCTAGCTGGTGTTTTAAGTCAGCTATTAAAAGGGTATTTTTATTGTTTCTTTCATAGAATTACAGAATGTTTTGAGTTGGAAGGGACCTTAGAGATCATCTAGTTCCAACCTCCCTGCCATGAGCAGGGAGACCTTCCACTAGACCAGATTGCTCAAATCCCCATCCTACCTGGCCTTGGCCCTTCTCTTACCAGAGCAAGACCTAAGAAGACAGCAAGCACATGAATAAGTGTCCCATAAGAGACAGTTTGCACTGAAAACCTTTTGCACCTCTAAGTCCTGCCAGCTCTGCCAGAGCACCTCCTGGAGTAACACCCAGCTCCCATTTCAGGCTCTTCTTGTTGCCTACACAACAGTCACAGGCACTTATAAACCAGAGGGAGACAGCAATTAAAGACTGTGAGCTGCTTTAATCCTTACTTCCAGCTTAAGGAGAAGGGAAGTGAGAAAAGCAGGAGGTTGAGGCAGCAGAAACTGCCCCTACCCAAAAGGAGGGGGAGGCTGCTCAAGGCAAAAGAGCACAATGTTTCTCATGATGAGGAATAATGAGGTCTACCTTCTCAGGGAGACCTTTCCCTGCTAGCAGCCAAGTATAACAGTGACAGGGAATGGGGGGCAGCAGGCAGGCTGGAACCGAAAACTGAAGAAATGTCACTCCTATTCTGACAGAAATCTAAAACATCACAGGAAAAGCAGTTTGCAGGGCAACCCAGCATTTCTACTAAAACACTTTCTGCTCTTATAACGACCAAGACTCAAACATGGCCACTGGCAATCCAATCCATGGCTCTCCACCACTACAGAAGGGGAAGCTGAAGTGGAAAGCAACTACTCCCAGCATGCTGAAGGGCACAGCTATACAAACTTTTTCTGGCATCTCGTTAGTCAAGAAGAAATCCTAGAATTTATACCCATTAACATTTAAATTTAATCCAAGAGTGACACATATCTCAATTTTCTTGCCCAGTTAATGTACAATTTATCCATCTTCACTTGTAGATTGGAGCTATCATCCATCAGATTAGGCCTCACTCCAAAGAAATTTGATTTAAATCAATGAGAATTCCTGCCCCCCCTGCTCTTTAGCAGAAACAGAGAAAAGCAATGCCATAAGCAGCTAGGATTGTTTTCACAAGCATTAAGCCTTCAAGCACTAAGAAGGAAAGATTTAGACTTTATATTGCTGTTAGCATTTTCAAAAACATCCTTCCTGTTTGCATCATAATTACTGCAAATGTTTTCAAATGCAGCATCTTGAGTCCTATAACCACTGAGCAACACAACTCTCTTGTGAAAAACTTGCACTTGTGCCAGAAAGGTCTGACATGTATTTTTGAAATCTTGTGCTATTTTTCTAACATCTCATATCACAATTCTGCTTGTCTTATGACTTCCCTCTTGTTATCTGGATTGGGTGGTTGTCTGTGCTGTATTCTCACAACACACTTGTAAAACAAGGTGTGTCTGTCCTATCTACAGTAAGGGCTCACAGCCAATGCTCTACTAAAATTTCTTGTGAAAGGACTTAAACTTCTTGAGAGTCAATTCCTCAGAGGAAGCGAGAAGGGTAACCACAGAATTTGCAACAATACTTCCTGCCTATAATTTCAGGTAAGTACATTTCACCTAAATTAGAAGTACTGAAGGAATACACAGACAGAGGAGAGATTAGGATTTAGTTACTAGCTGCTGATACAGTTATTTTAATGAACTTATTCAAAATGACCTGTAATACTACTGTGAAGCATGTCAGAAGTATATGTTACAGGTGAGGTATTCAAATCATGAAAAAAAAATGTTTATTTTTGTTTCTGAAGGGACGTGTATAACAAATATACAGATTTCCTAATTATAGGACAGTGGTCACTTACAGCAGTGTAGCTTATTATATACAGTGCTTTTCCAGCATACCTATCTTGATATAGGCATCGAAGAACAGAAAGCACAAACAAACCCTCTGCACCTTCAATGCCATCTTAAGAACCAGATGATTTTACATACAGCTTGTTATCTCTGCTGTATCACAGACTCAGAGAGACAGCAACAAGCAACTTTTCATTATGCTCTGAACCCCCATCAGATGGCCATATTATTTCAGGACCAACATGATGCCCATTCATGCATCAACCCATTCATTCACAGCAGCCACACCCGCCATTAGCAAGAGACTGGGACAGACCTTGGGCAATTTAATCCCCTAAAGAGATTTCCCTTTGGTTTATATAATGACGTTGCATTTCCCTTTCCAAATCCTAAGGAAAACTCTATTCTCTCCTTCAGTCTACATCTGTCAAAAGCCTGGTATTTCACTCAGAGGAGCATTTTGAGTTTTAACTTTTTCAGAATTAATTGCATTCCCCACGTCCATCAGAAGACATTTCTTGAAGAAATAATTTAGGCCAATAAACTGAACAGAATATAAAAGGCAAGAAAGCGAGTGAGAGTCAGCGTTATTTTCTGTCATGTGAAATAGAAAGAAACACAGCTCATGGGACAAAGGATCCAAATTGGTGTAAATCAAGCTTCTTTCAGCTTGTATACAGAGGCATCAACAGCGCTGTACAAGAACACCAATACTAGGCTAGCCCAGAGCCACTTTTCCTCTTTGACACTTGTGAGGCATTGTTTTTGAGAAGTAAAAATGAAAGGAATGATAAAAATACAGAATTAGCCAGAGACCAAACACACTGTAGGAAGGTGCTATTTCTCTTCCACATCCAGAGCACCCCGAGGCCTGCAAGCTCAGGACACATGACTCTTAAAAAGGCGTGGGAGACAGAAAGCTGTGGGAAGGCAAGTCATAAGGCTATTCCTTGTACTTGCCAAAGAAAATGTCACCACATCTACCATTTGCCACAAAGAGCTGAGGATGAGGGTCAAGTGTCAGCATGGGGGGTAGAAACAGGCAGCCAAGAAAGAAGAGGTGGGCAGATGCCTGTGGGGTCTGCCATGAGAAGAAAAAAAAAGCATCTTACAAACCTGTTCACTACAAGTCCCACATTTATAACTGTTTCCAAATGGAACGCTGTGAAAAGCCAAAGCAAACATTCGCAATTCTTTTTGAACCCATCAGACAATATAGGAAAAATATGTGCATTTTATGGTTTGAGGGCACAACCTTTTAATTATGTGTTTGCATTGTCATGTCCAAGACCTTTTTTCTCCTCAAAAATTAATATTTCCTCAAGCAATGCAGCTATTTATCTTGGATGAACATGAATTGAAACAGAATCTGCCTCTGCAGAGAGAGGCGCAGAAGGGTTAGAACATGACACCTAGGGGAATTCAGAACACACTGCAACGCAATCCTCATCATTTTTCCAGTGCCTTTTCAACTCGGTTTCCTACAGTTCTCTTAACTGTTTCCAGCTATTGTTTTGCATATGCCGTACGTGCATGACCACAGAGGCACTTGGAAAACAGAGTACAAGTGCAGGTAATGGGGCAGGTAGGGAGAAACTGAAGCAAATAAAATGTAGGAATTTTCTCTGCACGGGAGCTAAAGGAAAAGCAATTCTGTCTTCCAAGACCAGCAAGTGTTCTGGCATATAATCACCTCTCACTTCTCTGTGATAAAGCTCAGCCTCAAGAGAAGGAAGATGCCAATCAACTGCTTTTGCCACGGAGGACTTTTATCTGCAGAAAAATCATAATGTATTGAGCCACTGGCATAAAATTCAGGCCTGCCTTGGAAAAGACATTACATTTAGGTGTAATTGGGGTTCTCAAAAAGCTTACTTCTGGTGTTCAGGCATCACCTTTCCCCTCTTCAAGTCTTAAAGACTTAGCCAACAATTCTTGCAGTAATTTCCAAAAGATGCATAACAGCAAGAATAGAAGCAGAAATACCAGAGTCCATTTTTACTTAATGGATAAGTAAGCGCTAAAGCACCAAGAAGATACTGAATGAGGACTGCTTCTATAATCAATCTATTTATTATTTCACAATAAGAGAAGTTTTTATGCACATACAACACCTTTCAGGCTGGAATGAAAAAAAACAACCAAACACACACACAAAAAAGCCCAAAACCAAACCACAACAACAACAACAAAACAAAACTTCCTAAACAATTTACACAATCTACTGCTAACATGGACCCAACTTGGCATGAGTGCCAATAAACAGCTACTTTATCAAACACTGTGCAACAGTGTACGAGGAGGGAAAATCCAGGCTTAGTCACTCCGTGTGAATTCTGACATCTGCAAAGATTTTAATGAGATCCTTTTGGGCAAAGCCAGTTGGGCAGCCAAGTCTGGGTTTAGTCATGGGTGAAATTTCCACACATTCAAATACTCACAGGCATTGAATGTCCTGCCATGGAAGGGTGAAAACTTCCCCCTTGTGACCTCAACTTCACTTCTCTGTTGACTAAGCTGAATTTCAGCTATGCCTTACAATTCACCATTCCCAGGTGTTGTAATCTGGGAGAGCAAAAAACATCCTCTCTAAGTATAAGAGCATTATTTGCAAATACTTAAGCTTTCAGAAGTTTGCCTGGAAAGTGTTGTAGTGCAGACTCAAGATGTTCTGTTACAACAGGAAGGGGCCACGAAAAACAAATATGAAATGTGTTCCAAGTGAATCTCAGAATTTTGAAATCTATGAGGCATAACTTAACCAGAGAGATCGCTGAGGCTTCCCATTAGATCACTTGCCTATACTGCTGTAAATCCTACACTTACTTCATCCAGGAGGCCATATTCAACCCCGACATTAAAAGGTACATTGTTCTGCAAAGCCCTCATCATGGAAGTCAATTCACAAGGCAAGCAGTGTGATCTACTATTGTTTTGTAATCCAGAAGAGACATCCCTTTACTTGTTTGTAAACCACTGACGGCATTATTGTTTCTGTAAATTAAAAAAAATTAAGAACAGGAAAAGAGACAGATTTCTCAGTCAAAGTGTTATTTCCAAACTTACACTTCACAAGTAAAAGTTTCCAGAAAACAAAACAAAATAAAATAGAAAAACCTCTTCAGGCACACTAGAAACAGCCAGACCAACAATTTGTTTCTCTCTGGTTCATTGTGTGTGGGACAGCTGCAGCAGCAAAAGCTCAACTCAACCTTGGCCACAAAAATACCTGAAAACTCAACATACTTACCATAATCACAGTAAGGGAGATGGTTGGTCTTGACACACCACTGAAAAAGGAGGCAGCTCCAATGGCAGCAGAGACCTGGATCAATCCATGTCCCATATTCATTAGTCTGAACACAAAAAATGGAAACAAGCATCAATGCCATTATCCTGCCATACAAAGCTCCTGTTTACCTGTATACAAGAAGAAAAAGAGCAATCCTTTTTCCAGTGGTGTTTTCTAGATATGTTTCTAATATGCTGCTGATCCCAGAGTAATTTTGTCAATTTCTGTAGCAACTCCTTTCCCACAAAAAGGGCTAGCAATCTTTCTTAGTATGACCATTGACTTAGTGCCAATCACCAGCACAAAGCTGCCAGATTTACCATATTTTGAAGAAAAAGTCCTTCAAAACCAAATGAGAATTGAATTTACAGCAATAGTCAAAACCATAAGTCACAGATAAACACACTGAGCTATTTCAGTTTATAAGGCCACACTTCTAGAGCTCCAGCCTCATGTAATTTCTTAAAATTAAGTCTATCTGCACCCCATAAACCTAGAAAGTAAAATATTACAGCCATATAATAAATGGGCAAAAAATGAGTAATAGGTATTAATGACCTGCCCGAAACTAACCAGGAATGAAACTGTGAAGAAAACACAGGAGTCCTCAAACCAACCTATGCTGCAAAGCTACACCAAAATGGAGAACAGTTGTGCAGCTAATTGCTGATATGAGACATAAAATTTCATTCTATAATGGAGGGAAGTAAATTACAGATTCAAGTGTCAGAAAACAAACCAGATTGATACATTTGTTTTCCAGAAATGGTGAATTATTTTTATTTATACAATAGCCATATATATGATCTATATTATCGGATTTATTTTTTTTCTGATTGTGCATGAGGGGAATTAGCTCAAATGGTAGAGCGCTCGCTTAGCATGCGAGAGGTAGCGGGATCGATGCCCGCATTCTCCAGTGT
>JAWWEE010000074.1:108949878-109022873 GCA_035221455.1 Xenops minutus | reverse complement strand
AACGAGATGCTGGAAAGCAGTGCTGAGGAAAGGGACTTGGGTGTCCTGGTCAATGGCAAGTTAGCAGTGCCCTGGCAGCCAGGAGGGCCAACCGTGTCCAGGGGGGCATCAGGTACAGCATCACCAGCCAGTCAAGGGAGGGGATTGTCCTGCTCTGCTCTGCACTGGGATGGCCTCACCTTGGATATTGTGGGCAGTTTGGGGCACCACAGCATAAGAAAGATTTTAAGCCACTAGTGAACATCCAAAAGTGGGAAACAAAGACGATGAAGGGCCTTGAGGGGAAGCTGTATGAGGAGCAGCTGAGAGCACTTGGTTTGTTCAGCCTGGGGAAGAGGAGACTGGAGGGGAGACCTCATTGTAGTTACAACTTCCTTGTGAGGGAAAGAGGAGGGGCAAGGCACTGATCTCTTCTCTGCAGTGACCAGTAGCAGGACCTGAGGGAATGTCATAAAGAAATGCCAGATGGGGTTTAGGTTGAATATGGGGAAAAGGTTTTCCAGCCAGTGGGTGGTTGGGCCCTGGAACAGGATCACCAGGCAAGTGGCCATGGCACCAAGCCTGTTAGAGTTAAAGATGCATTTGGACAATGTTCTCAGGCACATGGTGTGATTTTTGGGGTTGTCCTATGCAAGGCCAGGAGGTGGACCTTGATGATCTTAGTGGCTCTCTTCCAACTCAGAATATTCTATGGTTCTATGACTTGAGGAGCATCACCTTGCGCCATTACACGACTTTTTCCCATTTATTTATACAATGGATCTATTTGTTTGATGGATGCACTTCTGGAATGGTTTTAAAAACTATATATAGTTCTAAAATGGTTATAAAAATTAGGTTATCAGTTAAAGAACATGGGTGCTGGCTGATAGACTTGACTATAACTCTTCTGCCAAGTATGTCATGTTTTGGCAAACACTGCATATTAAAAATTGATTTAGACAACATTTTGGGGAGAGCAGGACATGAGTACACAGGTATAGAGGTAAGACAGAGTTGTGCAGGCAACTAATTCTTTTTAGAATTTTTTTCAGCATTTAAATTGCATTATGCACTATCGAGCCAGGACTCCTTGCTTGCTGAACATTAAAACCCCTCAGCATTACTGTAAGAACCTTGCTCCAGTCCACAACAGCTTTCTAAAAACTACTACAAAAAACCACTGCAGTTTTCTCCAAAGTCTGGGGTGTTGATGTTCAAGATTAAGGCTCAGGCTATTACATGCATAAGAAACAGATGAAAAGTCTGGATCTGAACCTGTATTTCTGCAGTTACAGAGATGGAGCCAGAAGCTGAGATTCCTTCTGAGTCCCCTAAGGATTCAAACGATCTATACTTGGAAAGTCCACAGTTTTGGCTACAGTCCTTCCACAGCTATTCTCAGATTATATTTCTTCATTCTTTTCCACAATTTTAGCATGTTTTTCCAAGCAAACTATCCTGTTCTACCTATATAGCCTCCTCCAAGCACTCATAGCTTTGTTATTGCCAAGCTTCCAACCTACAGTTCAGATTCTTACTACTCAACACAGGCCTTTTGTACAGGAAGCACAAGCCAGGCCAAACGGAGCTTACAGCATAGGAATAACCAGGCCACTGGCAACTGCAGAACCTGCTGTATAACAGCTAAGGATGAAATAAAATGTTAAAGCAGTGCATGGGGATGTGTATCCAAATTCTTCATGAGCCCCACATTTAGATAGATATCTGATCCCTTGCTTCCCATTTTCAACTAGAAGCGCAGCAGCTGCAACACAGAGTAAGAGATGTGCAGAGATACAAAACATTAAAAGATTCCTTTACAAAAATGCAGTTTGTAGTAGTTCTCATTTGCTTAAACCTTGTTTAAAAAGCAGAATTTACATGACAGCTTCAGGATTTGGGGCACTTCCAGGAAAACAAGGAATATATGGCTGGTCAACATGATGTTAATCCTGATCTAAATAAGGAGAAACTGCAGCAATTTAAGCCAAAGAAAGACAACTGTACTATTTCAGCGGGACTCTTTCCCCATTCCTTTCAGAGGTAGTAACTCAGGATCTTCCCAGCATATTTGGCTCAAATATGGAACTTAGTTCTGATATATCAGAAGGGAGCACTACATTACTTTAAAGGAAACCTGTGTTATGAGCAAATGCACTTTTATATCCCTTCAAGTTATTTCAATTTCTTCCCAGGTATCAATCACTTAGCTCCCCTTACCTTGATTGAATCTTTGATTAGAATATCTGACTCCATCTGGACCAATCCATGTGCTTGATGAATAGCTACATTCTGAAATTTCCCTATTGACCTGATTTATGCTTAAATTTTAAAAGCAAACAAAAAAATTTTAAATGGATTAATATAAATTACCTTACTGCCTTTACAGAATGTGTCTACTAGATATAGGTTTTATGCAAAAAGCCAACTTTCCTTTATATTTCCTAATTAAGTTGTTTTGCTAACGAATAAATCTAGCCTCCTAGATCAGTTTATTAATCATTCTCTTTATCTATCTGGTTTATTAATGCTTATATTCCTCTACATAAACGTCCTCATGCCAAAACCCAAAATTCCCAAACCAGGAATCACTTTACCCTGCCAAAGCCCAGAAAACAGGAAAAACAATTATTAAAATACACAGCCTGGCCTTGATCTCTTTGTCCAGACAACACTGTAACTCTGTAAAAAAGGATTAGCTGACCAAAAATGCATTATTCCTGACAAACACTTCAGTGGGTAAGCACATCATTCTGAGCTGACAGATGCATTTGCAGATAAAAAGCTTTGCACTGAAGAGTTCCATGGAGAGCTGGAAAGACTTAGAGGTTTATTCTCTCACAGCAGCACACACTATACTTAAAGCACACCTAAAAGATGCTTGTCCAACATGTTCTTAAAGCTCTCCTTTTGTAAATACTGGCATGAGTTATTTCGACATTCTGCAGCTTAGACTGCCAGTTATCATGCTGACCACAACCAGGCTTTCTGTACAGCCCTACTATTCCTGGACACTTTCTCAATCCCTGTCATCTGGAACAACTGAACTCTCCAAGCAGGTATGATTTCCTTCTTCCACTTTGGAAAGCATCCAGCGTGTTTCGGACATCACCACAACCTAAGCAGCAATAATATGAACTTGGTTCCTGGAACAAAGAGCAGGAGATCTGTGGTATTTGACCCACCTGACCCCTCTTCAGAACTACAAGAGAAACTTAAAATGCAGCCAACATCTAGTGCAAGAAAATTTCTTCCAGACCCCAGATTGGCAACCAAAAGGACACAAGATACTTCCCAATCTTGTATTAGCTTTTTACATTATTCCAACCACTCAAACAAGAATATATTCCAAATTCATAATGGTCAATAAAAAAACAAAAACCTGATAACTCTGTCCTGCTTTAGAAGTCATATGACTGTGTAACTGTCTTATATCAAATCCTTAAGTTCTATACACAAATTGTTGCTACCAGTAAAGGATTGCACACACAAAAGCCAAATTGAAGCAATTTGAAGCTTGCAGCAATGCCAATTATTTTACATTTAAAGTACAAATGGTGGAGCAAGAAGAACAAAGCACAGAGAGCAGACGTGTAGGACTTGTTTACACACAGGGTTTTGTACCACTAACTTTCTCCATTTGAAATCAGTATATTTAGCAGAGACAGATTTGTCCGTGGTGACAACAGGAGGACCACACTGCTACACTGCAGGAATACATGTGCAGTACTGAGACTTGCTGATGGCAGAAGCCCACTGCTTCTTTATCGTCTTCTCTTGCCTTCCCATGACCTCCTAGTCCTCCTCCTCCAAGGAATATCAATGCCTGCTGGAAGGAAGTGCTGTCATAGCCACATACAGTCTCATCTGGAGCTGCAGGTGTTTTACTATCACAGTTTAAAAGCAAAACCGTACACTTGATGAGTTGGATCAGTACAAAAGACAAAATTAAGCATCTTAGAATTTCTTTGTTATATAATTCTTACTGGATCCCTTAAAGTGGCAAGGGTGCTTATTATTAATCTGTTGGATCTCAAAAGGGTAATAACATTTATCTGCTTCTGGAACACTGATTATCTCACATTATGCTGAGGTGAGCCAAATCTAAATGATCCTAACTAAAGTCTTACAACTGCAATCATAATTCCCTTTTTCAATTCCTAAGAACAAGAGAATAGTGAACAAGCTCCTTTCCCACTTTTCATCTTATTACAAGCTTATTAAACACATCATCACTACCTTCAGCATGTGCATGGCCTCACAAAGTCCAGAACAATTTGGTGCTTAATTCCTTTCAGATCTATCAATTTTCAACAGGATGTACTCTTTATAACTTGTAGCCACACCAAATGAAAAATTGGCACTAAGATCATTCAGCTTTTAGGCTGGATCAGCCTGACTATTTTTGATTCAGAGACAGACAAAAAAGGGCATGAAATTATTGTGGTTTCAGATGTTTTTCCTTCAGAGCAAAAAATAGTTTTGTTTTGAAAAATAACATTTTGCAAGCATTTAGTCCTTAAAATAAAAAAGGATGTCAGGGTGAGGAAAAAGGCTCTTCCTGCAACAATTCAAATAGCTGTAGACACCAGGTCCTGGTACCAAGTGACAAAGTTTGCTTTTATAAAGAATATGTAAATACATATTCTAGCAAATGATACTGGATGAGGTATTGCAAGTCAAATAACAGGCTAGAATTGGTGGCAAGCATGGGAAAGCATGTCTGCTTTCCATATACTTAAATAAACTGTTCAAAGTCCAGTTACCAATGGCAAGTTATTCAGTATTTACAGTTTGTTTTAGCCAACATATAAATGATGCTGCCTGCTTGGAAGGAGAGATTCATAAATTTTTCAGATTTATGAATTTGTAAAGATTTATGAAGTTGGTAGTGACCATTTGTGATAACTGTAAAATGAAGCTGTCATTTAACCTCAATACTGGCAATTCTTTTTCTACTTCCTCTGGATTACTCATTCATCTTTCTCAAGAAAGATACTTATACTGCAAAACCTGTATCAGATTCAAGGATCTCTTCAACTGTGTAACCCACAAAATCCCTAGCTATTCAGTCACATATTGCCTACCTGTTGATTAACACAATATTTGCCATTATAAATCCCTGGATTACAGTTTCTGCTGTAGTTGCATGTGCCTCTGTTGGGTTACCTATTCATGTTCCTATAGAGATGACTGATCAAATCATGTCCTGCAGCCAACTGGAGCTGAGAATAACAAAAGTTTTTCACCAGATCCAGTTCAAGCACAGCCTATCTCCTAGAGGTTGATATCTAAAAGGCCAATACACCTTTAAAAGCAAAATCAGGATTCTTAATTGAAAAAGTGTTTGTGTGATTCATACATCCATATTTCAGGCTCTTTTCATTTTTTTAAGCTCCCTTTTGTTTCTTTCTTCCTCCTTTTTTTTCCTTTAATTTGACATGACAGCAAATGGCTCTCACTGGAAAAGTTTAAGTGTGATTAAATTTCAGTGGTTAAAAGATTAAGTGTGACTTTTGTCTCTACATGAATTTATTTTAAACACTCAACTCTGACGCACCTTTGAATATTTTCCAACCCAAATCCTTCGTAACAGCTAACTGAAAGAAACAGTTAATAACTGTATTCACATGGATATACTCATGGTGATCCTCCACACTTACATTTCTGAGTTGTTTCTCATCTCATAGTTTCTCACTCTCACAACAAAAGTGCAAGGAAAATATGGTAAATATACTGTGACAGTTGCTGTACATACCTGCAGGCATTAAAATAAGTAAAGAGACTACTGTCAGATGTAGAAACAGACACACACCCCCCAAAAAAAAAGTCTCTAAAACCCCTACTGCCAGCAGCTACCACAAGGAAACTGTTCTTTTGTCTTGACCATGTATTCCAAAAGATCATCATTTGCTCATAAGCAGTGATTAAGGTCTAGATCCATCCAATCTAACTCCAGGGGACTCGATTCCTGCAGCCAGATAACTGGCCTCCTATTCTGTGGCCATCAGAGACCACTGCTACCTCCAGAAAGATTTGCAACATGGGCAATCCTCTCCATGGCAGGCAGTGGAGACACAGCCAGACACAGCTCCTTGCAGACTGCTGACCCCCGTACACAACTTGTGCATGGCTAGGGCTCAGGATCCGTGTGTCCTTCATTAAGAACCTGTTTTTCTGGTTGGCACTTAAAATTAGACTGTGCATCAGAAACAGTCCGCTGCTTCAATTTAAATTCTTCCCAATTTATGCAAATTTGAAGTCCCTGGTCGGTATGAACAGCTAAATACTTGTTTTTAACTTGCAAACTTACTGCTTCCCTTCTCTCATAAGGAAGATGTTATGAAAGGACTAATACTCAGTTAATCAATAGAAAGGAGTTCCTAGACATCCTAGTGACACAAGACAGCTATAAAGCCTAAAGCTGATTAGATGCTACACAGTAGAGACACAGACATTGCAATTTAAATTAATGAAAATACTTTATCATGTCCTTCCAGTTTTCCATATACCCATTTTGAAGTAAGCATGAATGAAACCAGAAACATTTGAAACAGAGAATAACATGGTGTTTTCACTGACCACTTTGCATTACCAAAAGCAAAGGGAAATTTTTCATGGGATGACTGCATTTCAGTGATGCATAATTTTCACATAATATAGTTCAATATAACATAGTTATATTTTATTCAAAACTAATGTTACATTTTTATCTTAATTGAGATTAATTTAAATTTCTGTATAAATGAAGATACACCCAAAGGAAAAAAAAATTTAGAAAATATTTCAGAAGACATCTGGAGAAAAATTACTGGAACACACAACCATAGTAGTAATACATTTTCCAACACAAGGTTTTGTTCACTCTGTGGATCACTATAAAACAGTTCAGATAGCACATTTATGAAAACCTTTATGCTGAGATTCAGCTGTGTGCAGTTGTGATGAATTGTCAGACAATCATATCGCAAGCCTTTGTTTCCCTGGATGTCAAAATTATAAGCTTATGGGCAGAACACATCTACATCAGATAGATGAAACTGGGAGTAGTTCAGTCTTCACAAAGCTCAGGTCAGGTTTTATTTCTGAAAACTTGACTCTGGGACAGTTCAAACCCAGGTCAGTTTTTTGCCAAAGTTTTGAAGCTAGAAGTAGCCTGAAGCCAGTGGCTACATATTTAAAGCAGTAGCCTATCTTCACAGCTAGGTAGAAAAGAAAATAATCTTCTCAAGTATCCTTTTAAAGTTTTGACAGCTTATATATTAAGTGCATATGCATATATCCTTAAATTGTCCACCCTGCCCATGGAAACACTGAGCTTTTGGAACAGAGACATTAGTCAATGTGATTAAAAAAAACAGAAAAAGAAAGATAGCTCTGCCAGATTCTTGGCAAAACATTATCTACATCGTGATTTCCTCACAGAGAGAAAGGTGATGAACCGAGGAGAAACAAATACAGGCCAAGGGACAGAAGGGCACTTAGGAAGACAGCTTTGTCTAATCTATGGGCTGAAGATTAGATATTCAATTCCAGTCAAAGGAATGGTACTCCAGGTTATGTTGTGGGTGTGGAAGATACCATGATGGGTTCTTTCCAAGTTTAAACGCAAACTGGTTTATACAAGATTATTTTTGGTTAAAGTTACTGTGACATAGTTTCTTTCAGTTGCTTGACTATGTGAGTTTATTTAAAAAAAAAAAAAAAAAAAAAAAAAGGTATGATTCTCTCTCAGATCAAACAGGTTTTTTCCTGCCTTTTTCTGCCAAGTTATAATAAAATAAGGACTGTGACCTGAGCAGGATCTTCTAGAGCTAACAAAAAAGGGAAAACAGTCTGAATAAGAGTTCATGCTACAAAGTTAAGGTAAAAAAGCAGTGTTTAAAAAAATACTGGATTAAGGCAAAAATATATAAACAGAAGAGCTCTTGTAAGCACTACAGCCCTACAAAACACATGCTGTTCTCCCAGTTTCAGGTATGATTTGGCAAGGTTCTAACAGCCCCATGAACTTTTGGAGTCAGTAAGGCACCACTCTTAAACAACATAACTCTTAGGAGGTCCTTTCTTTATATCTGACACTAAATCTTTGCTAGCTAATTTTACATTTAATCCTATAGTGTCTTCTAACATACTGGCTCTTACTGGCTTCTGTTGATGCATGTTTTGGTTTTCATTCCAAAGAGTAATAAGGAGTGTTTTTTACATGCTTAAGTAGTTTATGCAACATTTTTGCAATGTACCATGAGAAAGCCAAAGCTTTCCCAACACTAAACAGCTGTCAAACATAGCACGCTGGCTTCAAATTGCTAAAATAATAATTGTTAGAAATCCAACATCTTGCAAACAGAGGTCCTTTGGAAACCGTGGTGTTGCCACAGGACTAGTGGGAGTCACATATGGGACTCTGCTCCTTGTCCCACTGTTTCGAACCCTGGATTTGGCTTAGGATGTCTCATGGCAGTGCTCAACAACACAAAGCCATGAACCCTTTGCAAGACCTGAGATTAAAGCTGTAGCACAATGCAAGAAGGCTGGTCGGGGAAAGGCTGTCCCTAGAGCTGATAGGTTCCAGTTTTCCTATAGACCTTACTCACTCCTAACGTGGAAGCAAAAAGCTTGACGTGAGCTTCCTCGGGGTATCTTCCCTCAGCAGGTGCTGAGCCAACACAGCTGCCAACCAAAATGCCAGCATCCTGCCGCTAAGAGGAGCTGAAATTCTGCTGTCATCGACAGCACAGTCACGCTCCAGCACAGTCCTTTCAGCGGGATCCCTCCTCCTTCAGTTCCTCCTACTCGAGGTCAGATTTCACCTCTGATGTGCCAGCAGAGTACACAACAAGCAGGACGTTGCTCTGAGTAAGAAGCAAGATTAGGCAGAGAAGGAGGTAGACTGCCAGAGCACGGACAGAACTCTCAGGGACTAAATGAAATGCACTCTTTCTGACCCTATGTATGGAGAGGTAAACCAGTGGGAAACACAGGCATCTCTGTACCACTTTGTGGAGAGCTTGCAGAGACTTAGCCATGTGCCTCAACCTATGGTTATTCACACTTTTTGCTCCAAAGGTTTTCCCCTCTCACATTTAAAATACTAATTGCTTTCCTCCCAGTATCATCCAGGCTGTTAATGTAAATAAGTCAAGGTGATTGCCTTTCCCTGAAACTTAGATCTTTTTGTTGGCTTGGAGTAGAAGTTGCTGAAGGTATGTCTGGACTGATGGGATGAGAGCATCTATATGGCCAACTCATTGGTCTACAACTGAGCAACTGTCTGTCCAGGAGGGAAGGAAGAGAAAGTATACAACAATATATATAAAAACATATGTGGCATATATAAAACATACTGGCAAGTCTTCCTAAAAGAGGGCTGAAAAAAAGTTGCTTAGTATGCACCAATTTCCCTAAAGACAGGTCATCTCAACACTTCAAAAGATTGGAAAAACTCCTCAGAAGCACTTCCTCAAAAGTACTGGAAATAAAGGAAATGTATGACGATCAGGTATCCACTAGAGAAACTTGCAGAGAAGGTCAAATTTGCAAAATTTACTAAAAATGAGTAGAAAAGTTCTGAAAGTTTCCTTCCTTTAAATTCAGTCATAGAATGGTTTGCATTGAACAGGACCTTCAAGATCATCTAGTTCATTTACCCATACCATGGGAAGGAACACCTTCCACTAGACCAGTGCTCAAAGCCTCATCCAACTTGATCTTGAACACCTTCAGGGACAGGGAGTCCACAACTTCTCTGGGCAACCTTGGTCCAGTGTCTTCCTACCTTCACAGTAAAGAATTTCTTCCTAATGTTTAATCTAAACCTACTCTCTTTCAGTTTGAAGTCATTCCCCCTTGTCCTGTCACTATATGCTCTTGTAAAAAGTCCTTCTCCAGCCTTTCTGCAGGTCCCACTTAGGAATTGGAAAGCTAAAGGTCTCCTCAGAGCCTTCCCTTCTCCATGCTGAACAATCCCAACTCACTCAGTCTATATTCATAGAAATATTAAGTTAATAATGTTCTTTATAACAACATACTTAAGTTATAATGAAAGCATAAAACTGAAAATATGACACATCAAATATGGGAACCTTTTGTCTATACCTTTTATTTTTCTAACGGCATGACCCTCCCCAAAGCCGGCTATACAATACTAAATGGAAACTCCAAAGCTTAGATGTAAAGTGGCCCCATAAGGTTTTATCAGGACATTCAAGCATTCCATAGATTGCAAAAAAATGCAAAAGCACAGCAACATAACTGCTACATCACTAAGCTGATGTAATACCATCAAACAGCAATGGAAGAGTAAATCTACAGGTAAAATACTTCAAGCATGAAAACCAAACTGAAACAAAGAAAAAATACCTTCTCCATTCTTATATAATGACCAATATTAAATACATATATGTATTTTGGAAATTCATATGTTTGCTGTACTCTGTTGCACATTATCAAGTACCAGCAGGTCAGCTTCACTTCTCTGTCCAGCAACTTATGACATACCCTCATTAACCACTGTAAATATTATATAATCAAGAGAACCGTATTATTTACTTACTAGGATAAGCACAGTCTCCAACAGCTTGCTTGTTTTTCTAAGGGGTAATTTTGGAATTGAATTAAAGAACTGCATATGTAATTTATTAATCTAATATTTAGGGAAACAGAAAGCTCCTAGAAGACTTTCAAACATGCCAGGGAAGATGGTCACAGTGAAGGCCAAGATGTTCATGTCCAGCAAGTTCTTAACCTGAGTTAAAGAAATGAGAAAAAATGTTCTGAGCACCATGCCAGTGACATGAAGTATTGCACTCTCTCTCACAAAACCTGATACCTCAAAGTAATTTCTGTACAGTAAATAAATCTCTCCTTGTGGTTCAGAGAACTCAGCTCATTAATTTAAAGCTGATCTCTTCTTGCACACCTCTTGCACACAGGAGTGGAACCAAGCAGGTATACACACTGGTGCTGGCACACATACCAGAAACCTCTGTGATGCACTGCACTTATCACTAGCACTCAGCACTTCAGGTTACATCCAAATAACACAGCATGATGGCCTTAACAAACACTTCAAAAGACTTTGATGAACCAGACCTTTGCTGAATGTTCATTTATTCAGTGTCAACTTGCATCCACGTGCATTGAGATAATATATAAGTAAATTTATTCAAGTATAGCAGAAAATTGATGCTGAGCTAGAAGAGTTTGCAGAACAACAAATCACAAGCACAGAACATAATCTGGCAGCTGTAAGAGTAATTGAATTTTCTGCTTGACTCCTCAACAAGCAGCATGCATGAAAGCAATATCATGTTTTAATTTTATCTTCCAGACAACAAAAAGGGATCAACAAGTTGGTAGTAATATATTAAAAACTGAGGTTATTATTTCCATAACCCAAGCTTAGGCTTACATAGCTTTTTGTTATGATTAGGATCTGGACAAAGTAAGAGATCATAAAATGCATAAAATGCTTCCTGGCAAGAAACAGGAAGGGCACATGTCAAAGACTGCCTGCAAAAATAAACCCCAACCCCTAAACTGGTATAATCTTGGGGGTAGTAGATAGGAGAAACTCAGCTGTCAGTCTGTCTTAAATTGCTTGACCTTGAGGTCGTCTTACTGTTTAAACTGTTTTTTCTTCTTCCTTCTCTTCTTCTTGACCCTTAGTCTTATTCTTGTTCTTACTACAACTAGCCTAGAGTTTAACAAATTCGCCAGGCAGCTGTACTAAACATGGGTGGTATTTCCTAAGAGGAGAAATGCCCGGGTCAAAATCCAGGCTTCAAGCGTTGGTTCACAGGGTGCTGCAGACTGAGAAACTGGGTTTGGAAGGAGGAGAATCCCAGCAGCCATTCCTAGGCACCAGAAGCTCAACACCTGCAGGCTACACTTGCAGGGAATAGGGAGAGATTTAAGGTAGATTGTGCCTTAGAACCAGGACTACAACGGTCACATATCTGTACTATGCAAAACTTTCATAATGCTATTTTAACCAATAGCTGTAACCATATCCATATTTTTCCAAAGGATTTAGAGAGATCTAACGTTTAAGGTGTTTAAATTCAGAGAGAAGTAGCTTATTTTGAAGTAGAAAAAAAATCTGGTTTATTTACTGCAGGATCCAAATATCTTGCATTATATTCTACTTAATTCCAATACTGCACTAAATCTAAAAATAGACATATGTAATTTTATTGGTTTTTCTTCCTACCTCCATTTTTGCTAAGGAAAAAGTATGCTGAGATATTTGCTTTAAAGTAATATATGCACATTTCACTGCATGTGTGTGGCAATAAAGGTAAAGTCAAGAGAGTGTTCCACATGCTAGGAATGAAATGTGGCACAGTATACTGTTTGTTTTTGTTGTAATATCAACCACAAGCTTTGGCCAGTCATCAAGAAAAAACTGGTACCTACAGAGCAAGTTTCACCTTTAGAATTAATCCAATGGTCTAAGCAAAAATAAAGTGAAATTTCCTGAAAATCTCATGCTCTGGAGTACAATAAATTCCCCTTGTAACATTATACTAGGTAGAACAAAACTAAAAAAAACACAAATAGTTTTCTTGAGAAATATAATCCACAAGCTTTCAACTCAGAGTTTATCCACTGCAAACTGTGTTTGGTTAATGCCACAAAATACACAAGAAGCAAAATTTCCCCTGAGCCCCATGTTCAAATGTTTCTGGTTATCTGTACCATACTGGGAGCCAAAAACTATTGAACTCTGCCAGAAGTTATGCTGTTAATAATTTCAGCTAACTCTTCCCTCTACTAACACTAGGAGAAGATAGAAGGAGACAGAATCCACTGTTCTTTTCAGAAAACATCCTGACCTGAGTGTTAAAAGAGCAATGCTTATTGTAAAATAGCAATTGAAGAGAATCCACTTTCCCCTGTGCATGCAGCTGTTTATTACAAAACACTTCAGCTTCAAAAATTAATCTGGCTTCAGAATGTCTGACCTCTTTCCTGCCCATGTAGTTTCACCTTTCTGCCACAAACTTTTATCTTCTTGATGTGTAACTGCAGCTGTTTGGGGGACTACACTATGAGTCGGTTCACAAAAAGGATTTGGGATGAAAACTTATGTCTTCTCCACTTTCCCCTGCTAAATTTGTGGTAAAGCCAATATTATCAGGGAGCATGCACACAAAAAATGTTGCCCATTTTCCTGATCAAGGAATAGCTACCTGTGAAAAATACCATAATCTTTAGTTTCTGCATTGCTAGAGTGATACAAGCCAGAAGAAATTCAGAGATAAATGAAAGTGATCGGGCAACTACTTTAGGAAAAATTCACTGAGTAGCAAGAAGTGGATTGGGATTCAGAATATCAGGGTTCATTTCTTGCTCTCTAATTGATCTCCAAGTTAAACACAAAGAAGGGTATTTAGGCAACAAGAAGGGAAGATCATGATACTTGCACATCACTATTGAACATTGCTATCTTGCAATAAAAATGAATGAAAGACATGATAAGAAAATCAAACTACTTTTAGGTAGACATAAGGTAAAATCCAAAGATAAGGTTGTGATCTGCTGGAAAGCATAAAGAAAGGTGACTGAGGCTGAAGGTCACATCTGTTTTGCAACCAGGAACAAACAATGATTACATCTTTTCAAATTGTTTAATCTGGAAGCACCAAGGCACAGGGGCACAATACAACACTGCCTGCAGCAACAGCAGAGAGCTCGAGCCAGCCACAGGAGAGGACAGCCTATTTAAGAGCTTCTCTGCCTTTCCTTTTACTTCAAAGTATCCTTTTTCTATCCAGCACCAACACAGAAAGTTATCTTAATAACTAATATGATTAGCTAATAAGCAAACAGTAGATGCTTTGTCTATTTGTTCGCAATAATTTAGAATAAAACAACTCTGTGTTGTATTCAAAAGATCGTCAGATGAAAAGTGTGAAGATTTCCATACCCACTGATCTGATAACTGTACATAACCCAGCCTTTCCCTTTCTGCCCCCCTTCCTTGATAATCCCCCAGCAACAATGCTGAAGGAGACAAGCCTAAGCCCCTGCATGTATTTCCTCCCAGACCCACACAGTATGTACCCAAAACAGAATTCTTTCTTCTGCTTCAAAAAATCCAAAACAGCCCCTGTAAGGAAACCCACAGAGAGAAGACATTAAATCCATGGTGAAGGTGGCCATCAAGCAGCAGAAGATGGCTTGCCAGGCCAGCCTAATGTCCCAGAACAAAGACATTTTTCTAAAGCCAACAAGAGCCCACTGATGGGGGCACAAAATACTGAAGTTATACCTCCTCCCAAAGCAGCCATAATGAAACAACACCTGCAACAACTAGAAGAATCAAAATTTAGGAAAAAAAAAAAAAGAGAAATAAAAACCACAATAAACATAATTTCCTGTCAAAGCTGAGTTTATGTGGCTGAATTTAAAGACCTGATGGTTTATTTTACCTTTATTAAAGTGCCTTGTATCTCTACAATATCAGTTCAGACACGTTCGTCTTGACCTCTGGCCTTGACAAAATCCTCAACCCTGTAGCATCCTTTGGGGACCACTGCACCATGACAATGAGCTGCTGAACTAGCAGCAACCAGCCTAAGGCCAGGAAGACATGCCACTTCACATCCTGCAACAGTGCAGTCACAGGAGTGAAATACTACAGTGAAAACAAAAGGTAAGAAAGCTTTGGATTCACTAGAGAATAAGAGTACATCCTTGGAGCCTGCAGGCTCAACATGCTGCCTCAGTTTGGAAATGTCTGAGAAATCCACAGGGAACATTATGCCTTGTCTCCCTCCCTTTAAAGACGTGAAGCCCACATATGTCCAAAAGAGTTACAAACTTCTGTTGCTGTAAGCAGCACCAGGAATTCAAATGGTAGAGAAACTGCACTGTGAGCCAGTGCCAGTAAAGAAAAAAAGGAGGAAAAAGGAGAGGGAGGAAAATAATTACATTATTGTAAAAAAAAAGGCACTAATGAGCAATCTTCCTTTATATACTTAAATTATATATTTTCCCCATCACAAAATAATTTGCTTTCCAAAACACGCATTTTGTTCTGTTAAAACAACATCCTGCTTCAGACAAATGTTACATTTTTAATGGAGGACACAGTGTGCCAAACAGCGGCAGGGATTTAGAAGGAGGAAATAAAATTATGCTTGAATTCTGTCTTAGAAAAACAGAATTGAGTCCAGCCATTGTGGGGGTTACTGGAGTGGTGCTGATACATCTAATGCACTAATCAATAGTGCTCAACAGCTTATAAAACTTGTATCCTCTGGATGTGCTACCTGAGACCTCAGGGGTAATTTGTAGATATGCTGAGTATTCAGTACTAGCTGAAGTCAACAAGTATACAAAACATTTGAGTGTTTTAAATATTAAGAAATGGGAAGTTCTCATAAAAAAAATAAAATCACACAAACAAACAAAAAACAACAAAACAACAACAAAACGTTTTATCAGTACAAAGATAGGTGGCAATGAGAATAATGGACACACAAGAAGATTAGCCCCTAACACAGCTCACCAGTGAAACTACACAGGCAACTTCACATCTGATATTCCCCAGCTCAAAATTGTTAATACATTTCTGTGCATGGACTTTTACTTACAAGTTGTCCTTTCCCAGTGACATTGCTCCCAGCAGCAGGGAACTCAAGAGGTACTGCATGCTGCAGTAAAAGCTGGATGAGCTTTCCTTGGACATCTCCAGCATCACATGCTATATGTCCTACCAGTGGTATCAACAAAGAAATTGGACCCCTGAAACACATCCATTACAGCTGCCCAATAGAGGACTGCCTTAAGATCCTTCCACATTCTAATGTTTGCTGAGTTACTGCTCTGCCTGTGACTGTACTTGGAGTGGGTACATCTCTTGAGCCTACTTAACACCAAAAGATACCAGGAGAGTGAGTGGGTGTATATCATCCTGGTCTTTGTAAAGAAGTGAAGTCTCACTTAGACTGAAATTTGTCCCTGCTGTCACCAACCCACCTCTCTGGGGACCCCCATACAACCTGTCTCTCCCAGGATGGTTCCTGACTGCAAGCTAATGCTTCTTTCTAATTATATCGTAACTGGAACCTGCACAGAAAAACAAATGTTTTCTATACTTTTCTTCCCACAATTGCTGATTTCTTCTATGAGTAACACTTTGTTTAAGCAGCACATCTCAGATATATTTAACTGACTGATCTTAAAAAGCTAAAGGCAAGGGAGATCCCACACCTTCCCTTCATTGCTTTTTTATTTACTTTTAAGCTACAGATAGTTCACAAGTGACTGTTCATTTGAATTCTTTCCATTTCTTTAGGAAATTTCTTTTTACTCTTACTTTAAAAAAATATACAGCATTGTATAGGCTTTTATATGTCAACATGACAATAAATAGCATCCAGATGACATAAACTGGTTGCAGTTTCTTTTTCTGGAAACTCATCTCATTAATTTCAGTAGAACTGTTCACAAGAGAGAGTTTACCAGCCTATCTCACAGGCATGCATAAGCAGAGAAGAACCAGACTAAAAAAGTGTCACAAACAATTTACTTATCTAAAACTTGCAAAATGAAGCAAGGCCCGCTGTGCATATTGTGCCATTTCCATCATCTCTTTTTTCCTGGGACAGTATCATTATTTTAAGGACAAAGTTCCTGTGTAAAAATCGTTTATTTTTCTCCCTCTTGATACAACCCAGAAGGCAATGGAGAAAAGTTGATGTATTAAACAACTTGTGAACTTTGTTTTAATTGAAGAACTTTAAAGTTGTTTAATTAATCAACTTCCTTTTAATTAGAGTGGGTGGCTTTTTCCCCATTCCAAAGTAGCAAACTTTGTGGCAAAGTTGAAAGATAGCTGGTGCAGCATCTCTGTTTCCCTTCCAGAAGCAGGAGGCTCACTTATGACTCACTGAACACTCTGGGACACCAAAGACACGTGTCAGGGTGGCCCCTGCAAAGCCCCACAGCTCTGCCCATCACTTACCAGCTGAATTCCAAAACCTGGTGAAGATCAGGACATGGATGCCAAGGGTGTTAGACTGCAGCTCAGGCTCAGGCCATAACCCAGGAGAGCAGTAAAAGTGATGCACAGTTGAGAGCACTTTTTGGTAAACTATTCATAAATCAGACACAGTTAAAGGCAGAGGAGGACAGCCTTAATTTGCGTGCAGCAGCAAAGCTAGATTGGTTTCAACAGATTTAAACACAGAATATGCTGAACATGTCTTTTAAATATGCAAAGTCCTGTTGATGTAAAGGAGGAAGCTACTAAAGATTTTCAGGTTCTTGTCTCTGAGACTTAAATGTCTCTTTTCCAAAGGGTATTATGATGATAGCCCATGAAATGCCTTTGAAGAACATTATGTTAATGTCTGCCCAAGTGTGGTGACACATCAGACTATAGCCTATCACTTCAATCATCTGTTCCCAGGTTAATGACCATGGCAGCCAGAACAGCCCTACTTCTAACAAAAGATATGTAATGATTTAAATTATTACAGTGTGTTCCCAGGCAGCACTTCAAACTACATTTAAATGAGGGGAAAAAATCCAAACCCTTAGTGAAATGAAAAATCTATTTATTGTATAATCTTGGAAGACTTTTCTACAAGACTTAAATTTGGAGCCTTAACAAATCTCTCGGAGGCTTTTAGCAACTTACATGTGTTTATGTTTAATAAAAATAGTGGAGGGTTCCAACTAAATTAAATTAAACTAGCTCTTAATTCCTATGTTTTGAAAAGGCATCACATTGATAGTGTGATGACTTTATTCATGGAAATATGATTCAACTCTTTGGCTCACACATCACTGTTACCAACCCAGCACAAAGGAAAAAAAAGAAATCACAGCTGCAGTCTCTGAGCTCCCAGAGACAAATGCCTGAAAGCAAAGAAAACAAAAGAAACCAAAAGGGAGAGCTAAACCTTGGTAAGCGCTGTCTAGTAGGTTTGTGGCCACCTCTGACTAACCATGTGCTTCTATTTTTGAACATCTGAGTCATCCCCTAAGGTGCTGCACCTCTATGCAAACGAACAAACAAATAAATAAATACAATCCCATGGAGCAACAGAAAATGTGAATGGGAAGTGGAGAGAATAGATTTGATGAAGAGGGGGAAGAGAGGACAAACCTCAAGGATGAATACTTTCAAAAACAAAAAAGGATCAGAAATGAAACAGCAAAACAGCCAATAAACAATCTATATCCTATTAGCAGAGACCAATTTTACCATCTCTACTCAAGATATGGTTCCAAAGAGGTAATAAAGTGCAGCAGCATTCTCCTCTAAATGATGAATAAAGGAAATTTTGTCACTTTGCAAAACAAAAAAAGCCCAAAACCTGGCTTGCAGTTACCAAATTTGTTTGTATTGCAACACAGTAAATTTTAACATCTGCTCTGACCTACAGAGCTGGACTGGGCAACCCTTCCCTATCCTCTTCAGAAGGCTTGGACCACAACAGGTTGATGGGGATTCTCCTCCTTTGTGTGTAAGAAGACGGCATAAAAATATTATCCTTCAAAAAGACTATAAAGTCTACTTTTCCCCATATAGAAACATAGTATTACACTATTGCCTGAAAAACAAGCAGCTCCAACCCAACTTGTAATCTGACATCTGCAGAGCCCTCAGCTGGTGCTGGTGGCTCCTGTGTTTGCAAGCTGGAAATACGGACCACAGGAGTCTGGCTGCTCATCACAGAGTGCCTTGCACAGCCACTTACAGCACTTCTGCAGGTGGCTGTAAAATTATTGGCCCTGTTGTGTGCAGCCAATTGAGACTGGCTTCACTTTTATGAAGACTTTGCACAGGTAAGAGCAGTCACATGAGATGCAAAGCAGCCAGCAGGCCATCGCTGCAGGACTGGTGACTTTTCAGAAACAAAACTGACTGCAGTTGTCCAGATAACTGCTTGCTGAGCATCACAGGGAATGTACTAGGGAACCAGCCCAATACTTAAAACACACAACAAACAAATCTTTTTCTTCACTGCATGGCATGAATAGTTGTACTAATCAAAAGAGTGGGGGCAAAAGCACAATGAAAAGAGCTCCCAAGGCAGGGTATTTTTTAAGCCAGTGCTGCCACCGAGACAGATGCTACAAAGTCATACCCTCAGCCTGATAACTTTAACATTTATCTGCTATTTCTTAGCCCAAAAGGATCATGGGACCTTTTGGCCTGCAGAAGAGCTCAGAGGCTACAGCCAGCAGACAGGAGACAACTGTCACTAAAAATATCTTGATGTTAAAAAGATGTTAAATAGAAGCGCCATTCCAATACCCAATGATTTCCGGCAAGCCAGATGGTGAAACTGCTGGGCAAAAGGATTGCAAAGGAAAAAAATAAAAAGAAAAGGGGAAGGGAAAAAAAAAAAAAGACAGCAACATAGTCAATGATTCGGAGATGTTCATGTGTTAGATATGTCTATGGACACAGTTTTTCAGTCTGGCCCTCGCCTTGCTTTCCCAGAATTAACAGACAATATACACATATAACTTCTGGCTATGCACAAAAATTCAAGCTCCCCACAGTGCTGCTATACACATACTGGGGGCAATGAGAGAGGAAAGCAACTGACAAGGGCTCCTGTCCCAGACCCCGACCACTGCCAACCCCAACACAAAGCCTGAAACCAACCAGACTCTTCTCTTGGCACAGGCTGTCTAAGGGGCAGGATGTACATGTGAACCTGTGTGATTTGTTCAGTCAGTTCACACTTTAGAAGGCTTAAACCTGGTCAGTTATTGCGTGTATAACAGCAAACTCCCTTTTCCTACTGTTGCTGGATTTGGGGGTAAGTCCAGTAAAACATTTGCTTTTTCTCTCACCTATGTTGTTAATTGCCTATTTATAACTAAATTGAACACAGCAGGATAGTAAATGACAGAAAAGCTCAGTGTTTTAGCCTTGTTGCCTCATAAAAGTACTAAACTGAGCTACATGCAATATCCACATAGCACAGCTAAATGATCAGTCTGAAACCAACAGGAACTTTTATATGGACTGATGGTCTTTGGCTTAGGCCCCTTCCAAACACTGAGTTTTCATGAGTTACACCAGCTGCCATTTGTATTTATTTTATAAACACCACATGCTAAGTGTAAATTGCATCGCCACCACTGCTGATTTCACCCCAGATACTTTTATACAAGTTACGGGTGGTGGAATCCAGCTGTAGGCTGGACGCCAAGAAAGACTTCTCCAATTGGGTTATATACTTGAGCGGGTTTTTTTAAGTCAAATACTGAATTAACCAGTACATGGAAGAGCAAAAGATTCAGTTTATCACAGTGTTATTGATTTGTTGCATAGGAGACTTAACACTTGCCAGCACTGGGCCTAAATTGAGAATCAAGGCCAGCCCAGACTGAGGCACACGCAGCCAGGTCATGTGGATTTTGGGTGGACAAATAGATTAATACATCAGCACCCACAGACCAGGTCCTGCTTTTCAATCACCTTTTATTCCACAAATTTCTGCAGGCAGAAGGCACATGATAGGGAAAAAAATAAAAAAAAAAAGCAGCACTGGCTCTTTAGAAGTAAGGATAAAGTGAATGGTGACTTTCAGAGTCTTCATGGGTTTTTTCACGGATTTCTTGCCCATCTCTAAAAACATTATAAAGTATACATTGTTACTAATCAAGGCCCTTTTCAGCTCAGAAGCAGAGTCCAAAGACCTTAAGAACATGCACAAGAAAACAGTAACTGGTGTCTTCAGGAGGAATTTTGCCTGAGTGAAGGCTTCAATGTCTTACATTGGTAATTATCTTCATGAATTTACAGCTATTATTAGTAGACAAAATTTATGTGAGCAAGCTCTTTTGTGCTTTATTTTAACCAAAAGAACATCTCTCACACTGGGCACTGTCACATTGAAAAAACATGTTTTGGTCATCTAGGGTTTTGGGTTGCTTGCTTTGTTTGTGTTTGGGCTGACCACAGCCATGCTGTCTCCAGAACTCCTCAGCTCTCACAGACTTCACTGTGACACACTCTGGGTGCAGGTCAAGCACATCCCTTGCATTTCTGAGGTCACAGTGTCATAGCCATCCACCACAGCCTTCCCAGCAGTATATGCCATCAAGTGTTTTGTAAACGCTTGTCTGGCTGTGCAGCACAGCCACACAGCAAAGCAAAGTGCACTGTGTACTGATGTCAGAGCTTACCTCCTGTCCCTCTGTATTAGTGTAATACAATAGGACAAATTTTATAATACAATAGGACAAACACCGTGTGTAACATTTGTTGTGATGTCCTGGAGTTATACTGTGGTTTCCTTCTATATATTCTTTATTTATACTTCAGTGTGTACATATGCACACATGCATGGATATACATACAAATGTATATAAACACAATTGCATGTGTATTTATCCACTGTTTATATACTTTATAAACATACACATAGCTTGTATATTAAAAAAAATCAGGGAAATAATATTCTAAGAGCATTATATATGCTTTCCTCATGGAAAATCTAAACTTGTTCATTTCTTGAATATTCCCATTGATACATTCAGCTTCCATCTCCTCCACAGAATAATTCTTCCTTTGCATTTCTGTGAAGTGATTGAGATCTCAAAAGTTGGCAGTATTGTTCCATTATCTTGATTCCATGGAATACTGGAGGATACATCCATGCTTCCATTGCACTGGAGAGCCCAAAACTAGACCCAGTACTCCAGGTGTGGCCTCACTGGTGCTGAAGAGAATGGAAAACTCACTTCCCTCAACCTGCCGGCAACAGTCCTAAAGCGGCCCAGGAGGCTGTTGGCACCACAGTCAAATGGTCTATCAAGCACTGCTTCCTTCCAGTTTTCCTTTCGTCTGCAAGTTTGCCGAGGGTGCACCACAACATTGTCCCATCATCCAGGTCATTAGCAAAAATATCCAGTAGTATTAGGCCCCCGTATTGACTGCTGGGGTACACCTGTGATGACAAGCCTCCAGCTGGACTTTGTGCTTTGATCAAAATGCTTTGAGCCCAAGAGTTCTGCCAGGTAAATCCATTTCACTGTCCACTTATCTAACCCATACACCACCAGTTTGTCTATGAGGGTAATATGGAAGATAGTGATGACAGCCTTGCTAAAGCTGAAATAAAGAATATCCACTGTTCTAGTCATCTCACTGTAGAAGGTTGCTATCCACTGTAAATCTATGCTGACTACTCCCAAGCCCCTTCTTGTCCTTCATACAGCTATACATTTAGAAATAGTTTCTAGGATTATTGGTTCTATCACCATCCCAGATAGGGTTGACTGGCCTGTAGTTCCCCGGATTATTCTTTTTGTTCTTTTTGAACACAAGAGTGACACTGGCTTCCTCCAGTCCTCAGGATCCTCTCTTCAATTGTCATAACCTTTCAAAGCTAACCAAGAGTGACCTCACAATTACATCAGCCAGCTCTCTCAGAGAAGGCATCAAGTACCTTGGCTTTTTCCAAGTTACTGTCACCATTGTCACCAAGTCTTCTATCCAGTTCAACAACAAATCCATGTTTTTCCTAGTCTTCCTTTTCCTGCAGATATACCTGTAGGCTCTTCCTTGTTGCTCTTCAACATACCTTCTCAGATTCAATTCCAGGCGCACTAAATCCTCATGAGTCTGCAGTCTACAGCAGACATTCACGATAACACCACACATATTCGTGTGCCTTCTAACCCTGATCTGCAAGCTCTCAAATAACTCTTACCTGTCCCAAGGCAGAGCTCCTCCCATTTTCATTTTTCTGACAAAAAAAGGACAATTCCTGCTCCTAACTATGGTGTGTCCTTCCTATAGACTCTCTTTCTAGCTGCTGCAGTGCTACAAAAGTGTCAAATCTCCCACATCTGTGCAGACAAGTTGCTCATCTGCCACACTCCAGCCTCAGTGAGAGCCCCCCAGCATTGTCCAGAGCCCCAAATCTGCAGAGCTGCACCCTTCCTCAGCAGCTTGCTCTGGGCTGTGGCCTCCACTGAGTCTCTGCTGGGTGCTGGGGATCTCCAGCAGCTCCTTGCCACCACTGCTGAGCACAAGAGCACTGTCAGCCCAGCCCCTGGCCTCCTTCTGCACAAATTGCTGCCAGCGGCATGCTGTGGTTCATGGCTGTATAGGGTCCCCCCAGCACCAGCTGACTGCATTCCTGACCCTGCCTGGTCAGGATTCAGCTGGAACAAGAAGCTATTCAGGATGTATACCATCTACCATAGATATCACAAGCCAAATGAAAATTTTACCACCTGCTTCTCTCTACAGGTGAGAAAACCAACCAGTCAGGATCAGAGATGCCTTAACATTCACATTGGTTTTAGCCATTCAGTGATTGTTACCACCACAGTTACAATTATCACAGAGATGATGATACCCATCAGGGATAAATTAATAATTCCACTATAATCTATTACTGAAAATACAGCTGCCCCAGACACAGAAAGAAATTATATATCTGATAGCAGGCCCACAGTGGCTAAGTATCTTTAAGAAACTTGATCCCTTCCTTTGGATATCAGTTGTATCTAAAGCAGCACGTGCCTCTTGCATACAAGAAGAAAGAGGAAGGCCGCAGTATTTTAAAGTCTGCTTTCATCAATTCTCATAACAAGAACACCATCAGATATTATACTGTACTACAGGCTAAGCTGTAGCAAAGGACACCAACTTGTGTGTGCACAAAGGGTTGCAAGGTATTTGATCTTCACACACCCCTAGACAAGCAGAACTTTCAGGGTGGATTTTCTAATAAACAAACACAGAAAATGTCAGCCCGACTTTTTCTTGCTCACCTGCAGGTAAATTTCCACCAGGTTCTATTTCAATTTGACGAGAGAGTCAATTATCTGATTAATCAAAAACCCCAGCACCCCCACTGCTATTCCTATTAGCCCCATCAGCAGCCATCAATTCCATTCTGTCCTAGAGACAGGAAAGCACAGTTACCTCTCAGACCATAGCACAGGACTATTTGCCACACTGCCTCTCACAAACACGCCACTCCCTTGTTTAGAGCATTTTGATTATTAACTGTGACTGCCTCAGCAAGAGGCTGTTCTTGCCAATCTCTCTTTTAAAGGTGTACACTCAACATAGCTCTGCTTTTAGGGTACAGCCATTTTCATTTCGGTAAGGAACACGGTTTGATTTGGGAGGGTTTTGGGTTGGGTTTTTTTTTAATATATAAGTAGCAGTGCAATCTGCACTCTGATGCTGACTGATGTCGTATCAAAATCAATTAAGTGACTCAGTAATTAAGCATCCTGTAGAGCACTTCAAACACAATTCAAAGTAATCCCTGTTTTCTTTGACTGCAAGTAGTGCCCTGAAGGCATATCATGTAAATGTGCAAACCTTTACCTCCAGTTTCTATCTTGCCTAAACTTACACTACTAATGATAATTGTGCACCAATAATAATGACCAACTTATTTCTAGTACCATCTAGGACTAGAGCAGGCCTATTGGGATTCAAGTACTATGGTTCCTATAGATTATACTAAGAGCTGTTTTGGTTTTTTTTTACAAACAAACAAAAAAAATGAAAATTAAAAATTAATTACTAATTATAATGAAAAAATTAATTGTAATTTTAAAATTACAATTACTTTCAAGAAAAGTCTCAGTAAGAGAACATTCCCTCAAACCTCTGCAAAGTCTCTTCAAGCTGTATACATTGAGAAGTTAATAATTCTTTTTTTGCATATTCAATAATTTGTGAAAAGCAGAGACATAAGCACTTACAAAAAATGCTTTTAATCCTGTGGGCCCCTTCTACATTCAAAATATTTTCCTGTGTACAGAAACAATAAATAACGTAATCTTAATTCCTTCTGTTATCAGGCATCTCCCTGGAGTGTCCAAATTACACACAGCTTTAGAAGCAACAACAGTATTTAAGGTAAATTTACCAGTTTTTTCTGTTGTAGCCACTTTTTATAAACTTTACTGTGTGAAGGCAAATAATCCAAACTCTCATGGGCTATCAGATGTTCTCTCTCATCCTCCCTGCAGTGATAATATGCTAACCTGCTTCTGCTGATGCTGCACTGACTCCTAAAATCCTGAGAATTAATCAAATCAGGCCCATGACCTTCTGCTACTAACACCTCCTCTTCACCATTTTTCATGTGTGTCCTATGAGAAAAAAGCAAAGACATTACAGTGGCCTCCAAGAATCTTCAGGATGCCAACAGAATGATGTGAGCCCAAGATCGGTGTCCCTGAGACTGAAAGAGGGAAGAATGGAAAACCACATGAGAATGGAGTAGCTGTGGCACAGTGACTGGCTGGTTTGTGTTTGGCATTGCTTTGCTGTGACTGAATAGACACAGCACAGTCAAAACAATGAAAACCAACAGCTGGAGCTGGAGCTCTCTGGTGGAGAAGTCACTCCAAGAACAGAGTGACCACTGCAACAAGATTATTGTATCAGCTCCTTGCTGACTATTCAGAAGGCAGGGACATTTAATCCATAGGGGCTTTGTCTGTTTCAGAGATGATCACGTGCTGTGCTTTGGGCTGTCCATAGCTCTTGATCCACAAATCTAATCACACAATTAAATAAAACAAAATCTAGACTGCAGTGACATTCAGTTAAACCCTGGATTTTCAGTTTGTTGCACAGGCACTCTTAAAACATTTTTTTCTTACACAATTACCTTTGAATTTACATGTCAAATTTCTCCCCAGATTGATAAAACCCATCTGCTAGACTACCAGTGACTACAGCTTGGATACTTTATTCAAGGTAGTTTGCAAGTTGGCAGCTCAATCAAAGCAGAAAAAGACTTAATGAATGTCAAATATTTACTGTCAAGAAAATTCAGTAACATGCTCTGTTTGCCACCTCCAAGGCATGGTTTTGGTTACCAAAGATAGAGTAAAAAAGGATTTCTGCTGCTCTCCACCTACTAGCATTTGGACCAATTTGGAAAGGTCTCATCTCAAATAATCATAGAATCACAGAACCATAGGATGGCTTAGGTTGGAAGTGACCTGAAAGATCACCCAGTCCCACCCCCTGTGCCAGGGGCAGGGACACCTTCCACTAGAGCAGGTTGCTCAGAGCCCCACCCAACTTGGCCTTGAACACTTCCATGTACAGGGCATCCACTACTTCTCTGGGCAACCTGTTCCAGTCCCTCACCACCCACATGGAGAATAATTTTTTCCTAATATCTGATTAACCCTACTTTCTTTCAGTTTGCAGCTGTTCCCATTGTCTTCTCACTCCAAGCCCTTGTAAATAATCTCTCTCCATCTTTCTTGTAGGCTCCCTTCATGTACTGGAAGGCTGCAATTATGTGACCTTGAAGCTTTCTCTTCTCCAAGCAAAGAGGGAACATAAATAGTTCCTGGTTGTCATTTTTTGAGTACTAAATGAAAAGAGAGCAGAAAAGATCTTTACACATGCAAATTACCCAAACCCAAGACTTTTGGACCTATGGTTTTGCAATAGTGAAAATTTCCTTGTGGCCCACTACTCACACTTCTCAAATGTAACAACACGTCATGAAGGCAGCACTGCACAGACCAGGGGAGCACCTGCATGTCAGGATATAGCAACGGCCTAAGTCTAATTTCTTGTACCATGACTGGGGTTTTTTGCCACCTCAATCAGGCATTTCATTCTAGAGATTTCAAAAGAACTATGCAAATTGCAGTCCTGATAACAACCAGTCTGAGAAAAAACAGAGTCAGAGAAGAGAACTGGTCTAGATGGCAACCAAAGACTTTAGAAAATAATTGTTGCTGGAAACTGTGTGAATGGCTATGAGCAACAGTAAATGCATTAGAAAAGGTAATGTCACTTTCCTTAGATACACAGAATAAATGTATCTTTGCCACTCATACACCCATAGTGAAATTACCTGACATCAATTAAGTCCCTCCAGTCAAAGGTCAATTGAGGAGTACTAGCAAGATTCTGATTATGTATGCTTGTTACATAAAAAGCAGTAAGTGCTTCACAAAGAAGCTCAGACCTTAGTTTTGGGTTTTAGCACAAAAAATATTTTCAGATGAGACTCCTAATTTCTGCTCGTACAAAAGCTGGGCTTAACTAGTCCTATTCCAAGTTCAAAATGCACCAAAAAAAAAAAAAAAAAAAAAAAAAAAAAAAAAAAATAGCCCAAACAAGAAAAGCAGGCACCCAAGCAGAGCTCCTGGCCGGGACTCAACCACTGCTTCATTCAGACATGCCCAGACTGGCTACTGAGAGGTCTCCATTTCACTCCTTTCTTTAATTCTGGAACCTGGGATTTCTATGATGTTATCTTCTAGTTGTGTTAGATCAAACTGGTGAATAGATCTGGGTATTATAAAGATTGCAGCATAAACAGAAATACAAAATACACTGAACAATACAGATGGGGATAGGGGGGGAACCTTGAAACTAAAGCTGTATTTCTAGGGGAAATGGAAGAGGCCAAGTTGCACTGCTCACAGATAACATAGATATACCTCATTCCATGCCACAATGATTTATGTAAACAGGATGGCCACTTTTCCCCAAACAGGAATACCATTCCCATCCAGAAGAGCATACCTGAGCATTAGCCTTTGCTGTTCCTAGCTGCGAGGAAAACTCTTCCATCAGAGAGGAATCCAACTCAGCCTATGCAGCAGCAGCTCAGCTGTACTGCAAATTCTCACAATCACCCACTCATGCATTCGAATTTTAAAAACCAAAATGGAGTAAGAACATGTTTTCAAACTTTGAACCCTAATTTTTTTTTTTCCCATGGACTTCTCCATAGTTAACTTAAACTCATCAGTACACTCACTTATCTGAAATATATTTCACAAACCTCTGAGAAGCAGTGCACAAATGGCCAGGCTCCAAAATCTAGATGGTGAAACACAAAGAAAGATTTGAGACTGCTGTATCCCAAAGATGCAGGAGTTGAGAGAGCACTACAGAGGACAGATAAGGCCTTACAAAATACATACATACACAGGGCTTTGTTCATTATTTTACAATGAAACCTAAAGATATCAGAATACTTAGATGAAGGCAAATGAAGACTGGGGTTGTAAAAGCATTCTGTACCAAAAATTCCTCTGCTAGGAATACACACTGCTTAATTGCTCTGTCGGAATATAACCCAATGCATTTTGGCTGTCACTGTTTAATATGCTCCCCTATATACATACACTAACATCTCCCAAAACAGAACACAAGTTTTCATCTTTCTTTTGAAAAGTATTTCAGATGGTGTATTATCAATTCTGTAAAGTCTGCATAATGATTGTCCTGCTTTCTGCAATGTTTTTATCTCCAAACATCACACAAAGATCTTTCTGCTTGTTCAATAGCTTCTGCGACTCAGTCTTTGCCACAGATAAAGACAATCAGAGGCAATGATGAAAAAAACCTCACTACTGGAAGACAAAATGCCCCCAAGTCAGGTGAGGAGAGCAGATAATCCAGACTATGACCAGTTTCCAGATTTTCCAATAATTTCTGCCTTCTGCAAGGCTTACTACCTTACTTAAGTGTTCTTACATCATCACAGCCTATCTGAGAACAGCTGCTTTGGAGACAAGGAGGGAAAGGAGGAATCTGTGTTCGTCACCACAAAAAGCTAGTAGTACACACTTTGCATAAATGCTTTAAGGAGTCAAGATATAAATTGAATTTTACTTAGTTGCAAGAGTTATGAAATACCCATCTGGGGGAAAAAAAAATCATGCTTTCAAGCTGCCAAGACCTCCTTTGGGAAGCCACAGAGCTCCTTGCTCACCTTTCAAGCAGCTCCCATGAAGACCATGGGACTCCTCACAGAAGGGCAAGGGCAGAATAAGGAGGGTGGGCAGACATCAGCATGGTGCTCTCCTCCTTGGTAAGACTAAGCAGGCTGAGCTAGACTGCCTCCAGTTAGGACCAGTAAAGTAGCTCCCATGAAACTAGAAAGATCAAGGACTGGACCACTGCTACTTGGTGATCTGGATTACAGGTGAGGTGCGTTGTACAGCAGAAATGCAGCTCCCACGATTATCAGTAGATGGCCATTTCAACACAGAGTTTTGGGCTAGCCCACCTAATTCCTCTCCCAAATAACCAGGAAGAAGGAACACCATTTTATTTGCCTAAGTGCTTTGCAGGTGTAAGAGTATATGCATGCATGCACATGTGTTCTTTATCCCTTAGAAGACCAGGGTGGAATAACCCAAATCAATACTATGAAAATACGAGTTGCTAAATTACAAGCCAGAGCAAATAAGAACTACCCACCAAACGGCAGTAGAAGTACAGCATGAATTTAATACCAAAACATTTGTCACTTGTCTTTAAATAGTACAGACATCAGATTCCAGCTATTACACATAAAAGTACCTACAACAGAACTCTAATCCTTGTTATGGTTGTACTAAACCGCTCCTACCTGAACACAAATTACTGGTCACCCCTGCATCTAGCTAACTATATAATGTCATTTCACTTGTGTAACGGCAAGCATGTAAAAAACAGGTGAATACTTAGTTGGCATCTCAGTTTTAAGCAGACAGAGAAACACATATTTTTGAATGGTGTCAGGAGTTGTATATACTTAAATTGCATTAATTCATTCCCTCTCCACTGCCCTCCTGTCTTCAGCTACATGCTTGTTACTGCAGCACATGTGATTTGTCCATCTGTCAAGTAAAGCAGTGAACCATTTTTGCTGGCTTCTGTTCTAACACTAAAATCATACAGATATTATAGAATCATACATCACAAAAATACAGTAAAGCATTAGAGACTGAGAGTTAATGTTGTTAACAGTGCATGAGTAACACCAGTTCCAAAGAAATCTGAAGGTAAAAGTGAAGAGTATTTGAAATGCCAGAAGAAATAGTTCCTACTCTAAGGAATACGAGCAGTTCAGAACACGTTTTTCAACAGATTGAAAGCAAGTTGGTAAAATGAGGAGCTTCCAAAGCAGTACTCTATTCACAGCACCCCACTCTGAAGATCAAAAGCATTGATCTCACTACTGAGGTGACACTCAGAAGATTTTTAAATAATGAGTGTTTTTATGCACAGTCTAAATGACAGCTCAAGGAAGCAAATAATTATCATAGTGATTGAACAGATATAAAGACATCACTATCTAGAAATATCATGACTATAAACTTTCATATTATTTCAGTACTTCAAAGTTACTGCATTTAAGGAGTGAAACTGTAGTACTAACTTGAGAATTTTGCTATAAATGCAATGACACATATGATGCTGACTGTAAGGACAGAGATGTTGAAACATCTGATAAGGCTGTAACAAATCTAATGTATTGTAACAAGTTGGTCGTATCATACGATACAGTAGATTAAATCTGCAAATCTTCAGACAGAAAAAAAATGTACGTATGACAGGAAATGGTTTCAGAAAACATAAACCAAGATGACTATGACCATCTCCATGAATCCTCAAACTGCGATGTTGTGGCAAGGAGTTATTTTAGATTTCTCAGAACTGGTTGGTCCCAGAGCTCAAAGTGCAACACACCACACAAGGATGAGAAATAACGCTCTCTCTCCCAAAACTGCAGTTGAGCAAACAACAAATACTGGAGGAATCTGTCAGCCAGAAAAGGCAGGGGTCAGGGTTGATGGCAATTTGCCTGATACTATAACAAAAGCACAGCTTTTAGTATAGACTTGTCTCATTAACAGTATTGACTCTATTTAAACTACACACACACATTTAAACCCAAAACTGCTAATCACCAACCACTTAGATTTAATGCAAGAACTAAAGAGCCAGCCATCAGCATCACACACTTTTCGTTTACACACCTCCTCATGGTGGCAAGTTTTGCCAAAACCTAAGAGAAAGAGTCATCTCTGCTGTACTTCACCACAATGTTTAACAATTGTACATGAAGGAATATTCTATCTTTAAAAAGTGAAAGAAATTAACAGAATTGGGTTAAGTCCTGTCAGGCTGACTTTAAGGAGTTCCAAATGCTACATCATTTCGCAGTCATTTTGAGAGGCTCAACCCTCCCTCCCATATTAACCCAATTTTCATGACACTGGAAAGATCTGCCAGAAACACGCTCTTCTGTATCTTCATGACAACTTCAGAGCTCTACTGTTTGAGCTGCTCTCATCCTAATTGAAACAGGTTTTATTTCTGTGACAACTGGAAAAATACAGCAAATTTTTCATGACCTATTCTCAAGTCAGTAAGATACATTTACCTCTACCAAAGTTTCTTCTTAATTTTTTATCAGTAGAAACCGCAGAGGGAAATCAAACCCTTTCCCCCTTCCCTTCTCATTTCTGCATGTTTAAAAATAATAGGATATAATAATAGCAATTAAAAAAGCCGACATGTTAAATCAGCATACCTACACATCTGTAACAATCACCAGGGAGCAGAGTGGGAACAAGCACACATCAGCTTATAAAAACCTATGTAGCGTGTCTGCATAGCCATTCATTCAGTACTTCTGATTTCACAAATAGAGAGTTTCAGTTTTTTAACCAAAACTCAATTGTTTATACATCATAAAACCACATTTACAATTTATCCATACTGGCCATATTAAAAGCAGAAGGTTGGAATGCTGCTGTTAAGAAATGGTGAAAAGTCTAAAATTAGTATAGAAAACACGAATTATATCAAGAGATCCAAAGCACTGAATATATGTGTATTATCTCAACATCTTCCATTAAGTTATCCATTTATACAGTTTGGCACTAGTATAAATAATAAAAGGCCTTTTTTGTATTTATCACTGCTTTAAAAATGGTAAAGACTGAAAAACTTCACGGAACTGTTTGAACATGGAAATGCTACTTGAGATTTCACATATGAATTTTTTTTAGAATGGAATTCACTATACACTCACAACTGTTCATAAATTGAGATGAACAGATACATCTATTTAGTAAAAAATAACCAACAACAAAGTTAAAAACCACATTAACACTAAGGTAATGTAAAAAGTTGGTATTTTAACCATTGAATCATTTCTATGGAAGTTGAGATCAGCTAGTGAAAAGTTCTTTTGTGTTTGTTGTTTGTTTGTTTGGGGGGGGGGATGGTTTTAAGCAGTCTAAGTATGCTATTTTCATACTTCCAGCATTACAGGCAATACACCCTTCATACTTTAACCCATGATCACTTGTCTGCAACAAGAAAGGTATAGCACATTGTTTTAGGGAATAAGGCCACCATCAGAATAGGGAACATAAAAGAAATCTCCAACAATTGTTTCAATAGATAGAGTTAACACGGATGGATTAACAAGTTTTAAAGCTTTTTTTTTTTTTAAATTTATTATTAAATAAAGACTACAGACATTCATCATGTTCCTCCAATACCCTCCCGCCCCAGAAATCTTTAAAGGCTTCACAAGAGTTCTGAACACATTAAAACATTTATGAGAAATTTACTTTGTCCTACTGCTTCACATCTAGCTGGAATTTTACTCACATAAAAGACAAACAGTAGCTTTAAGTCACCATTTTTTGGTAACACATACTCCTCCTCTAGCAGGTGAGACTACCCACACCAGGGCAATCTGGCCGAGTTTTCAAAAACTAGAGGTCAGTATAAAAACAAGTAGTCAGACATCCTGCCTTTGTCACAGGATGAGTAGCAGGTGGCCTACTAAATGAGACCTCTGCATCAAAAGATAGCATAAGAGAAGTGTAATACCTATTTTTAGGCCTTGAATTATTGTCCCACAAGCTACTAAATAGGAAATGTATCTCCACAAACACACCATATAAGTAACCACATAAAACACAAAGACTTGTCTAAATTATATAGTTGTTATCATTATAGTTGATCAACTGTCCTAAGATGCACTAAAATTTTCCCTTAGGTATCCCCTATACAATATCAACCATTTAGGAGCAATGTGCATCATGCATTTATTTCATAATAGTTGAGGGATTCGTTCCTGGCTCTGTCTTGCTGGGTGACAAGTATTCTCAGCTTGCTTTCAGGAAGAGGAGTGCAATCAAGGCTGTTGGTATGTTCGCACCTTGCAACATTTTCTGTACTTTATTATCCATGAGTAAGGCACATTATTTGTAATGTGGCTATTTCCATAGGCTTGCTCACTGTATCTTAAGATTTAACAAAGCATGAATCATACCGTCTTTGGTTTTTTTCTTTGCTTCATAGAAAACCTATCCCTCCCTTGAACAACCAAAACATAAGAGCTTTGGCAATGCTCCAGAGCACAAAGCTACTTTAAATCCCAGCCAATGACCACCATGACCAACATGAAAAGAATTACTTATTTAGAGCTTTTGCACTTTCTCCCTCACACAACTAGCTTCAAACGGTGCTCTGCTTTGCAACACAATTATGGGTTTTAGAAGACAAAAAAATACACATTTGGTAACAATAGTAAATTCAAATCTTGCCAAAAGAATATAACACAAATTAAATACTCATAAGAAGAAAACAAATTCTGTCGTCTAAGTAGGTTACCGAAATCACGAGAATATGAGAATGCACATTACTAAGTAAACACTGATCAGACATGGATACCTGTAAAACAATGTAACCTTTCTAAAGGAGAGTAAGCAGCAGTGCTTCAAAATCTTCTTCAAGGATGCTCTCAACTTCATGCAGTAGTCAAAGCCATTTTAAAATTTCATAATTACACTTAGATTTGTTCCAGTGTGAGCAAACTGGAAAACCAACACACCTAAAATCACCGCAGGAATCTTTCTATCATCCTTGTATTACATACTCCAATGTCACAGATCAGGTCAACTCCGTCCACCGTTTTTAACTTCTGTGAAATGTATCTGTTTACAGCTGCATATGCAGATTTTCACCAACACAAATGGTTAAAGTGTTACGGGATCAACTTGCACCACATACAACCAAGCCAACAGTGAGCCCTTCTCAATGTTCTGTGAATAAATCAGTCTCTTAAATTATGTTACCAACCATATAATAATCTACAAGTATTTCTCATTCTCTCAATAGTTTACACTGTACAGTTCCATTATCTTAATTGATTAAATATAGATTAGCAGCTTTAGTGTAAGCAAAAAGATTTAATGGCATCAAAATCATTGAAATTAAATCAGAAAGAAAATGTTGCAATGCACTTCAGCCAAATGGTCACAACTGATATGTTATATAAATACAGACAAGAGGTAGCTGGCAGCTCTAAACCCACCAATTCTGGAAATGCCCAATTTGTCTAAAAAGCATAAACTGACAAATATTAAATAAACCTTTAAAAAACCCCAAACTACCTAGTTTATTGCTTTTAAAGGTTCACTGTTTACATCAGAAATAGGCAAAGGCTTATCAAAGAAAGTTAGCTGGCTGTTGATGGCTTTAGATTATACCTATTTTTTCAAAAGAACCACAAAATAAAACTTTGAATGCAAATAGATGACTCACTCCCGATGATACATATTCTCATCAAAATGAACAAAGGTTTGCATTCTTCAGGGTGGGGGGGCAGAGAAAGAAGGGATAAATCCAAAAGAACAGCATTAACTACTTACTTATGAGAAATCAGTAACAGAACTAAAACCTGTGTTCCCAGGCAGAATCAGACAGAATACATTGAAAAAAACAACTGCAGGATAGGCAGAAAATATTCTAGCTACAAAGACAGTGGCATCACGGCACATGATTCATGGAATGCAGATGGAAATATAATGATCTGTAGCAAAGGTGTAATTTTTAGTAAAGCTTCCTGAAGTTTCTTTTTTGTGTGTTTCAGAAAAGGCAAAAGTGGAACAGACAAGAAAAAAAGGCAAGAAACATAAAAGAGGAAAAGATGCAAGACTCAAGGCAGTAACTGCAAAAGCAAGACAAAAGACTGACAAGTAGAACAGACTTCAGCAATGTGGCCTGAAAACTGCTTAGAGGTCAACTAAGCAAAGTGAAAGTTATGTTCATTTCTCAAAAGACTATGGAAGGAAACTGAAGGGGGGAGTGGGTAGGCAAGGGTGTTGTTTCTTTTTATTTTGGGGTTTGGGGTTTTTTTTTGAAATAACATATAGATATAGACACACAGAGTGCAAGCTTGTCTAAAGAAGTGATACTACAGATGACGGAACTTACTGCCCTGCAACACACAGAATTTCTTGACCTCTCAAGTAAAGTAAGCATACAGAAGTGACAAGGACAAAAGGTGCATGTAGCACCAGCAGCAATATCATGTTTAGCTTTCCACTACTCCTACAAGTTACTGTACATATATTACATCACTATTATAGAAATGGCACAGCCTCAGACACTTTCCACATTTTATTTACATTTTAAGACTAACTTTAATCTCAATCACATATCCATACATTTCCTTTGTTTCACTAAAACTTAAATGCATGGTTTATTAGAACAAAGACTGTAAACAAATATTTGCCATGTCCGATACATGTAACACAGGAGCTGCTTAACAGAAATTAATCCCCCCATTTTATAAATACAGGTATCAAAACAATCCTGAACATACTTTGTGACACTACTAGTAGTCGGCACCCACACCCTTGCAAAATTAAACAGGATGAGCAACGGTATTCGCTGTACCTGCTACCTTAAAACAAATTTAACTGCAGCTCTTTTACTAAGCAAGATGGATAAAGCATGCCATTTATATTTTGCCTTCTCCAGAGATTATTTTCAGTAACATATATTATTCCACAGCAATCTGACACTTTCTGTCATGCTTTCATCTTGTAAAACCTGAATTCCAATTTTAGGCTATTTCAGGCTTATGCTTAAATGACAGTGCCTCGATAAGAGAAAAAAATAATTGTGCTGCCTTTTTCTCCCATAGTGCCTGAAAACATATTGGGCATACATATATTATATATTCTTACAAATGTCCAGGTCATGTATACCAGCTGAAATTCTTTAATGTGTGGGTGTTTGCATTGTGAGATTTAATCAAGACATTAACATGAGTAGAAGGTTGTTGTTTTAAGACAGAAGTTTGAGAATCGGCTAAAATTAATTATTGTAAGTTTGTCCCTCTGGAGGTTGTGGAAGCTTCATATTTTCTTTGGACATCATTAGACGTCTTAGCTCTTGAAGTACAACTTTAATGCTATATGAATTTTGCCATTTTGCTAACACTGGTATGCTCCGTGCATCCACCTGGAAAAAGAAGAAAGAAATCTAAGTTATGACGGAACACAAAATCTCTACATAAGTAACTGTTACTGACTTAATTGCTCTAAGAAACGTTCTAAGTATTCCCTGACACCTTCTCTGTGGCATGAAATCCCTCTGTTCATACAATATTTTAAGGAAAACAATCATATACTTACACACAGATACAGATTCTGCAATAAAATCCATGCAGGTGGACCCTTCCATCTGTGCTGCTATTAATATTAGTGAGAAGGAAAGGAGGGGGGGGAGGAGGAGATCAGCAAACTGTTCATTGCAAAACTGAAGCCGCTATCTCATAAAACTTTTTTTTTTTAAATTACCCCCAAAAATAAACAAGTAATCACCTTCATTATGCTAATATACGCACCTGGGTGTTCCTCAGTTCTTTAAAAGAACCTGCCACACAAGAGTCCACAGAATACCTTTCTAAAGGAATATTTCTCTTGTTTACTCCTTGATACAAGTATTGTCAATGATTTATTTCACATCAATATTACATGATGCTTCTGACACATCCAGAGTCACTACTTATACTAAGAAACGTCTTGAAATACTGAAATAACTGGTTCATAATGCTTGGACATTTCTTAGTTCTTTGCATCCTTCCTACAGTAAGTCATCTTATGGAGCCATGAAGATTACTGTACATCACTTACCAATCTGAATATGAACTGAAAGGAAAGGACATGGGACTTCTCCTATGCGTTTATAAAACCTGTGGGACAATTTACACAATTATATTATAACAGGGAGGTTTCCATAGGAAAGTCAGCAATTGAAAGTCATCCTGGGAATTGTTTTGGCAGCAGGTTAAGTCCAGCCTCTGCATGGAGTAACTTAACAACACAGAGGGGCCTACAGCTGTGCAACTGCATAGCAGGCCCATGAGCAGGAATAAGGCCATTGCATGCTACTGAACTCCATTGGCAAAGTAGCAGAAGCAGCCCACGTGGCTATAAAAGTGCTGGAAACCACTGTTTTATGATTTAGGCAGCATAAAACATCAAGAAGTTTCTTATCCCATCCTAATTAGGGCAAGCTGAAAGAAAAAAAAACCTGGAATCAGAAATAAGATTTAATTAATAATCTGTTAACACAGATGTCTTATTTCTTGATTATTCGAGGTGAGGCTGTATATTTTCAGAACACCGAATGAGACTAAACCTTTTTGAAGGAGGAAGCTGAAGCCAAGGTTTAACAATGTGCTGGCTTGGGCAACAATACTAACTCAAGAAACTTCTGCTCCCTCTCACTAGGCATTTATTCCTTTAACAGTACTACTGCCCATCAGCTCAGGTGAACCATGCAATGTACAGGGAGCTCCTTTCAGAACTGAACTGACATAACCTATCCAGTTTAAAAGAAAACACCTTGGAAAGAAGTCCCTAAGTAAGATCCTTGATCTTGGTGGCGACTCAGCACTATAAAGCATTTCTTTTCACACAACTAATGTTCTGCTCAGAGTTGGGAACCCCTTAAAGTCAGCAGAGTTGCCTAAGACAGCATATCATCAATCTAGAGTATGAAAGGCAGACAGATTACTTGATAATTATTGCAAACATTTAATAAATTAGGAAGAAAAATAGCATCAAAAGAAAAGCACTACTATGCAGCAACATCATGCCAGTTTAGAATACACAGAAGGATATGACCTAATACAGAAAGGTTTTGAAATACTGGTGAAACCAGTACTGTAATTTCTGTACTATTACTACTTTTTAAAAGGGGTATTTGGTTTAATGTGGCAGGTAAGAGGCAAAATGGCTGGAAAGGCAGTTGTCCTGGGACTACAAAAATCAATGTCTATCTTCAGTCTGGAAATTCTGCTTTCACACCACCTTCCTTCTCACTGCTTCTCTTCAACCTTGCCCCTGTAGGCTCCCTCAAGTCTGGATATCTGCCGCCATTACTGCACATAGCAGTCAGTCACCACTGATGTTCAAACAATGCATTTCTACGTAGACTGGAACATGAGAGCTGACCACTTAAGAGTAAGTTCCTCCTGCTTTTCTTCCTAGGAATTTGTAAAAACTAACTCACAGACTGTAAACTCTGCTTTAACATTGTTATGAATGTTTTCTGCCTAAAGACTGCTGCAATGTCACATTTTCGTTGCTGTTTATCTCAAGTCTCCTTTCTGCAAGTCACCAATTTCTTTTATAACATCTTGCAGCAGTAAAGATTTTGGCTCAGGTTCTGTTTTTTCTGTTTTAGAACTGATTTCAAAGTTAGTGCACAATAAATTCACTTTATAAAAAACAATGATAAGACATTTAAAAGAGTGACACAAACTGTGTTCAAATCACACAAAAGAATGAGGTAATGTTCAAATACATGCCCTGGGACACAGAGGGAGACATTTCAAGGTCACATAAAAGCTAATAAAGCTGCAAACTGCATGCAATCTAAAGACTATTTTATTCTGGGGGCACACTACTCTGAAACGTTAAACAATAGCAAGAGAAGGTATATGTATAATGCATCACTTTTTTCTAAACAGCTAAAAATAAAACAAATTATTTTACACAATGTAAAGTATTCAGTGTTTATAATGTTCCAAATCTCTTAACTTCAACAAGTAGCAAATGTCTACAATACAGATACTCAAAGCAGCAACGGACAGCAGCTTACAGATTTATAGCTGACAAGTTCAAAGTGATTTTAAAGGAAACAAGTATTTCCAGCTGTAAATGGTATCTAAATGAACAGAAGTGATTGCAAATCCTGCAAGATAGACTGCTGAAGAGTGTTCTCAAAGATGGAAAAATTGGACAACTTCAAAAGACAACAGGAAAATAAACAGCACATCAGAATGCAACCTGTATTTTACCAGTATGGGATACACAAGCCTCCAAAAGAAAAGACCATACAACATTACGGATGACAACTTCAAGTTTTACAACAGTGATGCCACTAGTATATAAACGCATTTTGTCCAGCTCTACACAAGTACTTGGACTAGCTTTTCTGACCGTAGTAATCTAATTCCGTATACAAATGCAGCAGCTCCATAGGCAAATTGAAAAGAAAACAACAAAAAACTAACTTGCAGATAAGAAAAGAAAGACAATTTAACAGGGTGCTTCAGAGCACCTAAGTCTTTTGAGATAAAATACTCCTGAACTCGTCCTCTCCTTTCCTACACTAAATTTATCAAACAGCCATCACTGAAGATATGCTGCTGATAAAAAGTTATTTACAAGGAAAACTCTTCTCTCACAGAATAATCAAACAAAAAGTCAATAAAGTGGGGCCTGACCGTATGAATAAATTGATTACACACATACACTTTTCATGCAAAGTGTAAATGGAATTTGTAAGTCAAGAAGGTTGAGAACCACTGCCAACAGGGCAATCTGAGACTAAGTTTCCTTAAACCCCCAGTAACTAGCACTTATCCACCTTTCCCCTCCACCACTCACACTAATTCAACAGAAATTATCACCTTCTAAACTCACAGGAGGAGCCCTACTTTTCCTCAGGTGTTAATTGGCACATATCTCCTGTAAAGCATACTTTAATAATATTATAAATGTTTTGAGCATGATTTGCTAAGACACAGCTTCAGCTGCTATTTCTCTCAGGTCTCCTTTCTGATAATCACCAACTTCTTCATGACATCTATAAGCAATGTGATCAAAAACTGGCCACAGGTCAAAAAACAGGGTGCATGCAGAAGCATGGACAGCAAAGCATGTGTGAAGATAAAACCCTGCCATTCGCTCAGACTGCAACCAACCACTTATGATCTATTAAATGAAAGATGACCAGAAAGTGGGAGAACAACTTGAAAGAAACAAGAAGAAACTATCAGGAAGCAGGAGGGTGAACTTTCCATGATGCTGAACATGACCCCCTATTTATCTCACAGTTTCTCTAATGAGCACAAAGGCAAAAATAAGATAAAATGCAAGACACTGGGACAACAGGCACACTAAAAATTACATAATCAACGTGTTTTGAATTCATTACTTATGACAACTTTTCATTAAAAATTCTATTTAGTCCTATTTAAATTCTTTTCTTTTTTTTTTTTTTAAAAAGCACTTGCATAGCAAATCCTCCATAAGATACACAAGTTTATAGAACTATCAGGGAAAAAAATGAATGAAGGCCTTGTGTAAGGTTATAAACTTATTAAAATCAAGTCTGAGATCCTGCTTCCAAAAACCAATACCTATACTCAGGCAGGCACAGATGAAGAAACAAGAGCATACTTCTTTACTGATTCCGAGTAATACATGTTACTAGGAAGAGGCATGACAATCACATATTATAACATATCAAAAGCTCTGCTGCATTCCAAATGTCTACTAGTGACAACTTAATAAACACATAAAAACTTAGGCAACAAGGCACAGCTGTGATGAAAGGCATCAGTCAGTTTGCAGACAGCAATTTTGGTAAGATCTTCAGGTAGAGTAACACTGTTGGCTAGGTAGAAGTATTTTCAAAGTAATTTTAGACTATTTCTGAAGTGTTAGTGCACTGGCTTTGGCTGACCAACCAGAACACTACCATAGCTCAAAAGAACCCCTGAGAACCTCTCCCTCCACTGCAGTCACTTATACACTTAAGCTTCAAATTTCAGTACCATTAATTACAGCAATGCAAGTCCATTTTTCTTTTAGATTGCAGAAATTATTTAAAATCCAAAGATGCTCTCTGACTCACCTCTAAGTGCTACCTTAACCCAATTACTCTGCATTCACTAAAGGCAAATGTACACACATCAGTGTGATATATTATCGTATTTCCTGCTGATGCATACATGTACCACTATAAATGCAAGACAGCTCACATCTCCTTTCATTAAGCAATAGGGTACCTCAGGCTTACTCACAGGATTAAAACACCTAGAGAATAACCAAGTAACAAATTTTTTTGAGCTGCTGCCATTGCTTATGCATGTGAACTCATCCCACCCTAAGTGCAGGATGAGTGAAAGTAACTTAGTGCAAATTGATCTTTAAAGTGAAAGTGAATACCCTCTATATCAAAATATCTTAAGACTGAAGCTCAGAATCACCTTGGATTTGAATAAAGCCAGTATAAAGAAATCAAAACTATAAATATACCAGTTAATTACAGGTGAATTAATATATCCACAGTGGCTCTCATCAGAAACAACCTCCATTTTTAATTAATGGAAATACAAGAAAAAGTTTGTAATATTCCTGTTACAATATCAAACAAATCCACTTTTATAAGAGCATTACAAGGGAAACACCTACACACAGCTTAAACACTTACTGTTTTCCAACTCAAAACTAAAACTTTCACCTTCATTTAAAAGAAAAAACTGTCTCAATACCATAATGCTTGTCTCATTGATAAGTCATTAAGTGCCATAAAGATTTGAAGTAGTAGGTCAACAAAATTCAATTTAAAACAGTACTTATATTATAAAAATTAAATATGAAAGTTCTGTCCAAAATGTGTATTGCTCACCTGAGTTTTTCAGAGAAACACTTTATAGTACAAATTAACAACATGGTTGATCTTACCATTTCAACTTACCATTCCATTGGAATTATTTATTCCATTCATATTAATTTTAGTTACAAATCTAACTGTAGGAGGTGCTTCTGGATATTTAGGTCCACACTCTACTTTCAGACTGTATATTCTGTTTTCATAGTTTGTCTAGAAAGCAAAAAGACAGACTAATGCATTTTGCTGAAAGCTAATATTTTTTTAAAAGCAGAGCAAAGGCAAGAGGAATAAAGATTAACAAATACGACATAAATATAAATTTGTTAATATTGTGTACCAACTGAAGGTCTTGGATTACTGACTGATATTCTGCTGTTTTGGTTATATTGATTACTTCATGATTATGTATAAATTACACTACCTACTGACTACACCATAGACAAGTTTTAACACAATACTCACATCTTTTTTAACTCACATTTGCTCTCATCCTTTCTACCCACCTGCATTCTCAAAACCACATTAGAAAAGCATGGGGCTAACAGAAATCTTTAGGAAAATTATCACTTTCCCCTGTAATGAAATATCTAACACTGCAAAAAAATTTGAAAATTGAGAAATACTAAAAACTCAATTTAAGATACAACCAAGAAAAAGACAGAAAAAGGATCAGCAAAAGAAACCTATTCTGCAAGTAATTAACACCATGGAAAATATCTAAGATTTCCGTAGATGGGGATTGCTTGATTTACTGGAGAATAAAGTGATTGCTAGTTTGCAGATGTCATTCCGAAGTAACCACAGAGCAGATAATTCTAAATGCAAGTATATTTTGAGAAAGTCACATTAGAACTAGATATAGTTCTACCCTTTTTATATCTTGACAAGTAGGCTGTGCCAAGGATCAGTGGCTCTGCTGGTCACTGATGCACAAGCCTCTGTGTTCCAAAAGGAAGATAAAGCCAGTTTTCTACACCTGCCTTTCCACTGGCACCACCGATACAGCCAATACGAATCAAAAGCAGTAACATGCCTCTAAACTTTCCAGAAGGAGCATCTTTAAGCTGTTCTGCATAAGTCAGCTGTCACTCCAAGTAGAATTATCAATCACGTAGCCAAATTATCAAGTGACAGTCCACTCTGTGGTCAATTAAAAGGCAGAGAGGAAATAGGACTATTAAAGCACTCTAAGTGTCTACAGTAATTTTGAGAAGGCACAGAGACTGAGCTGGAAGTGGGTCAGAAAGAATAAAGGCAAAACAAAAGGTTTTCTATTACAGTTTCCCATTACTGTCAGGGTAGTGAGACACTGGAACAGCTTGCCCAGGGAAGTTGTAGATACCTCAACCCTGGCAGTGTTCAAGGCCAAGTTGGATAATGCCTTGAGCATCCTGACCTAGTGAGAGGGGTCTCTGCACATGGCAGAGGAGGTTGGGACTAGATGATTTTTAATGTCTTTTCCAACATTCTAAGATTCAAAGCTGGTACCACAGCAAGTAAACACAGTAAGAAAAATTCTCCTTATTAACTCAGCTAAAACAATTTACTTCCACAGAGAGGGATACTTTTAGTTGTAGTGGAAATAGGCCAAAATATACACATACTGCTCACAACCCTGAAAAATCCCAAGAACAGTACTCATTCTCATTCCCTTATTCCTATCCAGGTGGCTTCTCAATTTTGTTCAGTTTATCAAGTCATTGTCTTACTGCAAGCCAAGGATCCCTAGCCAGCTTCCAAAAAATCCTAAAATCCCATTTTCTGTGACTCAGAAAAATGCTTCCTTCAATCCAAAACAAATCTTACCCTCCTCTGCCCATGTTGGCTCACCTTTCAACTGAAGCAAGGAAAAAAACCTGATAAGGAATTTCTGCACAGCTCCAGAGAAGCCACATACAAGAAGTACTTCATGCTGTGGACAGTATTAGCAACTTTCTCTGTGTTTTGCCTTACTGCATCATCTACATAACTCAGTCAATTAAAAAACCCACCCATCCTGTACAAACACTGAAACTGGATATGCAACTCCTCTCAAGGTGCCACTACTGGCTTGGGAACTGGTGGCCTCCACTTTCTACAATGAGCAAGTCATTCCATCAGCAAGACTGCAACTCCCCGAAACAGCACAAGATATTATGTGTATGCATTCTTTCTCATAAAAGAAATTACAGAAATACAAATTGACCAGAATTAAAAGCACATCCCAGGCTGGGTTGAGTCCTTTTATTATTATTTTAAAACATACAGGATCCTATATAATAATCACTCCCTTCAAAGATGTGGGGTAGTCTGCCTTAGGCTGAATAAGAAACCAGTCACAGGCAGTTCTGGAGGCTGTTCGGAGAGTCAGGGAGACACTACTGCAGCTAGCAGTAGTGCAAGTTCTTATCTAAACCCCTAAGACTACAATGTTGCTTCAAAATGTATTCAAACACTGATTCCACAGAAGCTAGTATCTAAAGCACGCAATCATTATGCTTATATTTTAAATTTGTCCTCTCCCAAATGCATCCAAATCTTAGGAGTTAAGCACAATTATTCAGGTGTTCAAAAGAGTCTGCTACAAGTTGCAACAGACTTCCAAAAGGAGCTTGAATTACACTGAATCTAACTCTGGAACTCTGTTACTCTGCAAGACATTGGGTTCACTTGAGGCCGAGTTCTGATCTCGGTTCTTGTCCTGGATAGTTCTTTCCACAAGCCCTGCAGCACAGAAGGACACATAAGACAGTAATCCCAGTAAAAGACATATGCTAATTTAGGGCTACTTAAATATACTCATGTGAAAGTCTCATTTACACATTGAACTTCTGTATTGTATTCTAACTCATGAGAAACTGCAAACGTAAGTCAAGTAAAGGTGTGTCTCCACTCATATCTGATGATACTCAGATACAAGAGATGATTACTTCCCTTGCAGGTTTTATCAATCTAAATTATATTCTATAGAACTTCAAAGGATTTGAGCTTTGTACATACATTTAAACTGTAAGAGGTAATTAAAAACTGCTTAGTCTTTAGGCATGATTCAGCTGAAATACAGACACTGTTATAATGAAAGACTATTTGATAAAACTTGTGAAAGTTGAAAATTTGCCAGTTTACTACAACATTGAAATTACCAGGCGCATATGATAAACTGTGTAAAGACAGTTACCTTTTTATTGCACTATCACTGTACACTTTTGTGCAATAATAGTGAAAATGCAGAATGAATATATTTCTAACTCAGTAAAGTCTCAAATCCCAACTGGCTTTTATGGACAGCTGGAGAAACAGGGGAGGCTAGACTGAAAACATTAGCATGCCTGAAAGTGAAGAATTCTAACACAAATATGCAGCATTTTTACAATTTCATACACTGAATTTTTAAAAATTCTTTTATGGTGTAGAAAAGTAACATTTTTTTCCATTTTGTATTGCCTACAAACTTACAAAAAAATCTTTCAATTCACCACACTTACCCTTGGTGGCCCAATAATCATTCCTGTCCATCTGGTGAGTGTCATATCTTCATCATCTTCAAGGCCCCAGCTTACTGTACCATCACCTACTCCCTTCTGCCCTTCTTCAAGTTCTTCCAACAAGCGAAAATTGCGAGGTACTTTAACTGGAGAAAAGGGAGAAATTTAATACTGCGTACATTAAGGATAAAGGAAACCATTTCACTGCTTTTATATACTGTACACTGGCAAGAGCTGAATATACTTTCAAAGTCAAACAAATACTTGCCTGCATGAGTTTATTTAGCACTCAAATTGCTTTGAAGCAACTAACCACTTCATAGGAAGCTAGTTACTACCAAGTAATGCTGATACAATCCACAAAAGAGAAAGTAAGAGCTCTCTTTAGTCTGAGATGGTTTAATTCAGATTTTCTTTCCAAAGCACAATACCATTTAGAATCAGTACATTTCAAAATCAATTCCCTGTCTGTCAAGTTCTAATCAACTAGAATCCACATAAAATCAATATGGCACATTTACTCCAACAATAATTAAAGAATGCAACATTTCACACAGATTATATTAATAAATGTAAACTGTAAGAGAAATATTGAAACATTTTCACTTGATTTGTTTTTAAAAAACCCAACAAAACACAATGTCTGAAAACAAATGGAAAATCAAGGCTTTTTTTAATCTAATAATTAATATTGCCACAACAGTGGGGAAAAAAATTAGCACAGAAACATTGATGAAGTTGTTAAAGAGAGATAATGACATATTCACAACAGAATATGAAGATGTACTGCCTTAAAAGACAAGTAACACTCACCGAACTATAATTACTGGATTTTTATTATTATACACGAAAAGAGGCAGATATGGATAAGTATTAAACAACTGGATGCTTAATTGCTTTATACAGCAGAAGCTAAAAGGCTACTTCAGCACTGATGTAGCGAAAAAAGCTAATTAACCCTTCTGCATGCAATCAGGGAATACTTTTATTTCCAAACAAAATATGCACAATGACATAGTAGTGGTATTATAATACCATAAGACTTTTGCTTTCTCATAATTGCTTAGAGCCATATACTTTTTCTTATAGCTACTTACAGCTAGAGTTCTTTCCATGGTTTTTACTAGAGAGCCTGTCCAGTACTGGAAGAATCAAGGTGCTCTATAAAACTGAAAATTAAGACTGGGCACATATAATGTTGTTAGCAAGTTTGAAAAAAATGGGGGTCAAACCATTTTTCATAACAGTTATTCACTCACTGGGATTTCAGGTTTTAACTAGCCTGTACTAGTCTGTATTCCAAGCAGTCTCTATTCAAAAAGCTAAGACCAAGGGTATACAGTATTATTATTTAGTCAATAAGCATGTATATGGACCAATATGGACACACATACCTTTGAGCAACTATTCAAATAGCTTATCTTGCATAACTATGATTTCTCTTAAATGGTGTTTAAAACTTTTTTTTTTTTTTTAGTAACACAGACTAGGGAGAGGCTCCTAAAAATTTCAGAAACTATTGTCTCCAGGTTCTCCAAATTCCCAGGGAAAAGCATTAAGAGTATAGTATCACAACAGTGCAAGGAAATTAAGTCATTAATGTATGGCCTCACCTTCCTGCTTGGTATTGCCACTCATCTGAGACCACAATGAGCTACTTCAGCATGCTAACTGAGCAGAAAATTACACATTTTGGTTACTCTTCTGACAGCTTAACAAGCCAGCCCAGCTCATGGAGAGACCTGTCAAGTACTAGCAGATTAAAGTGCAGTCCTGGCAGCAAAAACTCAGTTAACCTCAATGGAAAAATATGTGGAAGCTTATTTTTACAGATAACAGCTCACATGCTATTACCTGAAGGAACTAGTACAGTACATAAAGGAGTAGATCCCTTCCCAATACTTTGACATACACCTTTTTAAAAAGCTTCATTTAAAGTCATTTGCCCATTCCTCTGGTCCCATCCTGACTTGTGATTAATATTATGTTTGTACACTTATGGATCTAATTCAGACTAGAAATGAGAACTGACAATCACGCTTCTATCACATTCTAGAGCACAAAGTTCTTACATTTGCTCTAGATTCATACATGTTCTAAAGTCTGCCAGCACGCTAAACTTCTACTAAACTTCTTGGTTTGCATCACATGACTGAATAGCTTCTGATTGGTACGTGGAGCCTCAAAAAACACCCACAAGAACCCCCACCCCCAAAACCATGTACTTTAGCATCCAATCTTTACCTTAAATTACTCCAGTGGCTTAAATCCACCGTTTCTCAGAATTCTTGCTCTGACTACAGAACTTCTGATTTATAGGTTAGCTCTTTAAAAAGCACATAAAAGATGGTACCAAACAGGCTTTACGTTTATTTCTGAACACCTGCTATCACTTTTTAGTACAGCTGAGATGACCCAGCTGTTCATTGTCCAGAGGTTCCACGCCTTGTTCCAGAACTCTGTTGTTCTTGCACTAACCAGGCTCCTCTATTAGCCAAATCATGACACTAATTTAGCAAAAAGCTCTTTTTCCTTCAGGCAAAAATCAAATCCAACCAGTTAATCAACTGAATTGACTCAGGAAGAAAAATAAACAAATGCCAGAACTGACTGCTGTGTCTCTCAATGCTTTCCTTTGCAATACTGCATGTGTGGAGATAAAGGAGCTTTTCGTGACAAAAAAAGCAACTGGACTGACTCAGTTGTTTCATAAAATTGTACTGAACACACCGAACTGCAGGAGACGACAGTTATTAGAAAATAAGAACCGCTTATGACTAACTGACCCGTGTTCATCACGTTTTTTCCACTACACTTTCTGTGCTCACTGGTTCCCCTAATTGACCAAGGGGAGCAGTGAAGGAGTTGGGAAACCTCGAGAACACCTCCAGAAAATAATTTAGATCTGTCTGAAAAAAGACAAACATCTCAGAACAAGTGCCAGGCTCCTCACAGTAACATTCTTATAAGTGCTAAAACTAGGTAGCAAAACACTGTTCTTAAGTTAAAAATAAGAGTAAAACCTCCTAGCATTAAAAAAATACACCAAAAAAAAACCCCAACACACAAACACAAAACCCCATCAACAACAAAACATACCACCCTAATGAGATTCCAAATTACTAAAAAACTCCTCCCCAAAAAAGTCTTATTTCTCAACTATAACTGGACAAAAGAGATGTTCAAAAATGTTCTCTTTAAGAAAGTTACACAGTCCTACAACATTTAGGTTAATGGTGCATACACAATTTACAGCTTTGTCTCTAATTCAGCACTGCAGCCAGCACAGCTATTTGCAATGACAGACTGAAGCTCTTCATGGCAAAATATAGATGGGCTCATCCAGATGAGGAAACAAAAACAAAGCAACACCCCCTCATCCTCTCTTCACTTTACCTGCAGAGCTCACCTCACTACGGATTTTACTAACAAATAACCTCCTGACCCACCCGCCCCTAAACTGTCACAGGAACTGTCACATGACTTTTACCAAATTTTCACAAACAGTAGAAGTAAACATATTTCACTTAGACAAACAAAACAATCGAGATTCATTCTTACATAAATCAATACTTTTTAATTTAAAAATTTAATCATGCAACTGGACTATAGAAACTGGTACCTATTAGAACTCCATGAAATTATCAGTTAATTTAACACCTTGGACCAGTAAGAAGAGAAAAAAAGTAGAATCAGTAAATAAAGACTTTAATTTAAGCATGAGGGTCTACTTTCAACACATATGGAGCTACTTCAGAGATTACATTCTAAACACCAAATTAATAGAAGCAGGAAATACACTATCACAAAGGACAAGTTAGAAAAGTCAGAGCTATGCTTTAATCCAGAACCTGCATAACCTGAAAAAAAAAGAAAAAAATGCAAAGGAATCTTCAGTATCCATTAGTAGGACCAAGAACTTTCACTGAAGCAATAAGGGTGAATTGCCTGAATGGACCTGTTCTTGCTTGCATGTCAGACCACAGTTCCACAGCTAATAATGTTACATCACTCATTAGCAGAGAAAGTTAGCATCAAGACAGGACACACAATCCCACTTATGTCAAATTCGACAGAGCACACTGGATATACTAATCACATTTTTAAACGATTCACATGGACACACTTCTTTCAAATGGAGCTGGGAGTCCAAGCTCCCTACACATCAAACAATTCCTTGCTGTGTTACAGGCAAGAGTGGGATAACTTACACTCTTCTCCCTGCAGCTTATAAAAGGGAACAATAATCCTCATTATTCACAGATTGGGTCAGAGCCTAAAGCTTTACAGTTTCTGTTATATTCAAACCTATTTTCTTTGGAATAACTATCTATTACAATATCCATACTAGCATTCAGTTTACCTTAAAATCTCCCCTAGCTGTTGTCTTCAATCACTCCTGAAAGTTACATCCGTACCAGGACCCTTTTACCATAGTTAAACCAGGATACCCCATATTACCAACACTCCACAACACAGCTATAAAAATAAATTCTAATACAGATCCAAGAGCAAGCTATATTAGGAAATTGTATGTTAACTCAGCTAGGATACTGTGAGGGATGCTATTCTTCCTGATTGAGATAGCTATGTGAAGAAAAGTCTGTAGTATGAACAATTTTGAATATAAGAATTAGCTCTTGCCCACTAACAGAAATTGAAAAAGTATATATAGCTTGGTAACAAAGAGAAAAACTCTCAAACCCCATTTATCAGCTTCGGGCTGGCAGAAAGGTATTTTTAAGGGTAGGGAAAGGGGGGAAGGATGTCAGCCTTGTAAATCCTAAATCATAATACTGTATCTCCTGGGGCAGGGAGAAGAACAAAAAAAGTCACTAAGAGAAAAACAGATGGAATAACAGGTTCCTTTCAGTCTCTGAACAATTCATCTTGCTCTGGACAAAATAAAAGCAAGAAACTGAAATACTGTACAAACAAGAACACACTACACACTCACAAAAAGAATGTAAAACCAAAGCCTTAAATAGGCCCTAAAATGGGCAATAAACAAAGAGAGGAAAGAGGACCCAGGCATGTGAAATACTATCATATTCTATTCTGGCTGCAAAAGCTATTTCTGCAAAATTAAATTTTTGGAAGATACCCTTCTCTGAAAAGAAATACTTTTACAACAAACTTGATCTACCTTTTTTTTTTTTTTTGGCCATTATATCACATACCCTTTTGCCTAGTAAAATATTCTGCAAATACACCAAAAAAGGCACCTTACTATCAGGAACCTCCTATCAAGAGGTAGTAAGTACCAGGTGCACTGCAATGACATTGCAATTATCTGAGATTGACCACAGTAATCAGACTACTGAAAATAGAAAACCCTGAAATATTTCTAGAAACTTGCCTATCAACCAAGCTGGACATGGGAATTTTGTCTACAAAAGAACTCCATTGATGGCATTAGTAGTGAAATGCAGCAATTCCATAGCAAACTTTGTTGTTGTTTTTGTTTTAAATCAAGTATATTACTACACACATAGTAAAACACTGTTTCCAATAAGCAAGACAACAACATTATTCTTGTTCAAGGTAAATTGATGTTTCCAATTAAAAGCAATACACTTTTTTCCATTAACTACAAAAACATCCATTCAAAAAATTGCTGCTGCACCTGAGATCAACCCAACCATGAACTACCAAATACAGAGTGAGCCTCCCCTGAAAAGGCTGTCTTAATGCATCTTGATATTTCTGTTAATTGAGACTTCTGCTTTCTCAGAATTACAGGTACATCCCACTTCCTTGAACTGCTTTCCAAGAAAGTTTTAATACATTTCAGTAAAATTCAAATTCATAATTCTGTATATATTAGTCGTATTCATAAAGCTGCATTTGCTCTACGCTATTTTTCTCTACTTTCCTTCAGCATGTCCCAAAACAACGAAATTTGGGCAACAGTATATTCTGAATTAACAGTTTTGAGTTTTAATTGGGGAAGTGCCATATTAAGCTATCTTAAATGGTGAAACGAAGGTATTCAGACGCAATATGGCCCATGCACATTGATCAGGGTCGTGAATAAGGTACTAATCAATTCTAGCATGTATGGATGAAACATCCATATAATGCAAGTATATTTTTTTTCCACAAGAACATTCCAGATAGCATTGATTTTGACACATAAACCCAAATATATACATTTCTATCAACAAAAACAGACATAATATATTAAAGCCACTCAGTACAGACAGATAACATAAAAAGATAAAGAGATTACAGAGACCCCTTTGTGCTACCAAAACTGATCATGGGCAATCCCTCAAAATCAACAGTGATCTTGGACGCTTTCTTCTTCATTTTCCTAGTGTCTAAAGTACGTATTACATCAGATCAATTGAACAGTGTCATTAGTCTCTGCAACTGGCAAAGCTGTAAGCAACACCAGTTTACATCTGTAGAATCATGAAGACTAAACTAACTACGCTTATGGGTGGAAGTTTCCTAGGAAGAGCACTTCAAGAAGAAAAACAAGTCTGACATAATCGGATAAAAATTCATTTCCATGTAAAAAGAAAGCATTCATTCTAAAAGGAAGAAACAAACAAGATAACTAATGTGAAGAATTAATAAGAGATGAGTAGCAGGTAAGTTTTCACAGCTCAAGAAAACAGATGTACATCAATGAACACGATAGAGCAAACAGGTATTTATTCAGTGCATTCAACATTCATTGTTATTTAGAGACAGTTTTGCTACAATACTGAACATTAGAAAACTGCCATCTTGCAAGAATTAAAGAAATCACCTGTACTCAACTGAGTTGGTAAGAACTGAATGGGCTACTGAATGTCTTTGCAGGACTAAAACATATATATAAAACAACTATGTAGCAGCCCTGTAACTGGTTAACTTCTTTTTCTAAGATTTGAAATTAAATAAATTGAAAGCACTCAGCTGGGAGAACTTCAAGGAAGATGTGTGAGACTAGGAACTACAATGAAGTTAAAGTATGCATTTCATCAGTTCCTGGGTTGGTTTTTTTTCATATGAAGATATGTCACTTGCCAGGAAACATTTTCCAGTATGAACTAAGAGTGAAAGTTATAAGCCTTCACCTTAAAACCTAACTTTTGGTTAAAGCTAACTAAAGTAATATTTGTTTTTAGAATTACATTGGTGATAATTTCTACTTACTTCACTTAAGGGAAATCTTACATTTGTTAGTACCTTAATAGACACAGCCCAGAACTAAAGTTAGGCTGCATGAAAATAACTTTCATAGGAATTTCCTTTATATTTGAGTCTAGCCACAGCCACAAACATTCTATATATGGCTTATATTAAGAATGCAGCTAATGAGAAACTATGCTGATACAGCAGAAGACTCAGTCACCTTACTGCAACATTTTGGTGGAGGGGTGGGGGGGTATTTATTTCTTTAGGGTAAGGCAAAAACATTAGCATAAAAAAACAAAAAAACAAAAAAAAACACTAAAGACAGAACATAGATTTACATAATCAGATTTTTTTTGCTTTGCTTTCCATTTCATATGCACATTCATAAGATTAAGGCACTATCAATTATCTACTATTAATAATAATTGAAAATTATAAATTCTAAACAGAATGACATTTGCACGTTGACCCCTGTTTTCAGTAGTAGTTTTAACTGCACCGTGTTAAAATTTACATTTAATGCAACTTCAGATGCTCCACCTCATACTTTGGGTTGAGCTGCCAAATACAGAACAGCAGGTTCTCTAAGAAAAACAGAATATACTTTATATTTGCATGTTTCGGGGCAGGCAGAATACCAACTCTAAAAGAAAAGTCTGTAAGCACAAGTATAGTCTACTACTTGTCAGCTCTCACTTTCATGACTGAGCTCACCTCAGAAGCAAGTGGTGGTATCCAGTTATCTCATTTTCCTTTCACATACATCTTACCAGCTGCACTCACAAAATAAAGAACAGAGTATAAAATGATGGACGGCCTTACAAGAATGGAAAAATGGTAACAGCAATTTGCTTTACAAATTTAATTATTAATTAAAAATTAATTAAAAAATTTTAATTAAATGCTTAATTTAATTAAAAAATAAAATAAATTAAAAATAAGGGTATTTAGGCACCAGAAAATCATAAAGCTTTCAATATATTATCAATATTAAAGTTTATTTAGTTTGGGGGGTAAGAAGGGAAGAAATTTACTTCTAAGACCTAGCTGTTAGTAGCTGGGTTGTCATAAACACATACTTGATTTACAAACACACGTTAAAATGGCTTAAACCACAAATCTTGATGCTGGAGTAAGGGAGCTCAGCACATCAAAACTGCAAAAGCACAAAATCTCTCAAAAATTCCAGCAAGTTTTTCCCATTCCCATTTTCCCATCTCTCCTTACCAAGATTCATGACTCACTGAAAACCTCCATTCCCCAATTCCTGCAGTTCAACTTCCAAATGCCCTCTTCACTCTCCGGATTTTTTTATGTAACAATACCCTACACACTCTAAAATCATACAAGGTACAACAGCAAATAAGTGTAAGAGTCATCATATGCACACCAGCGAGCAAAAGCAGAGAGTAGTTAAGAGTGGAAATGTGCACACACAGAAGATGGTCCAGATCTGAGAGAAACTGCAATTGAACTCAACTTTGCTAGCAAGGATGCAACAACTGCTGCTGGCATGGAATGACTAATGGAGCTCATAAAAATTACACTAATGAAGAAGCTCACTCCACTACAGATACAAATGTTGTTAAGACTACAAAACAGAAGGCATGAGCAAGCCCTAAGCAAAAAGAGAGAAAAAAACCCAAACAACCTTCAGAAGTTCCCACACAACATGTTTTTAGTAATTAAAATACATAATAAAAAAACCCTTTATTTAAAAGTTACCACACACCAATAGAAAACCCACTAAACTGGATTGTAGTCTCAAAAGTTAATCAGTATAAATTGCTTAAAAGTAATTTTATAAATGGGCACCAATATTAGTGGCATCCATGCTATGTGGCATCAGTCTAAAATATATCTAAGGGCAAGTTTTTTGCTATGAATAAGACCATTGTTAACTCAGACACTGCATGTCCTGTGGTGTCTAAGAAAAGGTGTCTAAGAAAAACCATACAGGTATTAAATAGTTAAGTCACTAAGTAACTCATCAATTGACATGCAGACTGTTTAGGTGAAGGGTGAAAATGCACAGGCTGACTAGGGTTTAAAGGTTAACTCTTCATAGGCAAACCCTGAATGAAACAGATGAGATATTAAATGGTTCAACTATCCTCCCATGTTTTAGTATATGAAATGATAGATTATGAAAAGTGACATGTTGTGATGCTTGGCAAATTGAGAATTACTGTTACAATTTTGTATAAATGGGCAGGAAGCCAGTAAACAGGATTTAGAAAAGGTCTGTTACTTCAAAAACCACCGGCAATATTAACGGTGATTTAATAGTCTAAGGAATCAAGATTTTACCAAAGAAATCTTTCCAGTTTCTATTCTCAGAAGCCAAAAACTAAACCCCTAACTTGTTTAGTACAAATTATGCTGCTATTAAAAGCCCAAAGCTGTATAATGACCAAAAAAAAACCCAAAAAAACAAAAAACCCCCAACCTAAGGGAAAGGTTAAATGGCAAATAGGCTCTGTTTTTGAAAGTTTCATTTCAAATGTGACACTGTGGTGGCAGAGAAGAAAAAGGATTTAAAATACATATTTTTTTAAGCTATCTTTTAAAGTACGATGTCATAAAAACCTTTTTTTCCAAATAAAGTGGCAGGAGTGGGAGACTAGAGGAACTCAGCAGAGCCCAGTATCTCATCATGAAACGGCTTTCCCAGGGTCTGCTTTAATAGTTAAGAATACAGTATGTGACCCAGATAACATGAGTAGCATCAGGGATTTAGTTTAGCAAAGCTGTAAAGCTGTCTAAAACAGGTTACAAGTCACTGACTAGCAAACAGTTGTTTTAAGATTTACATGAAGGTCCACTCCAACATGACTCAGCACCTACTCAGAGTCGAAAATATAAAGATCTTTTATCTATGTGAAACAAATAATGTGATTTATTGTTATTCTTTCATTTATACATGTAAGCATATACTTATGGATATAATCAGAAAATGTACCAATCGCTACATACTTAGTAAAAAGATCCAACATTATTTTCCTACATTATATTTGTGAGTCATATTTCAGCCTGCTATTTTCTATATACCGTAGTACTCAAAAGTTCAAATTAACATGTTAACATGATCACACATCCCACTTCACTGAGGAGAAAGAAAACTTACAATTCCTTCTTTGCCAAAGTTCTAAGTTATATGAATAAAACTGGACACTTTACTAAGACTACACTGGTATCATGAATAAAGGACACTACTTTAAGATATGTTGGCCAAAATGTTTTTGATTTACTCAAGCAAATTGCAAACACACTTAACTATCCAGTTTATGAATAGGCACAAATGCAGTGAAAGGAGGTGATGTTTTAGTTTGTGCTGTTTAAATATGTCTAATACAACAATTTTTAAAATGGGAATACCAAGTCTATCTAGATGTTTGACATAATTTTTCTGACAATTTTTTTAATCTAGGTGAAGTGTCTCATTCTTATGAAATAAAGGATTTAGAGCTCTGAAGTTCTAAGTGTTGAAAGTTTCACTCATTCCAAAATGCTAACTAGAAATGGTTTGAAGTCACATACTTAAATCATCACACATTTTTGAAAAGTCTGCAAAACAGAAGCTCATGTTATTCAGAACTAGTCTGACAGCTTCACAGTCATAAGTTTCTGCACAGATTTAATTCAAAATATTGTTTGAATTATATCTCATTAGTGTATTCCAAATGACAAATACAAAGAAAAACATTCTTTTGGGCAGGATAGCATATAGCAAAACCCTTCCAAGTACAGCTTAAATTAAGACTGCTTTGAATGCTTTCCCCATAACAACACTTTCTTGTTTTTCCATGATCTGAGGATTTCCATAGGATAGCTGAGACAGCAAGGCAACAAAACTTAAGTGACAGGAGTAGCTAAAGCTGATGTAGTACTTTAAGTTTTGGTAAGGATGAAGTAAAACCCACAGTAAAAAAGAGATAATAGTATAGATAACAATAAAAATTAATAGATAAAAAGATACATTAGTGTAGATAAAAAGATGTAATAGTGTAGATCAATAGAGCAGGGAAAGAGAGAAGAGGAAGGTCCGTCAACAAAATGAGGCTGAAGAGTTTCACAGCATGCATTTAACACTGCCTTTGGAAAAACCTTCCATAAGGCAAAACACAAACACCAGCAAATACGTATGCAATTCAATTCCACCAACTACTCACAAGACTTGGGAATTTAATTCTTACATGAGAAGCCTTCTCAGGCATGCTTAGATTTATCATACCAGACCATCTGCCTCCAATCGCTGAAAGGCATATCTTCCTGAAACTGTGTGTTGTACCTTTATCTAGGCTAAAATTTTTCAGGATTGTACAGAACAGTTTAGATAATGGGCTTCAATACTATGTCTGATAACATCCTTAGATTTCAAACAAGCTCTCAAATGAGTAGAAGATTACAAAGTAGGCCACTTTTTTATCACAGAAGTAAGATGCTTTGCCTGTTGAGCACACTCTTATGCAGCTATTGTGGAAGAAAGACATAAGTGGGTTTGTATTCAAAGACAGAGTTATGAAACACCAGGAACAAAGACCAGGAAAATGATACAGGCAAAACTCTGAGAAGAAACAGAGTATCCTGCCTATATATGCCCCAAAGTTGGAAAGAACTGATGGTCTATAAATAGTTTAAAAGTCATTTGTAAACTAGACTGTTCTCAACGCAGCTGAAGCACATCAAAATTATTTGTGGCTTGCCGAAGCAGGCAGAACAATCACAGTTGCAATTCCTTGTGCACAGGACAGGATGGAAAAATGCTCCACACAGAGCCCTTGCTGCCTCAGAGAATACAGTATTTAACTTCTTTTGTTTTGTCTGATTACTTGCAGCTTCAAGAAGTCTGTGCTTACAGAGCTAACATTGTAAACCCACAGAACAAATTCAAGGACTGTAAAATTCTAAAAAGCTCTTAAACTGATTTCTTGGACAGGTTCTGCATAAATGAACAATGTGGTGGAGGCATAAAAGACAAAAGGAAAGGGAGTAATAGATCCTTGAAGGTAAAACATACTAGGGAGAAAACAGAAAACTATTTCCTCCACAAGGAAAACAAAGAGGGAGGAAATGAACATTGAACAGGTCAGAGGAAAAGAGAAGACCACCTGTGCAGAGTTTAACACACAAGCTTTCTAGATACAAAGCCTTAATTTATACCACATCTCCTACATGGAAAAAGTAGTCTTTAAAACATTGCTTTTACATACCACTTATGTATGCATTCCTTTATTACTCCTCTGAATGGCTCTTAACACCTAGGTGTCTTCACATTGGGTATGGGGTTCCATCAACTTCTGTCTTACTAAGCACAGAACAGGCAGACATCAGCTTGAATTGGAATGGAGAAGAGTTTCAAAGGATTTAAGAGAAACCACTGTAAAATCCTATCTCATAGTATGTAATATTTTTCAACAGAGGATTTTAGGGAGGGAAAAAAAAAAGCTTTCAAAATAAAACAAAACCAAAAACAACCACAAACCCCTCAATCATTAGGAAAGATATAGTCAGTCCTTGCTTCACAGTTCAGGGAGTTACACTGAATGCATTCAAGATCCCTTCCAGCCCTTCAGTTTTAATCTCAGCTTCACCGCAGTCATGCACACTTAGAACTCCTTCCATCACCACTAAATATTTGCAAATGGCAGTAAAAAACAAAGTTAAAAAATAAGGCACTGACATTGTGCATTGTGCCATTTCTACTCACAGAATCAATCATCTATGAATTCAAAGGGAAAGATATTTTTGCATGGGCAACATAAGTTACACAAAGAAACTAATTCATCCTTAAAGGTAAGAATAACTAGAAATGAGAAGTATGGATTTTACAGAAAAAAAGACATTAAGCACACTTTCAAAGAAGATTGCTTGTGACGACATACTAGAAGTAAATCAGGAATTTCACACGTAATTCTCACCCTTCATCAGTTGATTTTTCTTTCTCAAGTACGTGGTTTCAGCAAACCAAGGAGAATTTCCAATAACACAGCCCTGTTCCCTCTCCCTCAAGCTACTGAAGCTCTTACTTGGAGCAAAAGGAGACAAAACCTACAGCAGCCCATAATTACAAAAGAGTATTTGACACTGCTACCTTAATTCTCATTTTTCACACCTAAATTCTAACCATTTAGTGACACAATCACTGTTTTTAGGAAACATTCACATTTTAGATACATATATCTAGATCCTATACACATAAGGTAATATTAAGGGAAACCCAAATTATGGAAATGAAGAAACTAACTCCTGAATTAATTCCTTTTAATGATGTTTTTGATCCTGTTTCTTTTGCTCAAGATACACAAGAGATGTTTAACTGGTATGTTTTATTGAATTATTTCTTTTAAGTTGAAACCTTGTTTATTTCCATCTTCTGCTTTGTATTTTCAAAGAGATTAACAGAATGAATCTCCAGCTAACCAATACGAAACTGGCTGATTATATCAATAGCTGCTCTCTCTAAGCAGACCTCCAGCAGCACCCACACAAACAACCTAGATCCAGCTTCAAGCAGAAGGAGGAGCAGTAACAGAAGATCAAACTACAGCTTACAAATGTCGATTTCTGGCACATGCAGTATCAAAGTGTAAAATTACTCATTACCGGTGATTTTAGAAGCAGGTAAGATATTTATTCAACAGCAACATACCACTAATATATACAGTTTCTTTAGCACACATTAAACAGCTATTTTCAAACGAAATTAACTGCTGTTAAAAGCACATAATTTTTTACATGATTCTTCAAACCATTAGGAAGCCCAGGAAAGGCACTTCGTGGATAAAACTAAGACAGTTGATCTTAGCAAAGTTTTGCTGTTGACTTCCTTGGGGCTAGAATTTCATTCCTGGACTTCATGCAATCAAAACATTTCTTTTTATTTTTCTGAAGTAAGTAAGGATAAAGTTGAACTTTACAGGAAGAGCAGATTAAAGTCACAGAGCACTCATAGTTAAATCTTAAGTCTGTAACAAAGTTAAGTCCATGGCAAATCATTCCCTTCTTTTCTCCACAGCTTCTTGGCAAGAGCAGTTCTGGGTGAAGGCTTAAAAATCTGAATTTTTGCATACTATGCAGAAAGAACAAAACAAACACTCCTCCCACCACCCATCTATGCATATATCAATAAAAAGTCACTGTACTTCCTCCATAAGTATTTTGCTCTAGAAGCCCTGACTAATTTTCCCAGCAGTTTTGTTGATGATTTGTTCTGCTCACTTCATTTTACTAAAACAAATTAGTTTAATTTCTTGAACAATGTGTACATGCAGTACTAGCACTTTATTGTTTGGAGTAGACACACATATAAAGAGTTTCCTACATCTCCCACTTTTTATAAACTTTAGGTGTGGCTATATTTCTGAGTCAAAACCAACACCAGTAAGTGTATACAGAAGATTTTTAAATAACACTTGTAAGACTGTGAAGGGCATTTACAGCAGTAAAACTATCAAGTTCAGTCAAAAAATATTCATTTTTATAGAGCTGAAGTAGGATGAAAACAACTTTTTTCACTATAAAAATTTTTAGTAATTGATATTTGACACTAGCCAGATTGAATAGACTGTGATGCCAAATACCAGTACTCAATACACACAACCTAAATCAATTTTGCTTCCTGGTGTATTACAGGAAATTTCAGGCCAGAGCCTGAAGCTTTTCAGCTGAATTTTTCAGTGTTGCTCCATAATAAAACTAGTAATAAAACCTTTTTAAACTTACTCACCAGGAAAAAAGAAAAAGAAAATAAATAAAATGCAGTAATTCATACAACAAGAAAGTATTTAAGTTTCTGTAATATATCCATTCTAGCTCAGTTTATTATAGCCCAGATTTGTTATAATCTTACCAAGTTCCTCTCTGGAAATTCCACATCGCCAAAGTCTTATTACCAAGTAGAGAGGACTCTCCTACCCCTAAAAAAATGTCTGCCCAAGCTGTCTTCACAGAACCAACGGTAAGGTACCAAGACCAGCTGAAACATACAGATGTTTCTTCTATATTTTCTTACAGTCCCAGTCCCTCAATGATCCAGTGGATTGTCAGCAGAAATAAATTAGTGGCAAACATTCACCCCAGACTGACCACTGAGGTCAATTCATTCCTCTGTCCTGAGCTCGGTCAAACCCACTTAATAAAGTCTCAGGGGTGAGAGCAGAGGAAATGAGCCCCTGAAGACTTCAGGTTTTAGCACTGTGGGAAAGGTCTTGTATTTCAATCCTCTCATGAAATGGAACTGAGATGGTAAAATTGTGCTTCTTAAATTTCTGCATTTACTACTTGAAGCAATATTCTTGTCCCTTTCTTTGCCACCACCTTCCATAATATTCTACCTCACAAACGACAGCACATGTTATGCTGGTCACCGGTATGGGCTTCCTGGGGTGACTTTCAGGTCTTTGTCCTTTCACTCGCCTATGAGAGACCCTTTGGCTCCAATGGCCCTCTAGGGGAAGCGAACAAGATGCTCCACTCTTCCTTCCCATCCTGCTGCAGTCACCACCAAAGTTAAGCACCTTTGCCCCAAAACACAACACAGGCCTGACCCCTTTTTTCCTGCATCAAGAGGGGAAAGAGACAATCTTTTATTTTAGAAACTGCTACACCATAGCTTTTATATTCATCCAGTGGTACACTGAAATAAACCTTTGATACAAATCTTTCTTTCTTTCCTGCAGCATTTTCGCCGAGCTACGGCCACCTCCCTTCCCCCTGTGCAGAGGCATCAGTCATTCCACCCATTCCTGCCTCCCGGCAGGTAAAGCCTTCCCTCTGCCCGCTCCCTCAGTGTCCCCTGCACAGCACGGAGCGCTCTTCTCACCCCTCGTCCCACAGGCCGGGCTCTCACAAGGATGTCGCTGCCCTAATGACGGCAGGAATCGGGCCCGGGACACAGGTGAATTAGGAGGAATTTCTTCACAGATCAGATATTGGAACGGGCTGCCCAAAGAGGTGGTGGAGCCACCGTCCCTGGAGGCTTTTAAGGAAAGGCTGGACGTGGCACTCAGCGCCACGGTCCAGCTGACATGGTGGTGTTCGGTCACAGGTTGGACTCGATGACCCCGGAGTGCCTTTTCCAACCTAGCTGATCCTGTGATTCTCTGATAACCTGGCCCGGCGCCCCTGCAGCTCCCCTTTCCCCCCTGTCAGAGGAGAACTCCTCCCCGCGCCGGGTCTCTCCCCCCGCCCATCCCACAGAAAGGAGCCCCCCGTGGCGCTCTGTGGGGCGCCTCCCGCAGGGCAGCCCGTCTCTCCGCGCTGCGGGCCCGCCGCGCCGCCCTCACAGACCTGTGGATCCGGCCATCTTGTCCGAGCCCCCCCAGCGCCGGCCGGGCCCGCACGCCTCGCACGTCACTTCCCGCCGCGGCCGCAACGTCACTTCCTGCCGGGAGGGACCGCGCGGGGCGGGACGGCCGGGACCCCCGGGACACCCGCACCCTCCCGGCGCTGGGCTCTCCGCCGTGTCCTGCGGGCCAGCCCCCGCCTGCGCGCCTCTCCCGCCAGGGGCCCGCTACATCCCACCTCTTCTCGTAGTCCATTAGTTCCCATGGACTGTGACACCTGTGGAAGAAAACCCCCGCTCGCTGCAGGTCCCACCCGGCACTTCTCCCTCTCAGCCGAAGTCACACCACAGCGGTGAAGCTTCACTCCAAGGCGCCTGGGTTAAGAAGGGTCTCTGGAGCCAAAACCAGTAATAATAAATGCAGAAAAAGAACACAGGCAAAAATGAAAAAGCCACAGAAATGCTAAGAGAAGTATACCAAAGAGGTGGCGATTAGATTTAGCTCCTCAGAATGATGCGACGGTTTCAAAGGCAGAAACAGTCAACGTTCAGTCGCGTAAGAACTATTTGAATATTAATTCCAAGACTGTGTGTCCGTGAAGCCGAGCATGTCCTCACGCACAGAAGTCAGCTGCAGGAACAAGTCCCAGGGCGCCGTGGAAGCAGCGCCGAGCTATCCCGCTGGTGGAGGCGCCTCACACATCCCCTCTGGCACCACAGCCTGCCACAGCCCGGTGCTTGGGGCCTGCAGGCAGGAGGAGCAGCGGGCTGGGCAAGGGCGGCATCGCAGAGGGCCCTGTCGGCGTCCACATGGACAGGAGGGAATGGCACCTGGAACAGGACCCGTCCCCAAACCTGCACTGGGGGTCCCCGGGGGAGTCCCTGTGATGAGGAACGCCCAGGAGGACTCACAGCCCGAGCACAGGGCTGCTGCCAGCAGCAGCTTCTCAGCAAAAGACTGTCCCTCACACACCTCGCTAACCAGTGACAGCACCCACATGCTGCTCTTGGCATCCTGTTTATAAATACCCTTAGTTCTTTACAGCTTATAAAGAGAGTCTTAAACTCCTTTACAGATTCTTCCAGTGGAGATCAAAAAACAAAGATGCAAAATGTTTTTCCTCCAGCTAACCTGAAACCTCTTCGCCGGCGACCACTTGCCCCCATTCTCACACATACAATGCTCTCCCTCCCTTCGATTTTGCTTTGTTCTTTTAAGCCCAAACATTGCTTGCTATCTGTGCATACATAAAAATGATAAATCTATAGCAGCTTTTAGTTCTTCCATTGATTTCTATTTCCTTTTATCAAGTTAGTAGTTTTGACCAGATTTTTGCAACAGGAATAAGCAGGAGTTTCAATATTTACAACAAAAGAATTAGAATTAAGCTTTTCCAGTTCAGTGAAACTGTTCCTAAAGCTGTGGTTCAATGATCTGGGGAGCTTTCTGTTGTCACAACAGGCTGATTGCAGCCTATATCAATATTTTTGTGGAAACAGTACGGATACTGAAAGAAACCCTCACAATATTGTTTTAAAAATCTCCTTATAACATCACTGTAGAAAATATTGTGGCCTTGGACAGAAAAAAAAGGTGCCACAAGTTACTCTTTTACTGTTCCTTGGAATCAAGAGCAGTGTACAAGGTCTGCTGGAGACCACTATACATGCCTTGCCCATCATGATCATCCTGAGCGTAACCAAACTGCTCCTACTTGCATTAAGTTAAAACCCGCCCAGCTCCAAGGTCAGAAAGAAGCACAATGGCCATGCATGACTGTGTGCTTATTTTTTCAGGGTTATCCTTCTTTTTTAGGCACTCTTATGCTAACAATAAACAGCACACCCTGTCTTCTGACAAAAGGACAGAACCTTGCTACCAGATGCAAAAGAGCTATAGAATATTCTAGCCTACACTTCCTAATAAACAGCCTGCACAACCAAAATAGAACAAAGGTAAGGAGTCTTACAGCACAAATACAACATTTTGTTTATTATCTACTAAACTATAATATCAAATTTAAGGTTAAATAATGAAATCATTAACCAAAGACGTAGGTACCAGTCAAAAAATTCCTCATTTACTTTTCTCAATAATTTGTTGATGTCACTTATTATTACATTAAAATGTCAATAAGTTTTGCTATTTCATGCAATGATCATATTTTTTCTCCCTGTAGGCAAGATAACAAATAGAGAATTTTGAAATGAAAAAATGAACTGTTTAAACCAGTATGTTAACTTTTTTCCTACATTACAGGTTTTTTCGGGTTTCTCTACACCATTATACAAGAAAATCATTTTGAAATGTTGCTGTCTAGTTTGTAGTGAAAGCAGTACTGAAAACACTGGAGAATGCGGGCATCGATCCCGCTACCTCTCGCATGCTAAGCGAGCGCTCTACCATTTGAGCTAATTCCCCATCTGAAAAAAAAAATTCTGGAACTGGCAGACACACACTCTAAACTTAGCAAAAACTAAAACACAGCTACATTTGATTATAAATTTCTTGTTTCTTGCTGAGTCATTCTTTCCACTCACCAACAACTGACTGCAGTTCACAGCTTGGAATCATGAGACACATCTTTCAGCATGTACACTACCAGAATAATCTTATTCATCTTTTTATAAGACAAGTCTTTGCTATTTAGCTGTTTTCATACAAGAAGCTCTCCAAAACACTGAGTTACTTAAAAGAAACCAAATGTGTCATTGAGAAAAAAAAAAAAAAAAGACCAATTTTATTGAATAACTGTTCCAAGTTCAACAAGGAAACCCAATTTTCTTTCCAATTTTCAGGGCACACACATGTAAAGAGAAGTTCAGGAAATGTTTAATGAATGAAAAAATATATGCTTGTTTGAAACAGTTTTACAGTCAAAGCTTATACATACATATATGTTTGTGCATATATATACATATGCACACAGTTATCCTTTTATATGAGTACATATATATATGCACACACACATCCTTTTGGAAGGTGTCTGACTTCTCTGTTTCCTTTCTCTGGACTTGCTCCAGCACCTCAATGTCCTTCCTGTAGTGTGAGGCCCAAAACTAGACACAGCCCTCGAGGTGCAGCCTCACCAGTGCTAAGTATAGGGGGACAATCACTTTCTTAGTCCTGCTGGCCACACTATTTCTGATACAAAAAATTACGTGAAAGCACCTGTAACAACTTCCACATACAGGCAGTTGGTCAACCCAAGTTTTTTGAGCTCAACCAAACCCAAACTGAGCTCCACTTTACATCTTCCCCCTACTTATTTTAACAGAAGTCTTGAAATATAAAGGGATGTACCAAGCAAGAGAGCCGGAACCAGCTCTGGTTCTCTGAAGGGTGAGAAGGGTTTACAAACTCCACCTGATTTGTCATGGCAGTGTACACTTATGCTCTTTTCCATAAGCTCTATGTGCTCTTGCACGTACAGCCAAATTATACAGCCCTCAATCTACCACCTGGTGACTTTCTCCCTGTTGCTTGAACATCTTTGTTTACAGAGTAGCTTGTTCCTGTGCTGTGTTGGCACCGCACCAGACAATGTCTCTGTGCAAAGTTAAGTTGCATTTTTCACTCCACAGCAGAGTGGGAGAACTTACTCATCCATCAAGTTTAAGTCAGGCTAAGGGGAAATCGAATTAGAACATGAGTTCTAATAATATAAGATTGCCATCTGACTGGTTTCTAACTAGCCTGGCTTGTTTTTACATCATCTTACTGGCTTCTGGTGACGCTGAATCGTTTTATGAACATTAGCCCTGACATGTGATGGATGACTTGGAGCTACTGTACATGCCCATCCAGTTGTTCCTGGAGATGGATTCTTTGACAGATGGCAACAAAGGGTAGGAATAACTGAAACTAACCCACTGTCTCTGGTCTATCTGTCAGTATTCACTTGGTGCTTGACAAGCTTCAGCGTTGATTTGCTGACAGTGCCAGCCACAAGAAAATAGAAAGGGGAATAAAGAATAATGGTACTAAGAAAAAAAATATAGTTTTCAGCTCTAAGAGCATGAATGGTGCAAGTGAGAATAATCATCAGATATTAGATATAAAGCTGCAGTGGATTTATGGCCAGCTGTAAGTTTGAGCTATATTAGATTTTTGAGGGGGAGTTTTTTGGGGGTTTTTGTTTTGTTTTGGTTTTTTTTTTTAATACTAAAGCTAGTCTTGTCTGAGACTTTTTTTTTTTAAGGAGGGGTGTGTAATTGTGTCTAGTTTTTTCAATGTTTGTAGCATGTTTTGAAGATTAAACCCAGGAAGAAAATGATGAAGTTGTAACACTTATGAAGTAATGAGAGATTTTGCCATGTAAATAATTCAGTGTTCTATGGCAGCTACTTAAACATGCAGGCATTTCACCAGGTTTTCTGTTGAAAACTAGGTAGAAAACTGTGATACAAAATCCAACTGAAGTAAGACACTTTTTTCCCCCCACATGATCTTATTTATGCAGTATAAACCACCTGATGCTGATGCTTATCAGGGCCTAAAAGCACCTGCTTACTTGATCATCTCTAGGACTTTAGAGCTAGTTAGCTAACAAACACTTATTATTCCATGGTAAATGTCAATCATTTTTAGCAGTGATAACAAGGAACCTTTATAGACCAAGCACTCCTTACTAACTTCCGTATTGAATACTGGGATTTTTTTTAAAAAAACCCTCACCTTAATTTTGTCTTTACCTTAAGGGAAGATAAAGCTTTCCTCATGGGTTTAGAGATGGCCACTATCAATTCAAATGCTGCTACAATCCTAAATGACTGGTAAACAACTTAGAGTCTGCATTGATTTTGTTTCAGGTTGTCTAACACCATTAATGTTTTTCCATAAGCTTTTATTTGAGAAGTGCTGAAGTAGCTGTAATTTTACTAAGAACTTCTAGCAAAAGAAGTACTCATTGCTGAAAAAAAATATATTAATTCCTGCATTTTTTCTTCTTTAGTTGTTCCAGAAAAAATAAGTAGCACTATGCAAAAATAACAAGGTTACAAATGCACAGAAGATGTGTTATTGCCAAAACTTCAGAGACTCCAACAAACTAAGGAAGAAGGGCATAAGCCAGAGCACTTCAGTTTACACAGTTTCACCAAGCCTGCTGGCTGGGTAAAGCAAAGGTTCACTTTTTCAACTACAAATAAAACTGCTTTTTCTTGCCAGCAGTTTACCTGAAGTTTGGTGTCAAAGGTTCAGAGGCCAAGATTGTTGTTTAACAAGACAGGAGTAGCTTTTAAAGGTGCAAACAACCATTATGTTTTATAATCTCTAAGAAAAAAGTGACAAAAAAAGATATATTACATATCAAAATTATTTAGAAGTCATGCTCTCAAATGTTAGAAACTGCCAGGGATGTGGTTTGAAGATGAGAATTCTGCCCTCCTTAAACTCATACTAATACACATTTTTTTTAATTATGTTTTTCAATCTTCACTCTCAAAGCCATGCCTAGGAAAATGCATGAACATAAACCAAATTATGAATTTCCATTATGAAAAAAAAAATTAGGTTCATGTAAAGGCATACTTGGCTGTTTATCCTGCAATTTACCACCAGCACATTGAGGATAAAAATCTCCTCTTTCCAACATTACCTTCTCCTCCCGATGATACAAAAGGCAGCCCGGGAGGGAACACCAGAGCTGGCCACCAGGAGGCTGGTGACTTTTCTTGTAAAAACTTACCTGCCATCCCAAAAACTGCTTCAAGGATTAGGAGGAGACGTAGCTATAGCATTTCCCTCTTCACAGGATGACAAACATCCCAGCACAGCCCGCTCACCACACCATCTATAAAGGGAAAAAAAGAGGGCAACAGCTGCCCAGGAGGAGTGAGTTGCCAGTGGAGTGGGTGGAAGCACGCACATCTGCAGAAAGTTCTAGAACAGGGCAGGGCATGCTTAGTACCTGGGAAGGGTGGAGCAGAGGCCAGGTCCTGAGGGGGTGGGAAGGTGGGGACATGTGGGCAGGGTGGCTGTGCTGGGGTGGTTGTCACCCTGAGCGAGTCCAGGCTGAGGGCATCGAATGACAGAGCAGGTGGAGGAGGTTTGTGCACAGCCCTTCACTCAGGGGCTTACTGCAGTGGGCAGTGCTGCTCCTCAGCAGAGGGGGTGGTTTTGTGGGCTCTTGTGGGGTGCTTCCTACTCCTGTGCTGCACTGCCATGACTCAGGCTACAGCTCTTCAATTGCTCTCAACACCTGCAGCAACACTAGTCCTAAATGGCATTAGTAAAAATTTAATAGCTGTTGTTTTCTTTTTCTTCTGCTACTGCTCATCCAGAGTTCGCTCAGTGTAACACTGAGCCCAAGACAGAAGTTGAAGAATCAGGTCAGAGGTTGACATGGGTTGAAGAACTTGAAGTGGGTGCTATCTTAAACATTGTATTTTCTTCTGTGAGCTTGGTTGTGATGTTTTTGTGCTATACTTGTGTTTTGAGTACACTGTAAGCCTGCATATTTATCTGTGAATGCAGCTCTTCTAATGACAGGTCTGGTTTCCGTGTTCTCGTTCTAAAATGACTGTATAGTATGGGGGTGTATAAGATCTTGTAATTGTTTTACAACATAGGTGTTTTTAAGACTTAAGTGGGTTTTTTTCAGAAGACATACTAAGAAAAATTAAAAAAAAATTACCAAGCACAAATCAAGATCTTGAGGGTTATAGTTGCTTGGTTTTGATCTTTTTGTTGGTGTTGTTTGGTTTTTTTGGGTATTTTTTTTCTAATTGCTTTGAAATAATTATTAGCAAAGAGGTACAAATTCCTGTTTGGAAAAAAGTAGTTAATTTTGTCTGTGAGTGATTTTAGATTACCTAGTTTTTTCAATCGTATGGAGAGCAGAAGGTATTATGGCTTAAAATATTGAGTGGAATTTTTAGGAATCAAGTCAACTCTTTTACAACTACAGCTGTAGTGTATTGAAATGTATGGTGCCAAACGATGGCATAACTCTGAGTCACTTCTGAAAGTGCGACTTAGTTATGATGAAAACATTCCAGAGCACTATATTGTCTTAAGTACTGTGTTTCTAGTTATTGTATGACTAATCAAAGGAACTGCTGGATGTTTTGGAGCCCTGGGTACAAAATCCTGCTGGTCATGTGAGACATCCCAGAGCAGAAGTAGCAGTGAGCTTCCTTAATTTGCCAGACGTACTGACTTGTGGGTCTTTGGGTTAGCCAGTTCTTTAAGTGTCAGTGGTATCTGTAGAACAATTCCAGCGCTAAGAATTTAACTATCTCCTGCAAATTAATTTCAGATGCTTCTTTACACATTGATTAGATTTCAATGGGAGAAGGAGAAACATTTTTTTCCCAAGCCAGCTCTTTCAATCAGAGTGAGGGAGCAGGTAGCAAGTTAATGGGAGAGTCTGTACAGGGCTTTTGGTCCAGGACTTTAGGGTTAGACCAAAGAGTGAAATTTGGTTATTGTGCTGTCTGAAATCACTAAGTCATTGGAGAGGAAAGACTTGAAAAATTTTTATACATCAGTGTGATTCATGTGTCTGAAATGATCTTGGGCAAATCAAGAGTTTTTTTCTGTAGTTATTTAATAAATTTAATTTCAGTGACTTTTTTTGACAGAAAGGCCAATTATTTAATCCTGAAAGTGTTGTAAAATTTCACAAGTTCCTCTTGCTTTTTTGTTTAAACCAAACCATTGAACAGAATTTTCACTGCTGTTTCATTATGGTAATGATTTTTTTTTTTTTTTTTTACATTCTAACTGTATATTCTTGATTTTTATATATATGTGTGACTGTGCATGTCTATTGGGTGATAAAGTCACAACTTAAAAATTCCTGAGAGATGTAAATAATGTGAACTATTTCTTTGTTTCCCAGGGTTCCATTTGCCTGGGTGCTTTTTTTTTACCCTCTTTTTATAATGGGAGCTTAGACTCTATTGCCACCAGAGAAACAGCTGGAAGAACTCTGCCTATTCTGTCATATATATATATATATATATAATATATTGTAAAATGTGGAGATGGGTAAAGTCATTTAGCTGATTGTCTTCCACCTAGGGATTACAAATAGGAAAAACCTGGTTTAGAAAAATACACTATTTAAATATATCCAGATTTCTCTAAGCAGTAATAATTGTTTGGTGTGAAAGTAAGTCTGCAATTGCCTGGAAACACAGCCCGTATGTTATCCAGATACAGCTCAGCTGAATAAAGCACTTGCAGTTACTTCAAGGCGTCCAGACTTCATGTTAGGCAAAATTCCCACTAGGGCTGTCAAAAGCAGTGCGCTTTTAGGAAGACCTAATTGTTTCTGTGTTTCGCTGGAACGCTGTGTTCTGTTATTGCCTACCAGGAGTGCCGGGGGGGGATTAGGAGGGCTCTGACGGCCCAGCTACTATGATTTGGGGCGGGGGAAAGGTATTGTTTGTACTTGAGACAACAGATCAAATTTCTGTATGTTCTGAAGAACATTAACCCGTCGGTGGGAAAAGGGAAAGTAGAAATGGTGAGCTAAGAAGCGGTGAGTTCAGAGGGGGAATTAGCTCAAATGGTAGAGCGCTCGCTTAGCATGCGAGAGGTAGCGGGATCGATGCCCGCATTCTCCAGTGCTTTTGGCCCGGTGAGTCTCCGTTTTCCTGTCTTGTTTTTTTTTCAACGACACAGTGAACATTTCTTCAGTTACCACTCGGTATTTTTTTTCCTTCTGCTTTGAAAAAGAGAGGGTCGTAAACTTCTATTTCATCGGAAATTGGGGTGTCTTCCAGCACAAAAATAATAAATAAATGCCTGTTACCGGGTTTTAAAGACTGAAACAGAAACACGCTGACGTGTGACTCTTCCGTCTGATTTTTCGCCGTGATACCATTCACGCTTTACACTATTATATCGTGAGGTTATTTTAAATTTAGGTGCATTTTCCTCCGGCAGTTTTGTAAGGGTTAGAGTGAATCAATTTTAAGAAGCATATGCACAATATGAATTATTTTTTATGCTAATCAAAGCTAAGCTTTTCCTTTTTTTAAAAAAAAAAAGTGCGAATTATTTTCTTATTAAGGCTTGAGGAAGGAATTGGGTGAAACTGCGAGAGTCTGAATGTCCCTTGAGACTCGGTTTAGGAACAAGTGTGCCCTGCCCACCCTAGCTGCAGTGGGTGCGAGGTAGCTGGAGAGAGGGTAATGCTATGGCGGGCTGATGATTATAGACATGAGATTATATAGACACTGCATCTTCTCATGGACGATTTCACTAAGTTTTCGTATCATTAAAATACATATTACTAATAAAAAAGTTCACGTTAAAACTCAGTGCAAGCTTAAGGGACGGAAGTTTTGTGGTTGGGGAGGGTTTAATATGTTACAGAATAACAGCTTTAGTATTACATGCTTCAGCGAAGGAATTATTTTTCAGGGAGCCCACCAGCGCAATTTGACATTTCTTCTGCGGTTTTATTTTCCGCGTGGGTCCGTCTGTATCACCAAATGGAGATCTTGCAGAGTTCAGGCTCGTGAAAGAAAATCTTTGGCTGCGATCAGGAAAGCTGCGGGCGAGTCAAAACTCTGAGTGGAGAATGCGGGCATCGATCCCGCTACCTCTCGCATGCTAAGCGAGCGCTCTACCATTTGAGCTAATTCCCCCGATGACAATGCCTCGGGGGCGGTTTTACTTCTGCTGAATCTAGCTCGGTTGTCACCTAGAAATCTTGTTGTCTCAATCTGATTGTTTAATAGCACTGAATCGTCACTGTGCTTACGTGGAAAGCCTGACAGCTGAAAGGTCAGAATACTCACTTGACGTATGAGAAGCGTTTTCTGCTATGTTACTTTGATAAAACAACTTATTTGCCTGAACAATGCCTCTTCTAGCATTTATTCAGGAAGGAGAGAGAACTACTTTTTTTTTACATCTCTTACAGTGCAAATACAAAAAGACTTGTAGATCTAGAAAGTCTACTCTTAAAAGTCACTGAAGTGCAGTGAAATTTTTTGTCTTCTTTTCTAAGTCTTTAGTTCTTTTTGCAACTTTATTTTCTAATTAACTGTACATAAATGATAAATAAAATTATTTTAAAGTTCATGTTTATCATAGTTTGTGGAGAGAAAGAATTAATTCATATCTTCCTGTGTTATATTCTAGGTATTTCTACCTTTGTGTATTGACTTTGATGAGTCTATTAGTATTGTATTGCATCTTAAATACATGGGGTTACTAAGAACATTTCAGAAATATAAAAATTAATGTGTAGTCATACTATCTGACTTTTCAGTGAGAATCATGTTGCTAAAGCTCTGTTCCCAGGTTATTAAATCAAAGAATGCTTTCTGGATTTAAAGAACAAAAATGTAGTTTACAGTGAGAGTGCATACACTGATATACTCTGCTTAAACGCAGAGGAGTAAATTGTGCTAGGAAACTAAAGTGTGTGCAGTAATCCCACAATACATATGCTGTGGTTTTCTGTAATGAGTTTAACTTACTGGATGACAGCATCCAGTCAAAAGACAATTTATGAAATTGAACATCAGCTAATTACAACTTATCCTATGTAAGGTAGTAGTTCAAATCGGTCATAATTCAGATTCAGGCTAAGACGTGAATCTAAAAGTAGACAGAATGCTGCAAACATTCTAGAAGTTAAATGTTCTCCTGCCTTACCTCAGTCTGTGCACAACAAAAAATAAAAATTTGTTCTTAATGTTTCTTGCAGTGTTTTGTACTGACTTGTTCTACCTCACTTGAGTAAACTTGAGGGGGAAAGCAAATAATGTAAAAGCATCTTCAGTCCTTCCCATGGGCACGTACATATCTTAGGCTCACTGATGGCCCAGGGCATGCCTGTGGCTGAGATCTCTCCCGTATCGTGTTTCACAGGGTTCAGCTCTGTGTGCAGTTTTCTTTATCTACCCTGTGCAGTTTGAATCATTATGAAAATGGCAGATTACATCTCCCTGTTTTTCACCACCACATCTCATTCTGCTGCCACTGAAAAGGCCTAAAGCTTCACCCATTCAGCTCAAAGAAATAGTTTATTTAATGCCAGTCAGATCAGGCTGAGGAAAGACCTTTGCAGAGTAGTCTTTTCGGTGATTAGAATGTGCTTTTCATGTAATTGACAGCCCATTACTTTGTGACCTTGAATTTACTGTGATGGCTCCTAAGTTTTTATGTAAGATGATGGGTAAAACTTTCTAATGTCTTAACTTGATTGGGAGACACTTCCTTACCTACACGTCTGAAAATAACCTGACTTTCTTAGTTCCATTTAGAAATTTTTCTGAGGGTGTTTCAGCTGTGAAGGCTTTGTGCCCACATACTTTCATTTAACACAGATCAGTTCGTCTCTTTCTCAATATTAATGTATGCTGATATAAGCTCCCTTAATCAGGTTTGAGTTTTGCTTTCTAAGTGGTCTTCTTAGGGGACATCAGGGCAAATGCGAGTTGTGTAGTTAATTGTTCTGAATGGCTGCTCTGGGGTTGCTCCCCGTGGTAAAGCAGCAAAGACGGAGGGAAGGCAGTTCATATTTGTAGCTATTAAAGTCTATAGTTAAGAGATGCAACTCTTGATAGCGGGGGGAATTAGCTCAAATGGTAGAGCGCTCGCTTAGCATGCGAGAGGTAGCGGGATCGATGCCCGCATTCTCCAGTG
>JAWWEE010000074.1:108931552-108949509 GCA_035221455.1 Xenops minutus | reverse complement strand
GAATTAGCTCAAATGGTAGAGCGCTCGCTTAGCATGCGAGAGGTAGCGGGATCGATGCCCGCATTCTCCAGTGTTTTAGCCAAACGGGAATTGTCACACCTACACGTGGAAACTAGGTCACTGAAACGACAATTTCGTTTTTAAAGTGGAGGAAAACTGATGCTTTTCCTTCCTCCCTTCCTTTCTCTGTGTGCTTTACTACCAGGCTTATCAAAGTGTATATGTCAACTCTGCGTTGTAACTGCTGACTCTTCCAGGAGAGTGTAAGTCAAATTTAGCAGGAAGAGAATTCTGCAGTATGGTACTTTTGCAGCCTTGTGAAAAGCACTACTCCATGGTATAACCCCAGCCATCAACCAAGCCCCACACAGCCACTCGCTCACTCCCCGACCAGGAAGATCAGGGAGACGATCAGAAGGGTAAAAGCCAGAATACTCTGGGTTGAGATAAAGACAGCTTAATATGGGAAGCAACAGCCATGCACAGAAGCAAAGCAAAACAGGAATTTGCTGCTTCCCATGGGCAGGTAGGTGTTCAGCCATCTCCAGGACAACAGAGCCCTAGCATGTATAGTGGTTACTTGGGAAGACAAATTGCCATCGCTCCAAATGTCCTCCCCTTCCTCTTGCCTCTTCCCACTTCATATGCTGACCGTGATGTCATATGGTTTGGAACATCCCTTTGGTCAGTTGGGGTCACCTGTCCCAGCTGTGTCTTCTTCCAGCCTCCCATGCACCCCCAACTTCCTGGCCAGTGTGGCACTACAAAAGTGGAAAAGGCCTTGGCTCTGTGCAAGCACTGCTCAGCAATGGTAAACCAATCTACATTTTCAATGCTGTGTTCAGCACAAAAGAAAACGCAGCCCCATACTAGCTACTGTGACAAAAATTAGCTCCACCCCAGTCAAAACCAGCACAGGATGGATGAATGATGGCTAGAGACCTGAATTAGCATGGTGCCTTGGTCTCACAGTGGAAAATAGAACAGAGGTTCAGGAATGCTTGTTCCTCCCCACCTACTATTGAGATCCCTGCCCAGATATATAGGATTTTCTTTTCAGTATGATTAGTAGATTAGAAGATGCCTAAATCTAGGAAGATAATACTGCAATTCCTAAGTGACTATCAATATAAAGTTTGATGAGGCTGAACATAGTCTTATGGATTACATTATCTTAGTTACAATGTGCATGTGATAACCTTGACAGGTGTTTATCACTTAGATATGTTCCTGAAGCACCAAACAAAACTAGGGATAACTAGCATTGAGTCACTTTCCAATCAAATCTGTGCTTGTAGAGAAATGAAGAACAAGTAACAGTGGTAGCAAATGACATTTTTCAGTCTATCTTATACTGGTCGCTTCAACTATGGGTTCTCTTTTGGGGCCAGTCCTGTTTGATATGTTTATCCATGATGTGGACAAGGGTCTTGAGTGCACCCTCAAGTCTGCTCGCAGATGACACCAAGTTGGGCAGTAGTGTGGATCTGCTGGAGGAAAGCTCTGCAGAGGGATCTGGACAGGCTGAATGGACAGGCTAAGGCCAATGGTATGAGGTTCAACAAGGTCAAGTCGTGGGTTCTGCACTTGGGTCACAACAATCCTGTGCAGTGCTACAGTTCTGGGGAAGAGTGGCTGGAAAGCTGTCCAGTGGAAAAGGACCTGGGGGTGCTAGTTGACAGGAGCTGAACACAAGCCAGCAGCGTGCCCAGGTGGCCAAGGTCAATGGCATCCTGGTCTGTATCAGCAATGCTGTGTCCAGCAGGACCAGGACAGTGATCATCCCCCTGTACTGGCACAGGTGTTATTTTGGGCCCCTCACTACAAGAGGGACAGGGAGGTGCTGGAGCATATCTGGAAAAGGGCAGTGGAGCTGGGGAAAGGTCTGGAGCACAAATCTGATGAGGAACAGCTGAGGGAGTGAGGTAATTTAGCCTGGAGAAAAGGAGTCAGGGGAGACCATATTGCCCTCTACCAACTACCTGAAAGAAGGGTGTAGCCAGGTGGAGTCAGCCTCTTCTCCCAGGCAACCAGTGACAGGATGAGAGGGAACAGCCTCAGCTTGCAACAGAGAAGGTGGGTATTAGGAAAATTTTCAAAGAGTGGTTAAGCATTGGAACAGGCTCCAGGGAACTGGTAGAGTCACCATTCCTGGAAGTGTTCAAAAAACAAGTGCACTTTACAAAATGGTTTCGTGGGCAGGGTGGTATTCAGTCAAAGATGTTATGGTCTTGGAGGCCTTGTCCAACCTTAATGACTCTGATTCTCCAAGTGACTTCCTACAAAGAACTTCTGTCAGTAGGCTTGTGACTTCTTTTAATGCCTTTTTGTACAATGTGTAAGACTTTAATGCCTTTCTTCTATGTTGTTTCTGATATTAAGAATATCAAGTTTCTGGCAGGTTGCATATTCCAGTTCTTTAAATGACTTGATTTTTTAAAATTAGCTTAATTATAACTACTAACAGCATTGCGTAAATACAGCAGTAAATTATGATAGAATTTGACACTACTGCATAGAGTAAGGACACTCAGTTAAAGTAAATTTCATCTTCATTTTGCTTTGAGCACATTTCGAATTAGGACACAAATAGTGTTTTTTTTTTTCAAGAAAAGACTGTTTACAAACATTTGAATTCTATCAGCCTAATTACAGAGTGACATTTGCAGTCCTTGATTACTTAAAAAAAAACAAGCAAACAAAAAAATCACTATAGACTGAAAATAAATCCACTCTGTCAACTACTACATACAGGCTTTAAGAGCCACCTAGTGGGATTACTCTGCAAGTAATCCTGTAAACACTATAAAGCAATTCCTAATGAGAATTTTACTTTAAAAAAAAGGGCAACAAAACACCAATCAACTAGAAGATGCTGATTTAACAGTCACCTTAACTCAAAAGGGAGTGAAATTCATTTTACACACAACAGTTTTTTCCATTTCCTGGAACACTTGATTGTGGCAACACAATTCAACATGCATTCAAAATTTCCAAGTACATGAACAGCCAAATTTCTGTTTTATAGTAGTAGTTTCCATACTGACAGGCAATTTTAATTTGAGAAATTTTGCTGATATAGTCAAATGCATCACTATTTTTATTTTTTTTTAAACAACTTCTTTTAAAAATCAACTTTCTTCAGCTCAAAAAAACATTTGAGAAACTTTGTTGATGCTATTTTGTCTGGCAAGAGAAGGTACCAAGTAGTTCAGAAGGACAGTCTTACAGCTTATGAGAGTGGAAAAGGTGAGAGGAAGGCTTATGAACTAAGGTAGTACTTTAAGAACTCATGCTAATAAAAAAAGTATGCAAGTGATGTTTTCAAAAATTAAAACATTTAGAACGTCTCATGTAAAAGGCAGATAGTAACTGAAAACTAAAGGTTTGATACAATGGGAAAGAAAAGAAGACATCAGTAAGACTGCTGTTTTCTAAGCAAAATACATAAATAACACAGCAGAGAGGAAAATAAGCTCCTGTAAAGGCAAGTGCCACTAGAAAATATATGATCCTGGAAGTTAAGGAGTTTGGAATTTTATTTCACAGCCTTCTTTTGAAGGAAGTGTCAAGCTCTTGGGATCTCAACTTACCTGCATCAAACTCTTGAGCCTTGAGTCAGGGAACCTAGACTTCCTCTACAGAAAAGCACAACGTGAACTACAACCTTCCAGTCCATAACACCCAGGAAGATAATGTGATAGTGACTTGCATACTAATACACAAGACTGGGGAGAGATGGCTGTGGATTAACATGATCCTTCCAACATACACTGTGTTTTTACTGTAGGATAGACCAAGTTTCTTTCTTCTACTAAAAAGCAAATCACTGAAAATTCAACTACAGGTAAACAGTATCTTGCTCATCTAATGAGCCAGTAGCAAGAAAAATTTGTTTCCAAGGGCCCTCCCTTTTTGGGGGAAAATTACTTCCCTTCTGTTGGAAGCAGTAGCACAGAACACAGGAATAATTCAGCTTGAAAGAGCTAAGTGAGCTGTCGAGGTGAACCTGGTGTTGTCTGCACTGAAGTGAATTTGGGAACTCCTGCTAATACAGCTGTGAAAACAACAGCAGCTACCGATGGGCAGTAGCTGAGAGCACCCACCCTGGACACAGTGTGGGAAGATTTTCCAGTCATGCTGCTGGACTTTGTTCTTTCAGGGCTGATTATATGCCATTATACCAAAGGTGAGCATCTTAATCTATCTGGCCATACTTAAAATTGAAGTAAGGAAATGTGGTTTCCAGTAGAATCTATCTGTCTTTTTTACATTGAGGATACTTCCACAGTACACTCAAGTCAAGCAAACAAAAAAAGGAAAAAAGCAAAGCTCCTCTCATGCTCTCACAAAGAGCTTTCAAAAAATTGCAGAGTTCTAGACTGAAAAGTGTTCAGCACAGGATATGCTAATTTTTACTTGAAATGAATGCTAAAGAGCCCTTTTAAGTCAAATAACTTTATTTCAGATTACAGAAATACTAAAAGTCAGATTGCATTTACTAAGAAGTCACTTAAGATGAATTTTTACAAATCAATTGTAAATACATGCAACATTGTTAGCACGTTCTAAAAGACCTCATAAAAACACATAGTCACATTAGTAATTACATTTAACTAAAGTGTAAATAGCATTATTCAGATGAGGATTTTTTAAGGTTCTCAGAAACATCTTGTAACGGCAGAAGTGCCACTTAATTGTCACTACACTTGTCACAGCAAATGAAATAGCCCTTATCTTGAAAATCTTGCAGACTGGCAATATAGTAAGGCAAAGTAAGGCCCTGGCAGTTGGCTGGCAAGGAAAGGCTATGCCTGTCATAGCAAATGATAGTCCCAATCTCAAAGATCTTGCAGACTGACACTATCTGAAGCAAGGCAAAGTAGAAGTCATGACAGTGGGCTTCCAAGGACAGGTTAACTTACAGCAGTCTAACAGTCTTTCCAGTCACAGTCAAGAAGTCATCATCAGCCAAGGCACGAAGTGCTTCTTCAAACATTTCCTTCGTGACAGCCTTAAAGAAATTAAACAAATCAAATAAAGATGCAGGAATACTTCAAAGACAGTAAAAATGCCTTAATTTCTACCAGTTTCCTTGTGTTTTGTTTTTCTAAGTTTTCATTTGTTCTTTTTGCGATTTGAAACCTGACCTGGAACCCTGAAGCTCAGTTTGCTAGTTCAGAAGCCATAAAAAATTTAAGATAAATGAGTTGAATCTGCTGTATCTGTAGTAGAAGTGGCATTTTAGTCATGCCAACAGAAAAAGTTTGTTTCCCTTTCCCTCCATAATGTGTTTTGAGGACAAAAATGCTCATTGGAAAAACATGCTTTTAAAAATTAGTAATGAAGTAAAAACAAAGCATGAAACGTACTGTATCAGACTGGGCTCGGAGATCATCGAAAAGCTGTTGGTACTTCAAAGATGGTGTTTTACCCTTTGACTGGATAAGTTTCCTTAAGGCTTGAGCCAATTCCTCTTTCCGCTTACGAGCTGTTGCGCTCATTCCTTATAAAAGGAAAGAAATTAGTAATCAACAAAGGAGGACAGGTTAAGTTATATTTAAAAAATTACAAAAGCCCAATAGCAGCCCAGCTTTCACGCTATGAAAACACAAACCTGTAGTGAGAATAGATATGTCCACAATCCCTGTCCTTGGGTCAGTAGCAGATTGTTTCAGTGCTTCCCGATGGAGGCGCTTTGCTTCTTCTACATCAATGGTTTCAACCTTCTCCGAAAAGCGCACCTTGGCGTGCGCCTCTGCCAGCCGGATCAGAGACTCGAGCTGCCGAGGGTATGCAGAAACCATTCCCCTGCCACTGCCAATCTTCCTCATGTCCACATATGCCTGCAAAGGAGACAGTTGTTAAGTAAGTCACTAAACCTGGTTATAGTCGTTCTTTTTCAGTACTCTTCATCCCCCACTTATTTCAGAATATGAGCAGCTCTGGGAAGCCATTCCAAGCCCTGCATTTCTGCTCATATACTTTCACAATTATTCTGTAATGATGGATAACCATATTGAATTACTTCTTTCCATTACAAAGCAATTAGGCCATGGTAATGAATCAAGTTTTGAATCACTTCAAGAACATACAACTAGTCTTACATAGAAGTACTTGTGTCTGTTATGACATATTTATTTTGTTTCAGTAGAAGTTAATACATTTTATGTGATGGAATCAAATCAACACATCTGAAAGCTAAACATTAGAGTGCAGAATAACTTCTAATCTGATCCCTCTTTCCTTTTAAAAGCTGGTGGGTTTTAGAGACTTTTTTTTTTTAATCTTACAGAAAAGTTGTATGTGGATAGAATGTACACATCAGGGAATTTCACCACTTCTGATCAGTCAGGAAAAACTGAACATTCTTAACAGCAATTCCTTTACCTCAATAAGGGCTTGGCTTGCTTCTTCACCTAATCTGGGATTTACGTAACTGCGAGCATATGCAATGTAATCCCTCAATATTGCCATATCCACATATTCCTCCTCCAGTTTTTCTTCACTTTGGTAGTACAGTGAAACCAAATGGCGAGCAAGACGTCTGTCATAAGCTTCATCACGTGGATCCAACATCAAAAAGATCAAGTCAAATCTGAACAGGATAAGTAACCAGCATTAGTGTGCATACCTTTTTGCCATTTAGGTACTTGGTTTTCAGGGGTTTGACTTAACAAGTACGGGTAGGAGTTACTAGACTATTCATTCCTACTCTAAGTAGAAGTTGCTCTATTAAACTGAAAAGAAGATTTTCCTTGAATTCTCAAAGTACAGAACAGCAAAATGGATTTGCTTTCATCTTATGGATTTGAAATTTTTAAAGTGAGGTACATTCTGCAAAATTGGGATTCCATGGTCAAGGCTGACCACTTTTGTTTTCTTAGAAAGAACCACACACATCAAAAAAGTACTCCTGCCACAAACAGAAAATCCCACATACATAATAAATGCACAGAACAAACTTGCTGCTGCTAAAGAAACTTTCCTCAAAGGCAAGAGCAAACATAGCACATACCTAGTTATTTTATGCATATAAAAATCTGTAAGTAAATAAATTATGTCCAAATGAAAAAGTACTTGTAGTTTAACCCTGAAGAATATGGTTTGTAATTTTGCAAGCATTATATTCAACTAGTTTTAACTATAAGCAGATATGAATAATGTATTTTTAGCTAGCCAATCATTTATTTTCTTAAGCCTAAATCCAATAATTGGTGAAATGGAGATGTTGCTCAAGCCTAGTTTCATTCATTACACCTGCACTAAGGTACCATTTGTCACTAAGTGACTAAATTAAGTAGCTCTTAATTGAAATCTAAGCCATGCGTTCTTGGGATATCTGATATACCATCAGTGTACCTCAAATTTTCAGTTAGTGTGGCAATTCCTAACAAGATGTAATTGCGGCACATAGTTTAATTTTCTGTCAGCAGGCACTAAATGTGGCTCCAACAACTACTAGCCAAATGACTACCTAGCACTGCCACCTCCTCATCTGAATTTTACAAAGCAACATAAAGCAGGCACAGATCTTCAGATTCTATCACCTCTTCTGCAAGTTCCCTGATCACAATTAAGAGTTTCACTTTAAAAGCTGCATGGAGCTAAAAAAAAGCATCACAAATTTTTGTTGAAGCTATCAATACCCTAAGCTCTTTTTTAGGACATGATTATGAAAAACAATATAGAACTAAATAAAGAGATCCTACTAAAAGGCAGTTCTCTGCTCACGATGAAGCTGTTAGAACAGCATTTAAAATAAGTGCTATAAAGTTTTTCCACTATGCTGCAAGCAACAGTTATTCTGTTCTACTATATTCAATTATTTTCACAAGAGGATGCAAACATCTCACGTCTCATAAAAGTGAGACATGCAAGGCAGGAGTTCTTTACCTTGACAACAGAGTATGAGGAAGCTGAATGTTTTCAATGGTAGTTTTTTTTGGATTCCACTGTGATTCTATAGGGTTAGCTGCTGCTAGGATAGATGTACGAGCGTTCAGCTGGCAGATAATTCCAGCCTGTCAAAATGAAAAAACACTTCTGAAACCAGCTGCATCTATATGCCACCAAAACTTCCTTCCCCCCAACTTCAAGAGATCACCAGTGTTATTAGATGGGTTCTGTAGTAAAAAACTGCATTGCAAAAGCCTTCAAGTAAAGCAAGAGCAAAAGCCTCTAAGAATACTTGTCTGCTACGAAAGATTTAAATAGATGTTTACCTTTGCAATGGAGAGTGTCTGTTGTTCCATGACTTCATGTAGAACTGATCTTGTGCTTTCATTCATTTTATCAAACTCATCAATGCAGCAAATGCCATTGTCACTAAGCACTAGAGCACCTGTCTGAAGAACCAGTTGCCGTGTTTCTGGATCCTTCATCACATATGCAGTAAGACCAACTGCACTTGAGCCTTTGCCGGAAGTATACTGGCCTCGAGGAACCAGGTTATACACATACTGGAGCAGCTGTGATTTACTAGTACCAGGATCACCACAGAGAAGAATGTTGATCTCTGCACGAAAATTGCCTCTTCCTGTGTGAGTAAAATCCTTTCTTGATCCCCCAAAAAGCTGAAGCAGAATACCCTATAAAAATCAAAACATCACCTCTTGGATTTGCTCTGTTACCCGTTCAACTGAAACATCTAATAAATTGAAATACTACTAAAATTAACACAACTAACATGAAAGGAAACACCTGAAAGTGGGTTTAGTTATCTTTAAAAGGGTCTTCTCTCCACAGTCATCCTCAATTCCAGTTCATTGTAAAGATATAGTTAACTGCTAGGTCCTACAAACTCAGTTTCTAATAGAAGTCTGAAATTAGATTTGTTACAAATCTGTTTGAAAACTTATGTAATCAAATATTCGACAACAAATTCTGCTGACAATAAAAAAATGCAGAATAGACTAATGTTTTCCCTAAGGCTATGTTTAATCTAGGACCAAAGTACTATTAACTCTTCCAAATCATTAGAAAAGCGCTATTTATCGTTTTCTTTTCAAGCAAACTGCTTTACTGTGTTCACAACATTAAAGGTCTTTTTTGCCCAAAAAGATGAAGTCCAAGGTCTTTTATTTCACTGGACATTACTAACAGTAATTATCAGAAAACAGACCTGCTTGTGATTTTTTCAGCCAGAATTATCAAGAAGGATTTGTTTTTCCTTTTCAAATTTACTAGATTAAAAATTCACAATTTCCAAGCATTTTTTCTGCTTTTTTTTTTTTTTTCTCTAGCAGGATATATATGCTAGAAAGTCAATGAAAAGAAGTGCTAGTCAGTGACAACAAATGGCTGGAAGTAGCAAGGAAAACTGTACACTACTTCACGTAAAACTTCTGCACAACTCCTTACAACAGGGAAACCTTGCAGAGGTGTGGAAGGAGCATTAGTTCTGTTCCCATTCACTTAGAGCAACTTGCAGCAGTAAGTAAAACCTTCAGTAGTCACAAGAACCTTCAGGTTGGAACCTGAAGAATCTCCCTTAGTGAAGGGTCCTCAGCTTTCCTCAACTCCACCAGTCACTAGACTTGATGTGCCTTATTGGCGCGTTGAGAAGGTAACAACAAACAGAATAAGCATTACTGCATTTCCATTCCAGCAGGAAATCATTGTGTGGTTTTGAATTCAACTTTCGGAAACCTGTGAACTATGATAATGTATAAATCTATTAAAAAAATGCCAAAGGAATATACTTGGAAGAGAATTGTTTGATGTCTGACAATACCTTAGGACCTGCTACTGATGGCAGTTTTTGCAATAATAATGCTGTAGTAACTCAGTTGAACACTTTATTGAAATGGTCCCTCTTTGGATACATCGAAGTAAATATTTTGATACACCGTAATTCAGAGTCAACCACGTGTCATTTTAAAGCTACTGTTCTCTTGTGAACAAGCACTTACTAGGTTACAGCTACTTATTTTCTTTTGATCATCAGCAATCTGAACATTCAAGAAATGTCCAAGATGCACCCTCTAAGTAAGTTTTCCCTATTCTGCTGCCTTCCTACCTTTTCAATCTTTCCTCTAATTAACACTCCTTAATACCATGAAAAGAATTAAAATACACTTAGAACCAACTCCATTCTGACAGGACCATAACATTTTAAGACTGCTCAAGTTACAGTTTTTTGAATTTTTAAGCTTCAGGGTATTTTTAGAACAAACAATAATTACAAATTTACTCACAAATAAATGCATGTCTTACGAGAGAAATAAAGAATTTTTTACCTTTTTGATATCTTCATGCTCATAGATACTTGGGGCCAATGCTAGAGAAAGTCTCTCATATATGTCTGCTTTTTTAGAAAGCTCCTTGAGCATTTTCACACGTTCCTCTGTAAACATTTTTTGCTCTGTTTCCTCATCAACACCATGCAGGCGTTTTGAATCTGTCTTGCGATAGTGTATGACGTCAATGTGGGTCCTATACACAGATTTTACGCTGCTGACCCGTGGGTTAACTCGAATTGGGACTGCCCTGTAGATACCTAAATACAAATTTAATAGCAGCATTAGATAGGGAGAAAGATGATAAACCCAGCCCCAAAAAGTTTTACAAGTTACCTGGAAGAGTAAGGCTTTTCAAAACAGACTAAATACTTTAGTCAGTTTATTTCTCAGTATGTCATGTAGAAGTCAATGGAAATATTTAAGTCATCTAGACCCTATTTTTGCAGGTTTAACATTCCTACCAAAAGTGTTCTCAACAGTGAAAACATTTAAGCATTTTTGAAAGTAAATTAAGGCTTGATGCTTTTGAAATTCCTGCTCCAGTGTCTAGTCAACCTTTTCCCCTTTTTGAAGTGCCAAATTTAATAGCAGCTAACGCATCTCAAACAGCTAGAAGTACAGCAATTCTTTTAAAGTGGTTTATAAAATGTGGTTGCAGTACCACAACACTTACTCAATATTATCACTCTCCTGACGACAGACAGTATTTAAGATACTGCCTCTTCTTCCACACACAGTTTCAGAGTGACTGAATTGTCAAGGTCAGACAAGCTGGAGATTGAGCCCATGGTTGGAACTAGACAAACTGGAGTCAACTGGAACAGGTTGCCAAAGGCTGTGTCCAGTCACGTTATGTGTGTCTCTAAGGATGGAGACTCCACACGGCCTCTCTTTGCAACCTGTGCCAGGGCTTGACCACACAAACAGTACAAAAGTTTTTATCTTTAACTGGAATTTCCTATATTTCAGCTTGTGCCCTCTGCGTGCCACTGGGCATCACTAGGAAGAGTCTGGCTTTGTCTTCTTGACACTACCACCGCCTCCCCTCTGCCACCAGATCAGGTATTTACAAATACACTGCTAAGATCCACCCTCCCGAGCCTTCTACTCTCCAGGATGAACAGTGCCAGCTCTTCAGCCTTTCTGTGTATGACAGACTCCTGTCATGATTGGGGCCATTTGCTGAATTGACTTCTGTATGTTCATGTCTCCAGTGCACTGGGAGACCCTGCAACTGGACCCAGTACTTCCTCAACCTGCTGGGAATAATCCTAATGCAGCCCAGGAGGCTGTTGGCACCACAGTCATGTGGTCTATCAAGCACTGCTTCCTTCCAGTTTTCCTTTTGTCTGCAAGTTTGCTGAGGGTGCACCACAACACTGTCCCAGCTAGAAAAGGTTTTCAGGATTATTGGCTCTATCACCTTTCACAGGGGTCAGGATGAGGCTGACTGGCCCACAGATACCCAGGTCTCCTTCTTACTCTAGGGAGTGAAAATGGCTTTTTTCCAGTATCTTAGCCAGTCATTATGACTTTTCAAAGACTGAGTGGCCTTGAAAAGAAAGTGTCCAGCTCCCTCAGCACTTCCAGGTGCATCTCATCAGGTCCCTTTACAGACAGATATGATCAGTGAAAAAGAATACAAATACTCAAACCAAATTTTACCTGTGACATTAACTCTATCACCTGGCTGAACTTTATCAACAAGGTCATTGTGAGCAAACAGCACAACTGTATGTGGGGTCTGTCCAGCTGGCATGTCTTCAGGAGACTCCTGCAGTTTGATCTATCAAAAGAAAAACAAAAAACAACACTTAAGTTTCAGTTTCAAAAAGCCAAAGTTTTTCCACAGAGCACAGAACAGATTTTTCTATTAGCACAGTCTTCATCATCATTCTGAATCAGGAACGTTGCTCAGGAACAAAATACCCCCACCCAACCAGCAAAACTGATTCATGGCTAAAAGAGATGATAAAAATGAGAATTCTGCTGATTGCTGGTATGGCTAAAATGCTGTTACAGACAAGGCTCATCTAGTCTAGATAGAAGTGGACATACCATATATAAAGGGACTTCCCATGTACAAACATTGAGACGTGTGTACATACTTCATTTCATCCTTTTAATGCATTTCTTCTCCAAAGTAGATTTGTGTACTTCATTTCATCCTTTTAATGCATTTCTTCTCCAAAGTAGATCTACCATTTCACTGTTTCACCCATTTTCATGTTCCAAAACACTTTCCCTTTTCAAAGCATTCAGTCTCAAGATACAAAATTAATGCTATTGATGATTTTATGAGGGTTTGGGACAGCAAAAATTAGAAACTGTTTCATTTTAGCCACTATTTGCCACGACCTAAGCCAACATACCATCTGCTTGTCAGAGAACATGGATCGATTGTGAATCAGTGCCATGCTGTGTGTTGTGTTACAGTTCTTGCACACTGATGGTTCAGCAATCCTGCCACGATCAATTTCTACTCTGGTGGTGAAAGCGCAAACCTGGCACTTAAAGAATGCTTCCTGCATCTCAGGAATTAACTGGGAGCTTCTGATGACCATACCACTGATCGTGATGAGTTGATCAATGTCTACAAAAATACAGACTCATGTCATGACTTCATACTCTTAAAATTTAAATAACCTTCAAAATTTCACATTGCATTAGTTTTTAGGCAGGAGGTAAACATTCAGTTAGGTACTAGTATTTTGTTTAAGACAAAGCAAAAAGAATTGTACATGCATACTATAAATATTCTAATTTGCAGGAGTATTTATGCAAAAGAAAATGCTTTGAACTTGCACAACTAAGAATGTGAGTAGCTGATGATAGGAAATATTTCCTTTACAAATAGATTATTCTGCATTTGGGCTCTAAAGTACTTGGTTCTGAAACAGACATATGAATAGAAGACATTGGCCTGGACAGACCACAAGTGCAGTTTTATATGGTCTTAATGTAATTCTAGGCTAGCATGGAATAAGTATATATAAATCTTTTAAGATCCTTTTCTAACATGGTAAGCAAAGAGTTTACCTTCAGGGTTTAGACTTCTCATATTCCTAGTCTTCAGTGCATTATATGGCCTTACTTGAATTTGGTGTTCTAGTATTGAATCAGGGTAACGATCAAAAAATATCTCATTGGCAGCCATGTCAAATGTTGGGATAACTTCCTGTATAAAACAGTTTAAAACAGTTAAGCTTACAAATTAAAAAAACAATAATCACAGAGTGAAATAATTTTGCATAAAGCATTTTATGTGCTGCAGATCAGCCAGGAATGACTCAAAAGTTACGCCATCTGAGCATTTTCCTATATAAAAGAAAACTTGCTATTAGAATCAGATTCATTCATTCACTTGAGTATTGCAAGGGGTAGGAAGGATGTACAAGGCTCTGGATATTACAGATCACTGGATAACTTTGCATGCACGAGGTACTCACTGTATCTATGATCAGCTACTATGAAACAAGACATATTAAGTAAAATAAAGAAGCCACTGAACATACAAAGTACCCACTGCATTTAAACAAACCTATTAAAAGCCAAAAATATGGAATGGCCACTTAAAAGTCAGAAAACAAGTGCACTACTTCACCTGAGGATAGCAGATCAGTTGCCTGTAGAGATTTTCATCAAACGATCTTAGATGGTCACAATTTACGTTCAGAAATGGTTCTCCAACCACATTAATCTGCAAGGGAATTAAGAAATCTTTAGTTCAGTGGCATGTAAGACTAAGAAAGAAAAGTTAGATTTTACTGTGTTACAAGTACCTCTTGAAGTCGCTGCATATAGCGTGGCTCATTAAGATCCAAGCCAATGTCTTCATCCTCTTTGTCTAGTGGATCAATAAAGCGCTGAAGAAATCTCTGAATATTAGGGGTAACAGGGAGACAGAGAGGAAAAGATGAGCAGAACTTAGTAGTACAAATGCCTATTTTGTATCAGATTCAACTAGTATTTAAGTCAAATCAGCTTTTCGTTTAAAAAAAAAGAAAAACAAATTGTTAACCTACCTGGAATTTTTCTTTGCATGAGGCTACATTAACATCTGTTCCCCAAATAACAAGCTTTTGTCCAAGAGATTGCTCGGTTGCTACTATATCCTCAGCCAGCTGCATGGAAACAAATTGAGCAGATGCAAATATGCGTATTTTTTTAAAAAGAAGTTACCAGATACAAGATTGGAGACATATACCTACCCCATCTGAGTGTAAATCAACTTGTCTGGCTTTACGGGCAGATCCGAGATCTGGCCTCTGCCTAACTGGAGTTCCTCGGACACCACTTCGTGGAGTACCCTCTACCCTGGAGCTGGGTGTGCCGTAAGTCAGAGGTGAACTGATGTCGAAGTCAAGAGGAATAGCTATAAAAGGAAGTGTTTTGTAATGATTATCAAGACATTTTACACTTAGAGCAGACAAAAATTCAGCCTCTACATTTGTCTCATCATTCTTTTAATTCTCTCATAAAATGAGCGCCATCAGTCAATTCCAATGTTTTGCCAAACAAACAATAAAGATGTTGGAAGTCTACCTAGAACTTTTCTTTGCATTAACATTTCTTCTCAAAGATCCCAGGTTCCAGTAAACTAGAAAACTTCAGAGCAGTACTGCATTTTAAAACTACATTGGAGTTTGAGCATAAAAACACACAGCATTTTAGATTAAACATTTCTCAGTATTTTGGGGGCTGTAAAGCAAGTGACACAACGGGAATTAAAAACAATCCTATATACAAAAGCAAATAAAACTTCTTATGGCTATCGACCTTATTCTTTCTGCGTTAGTATAGCTTTGCTATTTCTAGAAATACGCAAAATAAAAAAACTATGGTGTAACTCCCGACAGACGCTCCCATGGTAACTGAGCGTTTTAACAGAGATCTGCCGCCCTGACACCGCCTGCGGTCCCCGATACGTCCGGAGGAGAGACCTGAGGCTACCCGAGGTTCCCAGCCAGCCGCACCGCCTGCAGCGCGGCGTACCGGAGTGCCGGAACTGCGGCGGGCTGGAGAACATCGCGTCGCCGGCGCCGGGGCTCTGCACCTCGGCGGGCGGCGAGGTGGGCATGGGCTGCAGCTCCCCGGTGGAGGTCGAGTCGTCCGCCCGCCGCTTCTGGGAAGGAGGAGAGCGAGCATCCTGCGCTGCTGCAACACACAAGCGGACGCGGTTACCATCGCGGGGCCGCCGCACCGAGGCGGCAAATCCCCGGCGCGGGCAGCCGGCTCCCCTCCCCGCCGCAGCACTTACGAGTCGAGGGGTTGCTGCCCCGGCCGCGCTTGCCGCGGCGGCGGCTGGGGGTGGAGGCCGGCGACGACATGGCGCTGGTGCAGCTCCCGCGGCGGCCCTACCTGGGCGGGGGGTCGCGAATGAGCGGCGGGTCCCCGTTCCCTTCCCGTCCCGTCCCGGTCCCCGTTCCCGTCCCGGTCCCGTTCCCGTGCCCCCCTCCCACCTCTGCGGGCCGGAGACCCCCACACACCGCGCGCCAAAGGCAGCGGCGTGCACGCGCGCTCGCGGGCTTTCTGGCCAATGGGGAGGCGCGATCGCAGCGAGAGTGCCCAACGGAGGCAGAAAGGGGGGATGCGGAAGGCAGAAGGAAAGGAGAAGGGAGATAAACCGTCGGCACCTCCGGAGATGAGGGCCGCGCTCTGCTTGGCCTGGTGCAGAATGGAGAATGGTATAATGCAGGGTATTAGTTGTGCTACGAGGAGGAGGCTGCCCTGAGGAATGGCACATCGCCTACCCCCCTCAGCCCAGAGTGGAACTGCCCGCAGCTGGCCGAATTTCGCGGCAAAACTAGCGGTGCGGGGAGGCGTGGCGGGCTCGGAGCAGCCCATTCCCCGGGCAGGGGGGGGAGCTGCTGCCGTGTCCGTGCCACTGTGGCCGGCTCTGGGCTCCTCCGGGCGGGACAGACACGGGGCGCCCGGGCCGGGCCCGGCCGAGCGCCACAGGGATGCTCAGGGATCTGGAGCAGAGGAAAGGCCGGGGGAGCTGGGCCTGTTCAGCCTCGAGCAGAGACGGCTGAGAGGGGCCCTCACCAGTGTGTATAAATACCCGGAGGAGAGGGTGTCAAGTAGATGGAGCCGGGCTCTTCTCGGTGGTGCCTGCAACAGGACAAGAGGCAATGGGCAGAAACTGATGCACAGGGAGTTCCACCCGAGTGTGAGCAGGGATTTCTTTACTGGGCGGGTGACCGAGCACTGGAAGAGATTGCTCAGAGAGGCTGCGGAGCGGTCTTCTCTGTAGTCATCCGGACGCAACCCTGTGCCATGTGCCTTGTGTCTTGTGTGTGTCTTGCATGTGTATGCAAGCCCCTTTTGAGTAGGGAGGCTGGACCAGGCGGCCACGGGGGTCCCTCCCAGCCTTCCCCATTCAGCGGCTTTACACGTGTGTGTCCTGAGCGCCCCCTGCGACGAGAGAGCCGAAAGCGCCCCAGCCGCTGCTGGCCGCCCCTGCCCGCCCGCAGCAGCCCGAGTGCCCCCGCGGGCCGCCGTGGATGCTCCGGGGGCGGGCCCCGCTCTCCCGCTGCCTGTGTGCGGGTGGGCGGCATGGCCGGGGCGCGGCAGAGCCTGCAGCAGCTGCAGGGCTGCCTGCGGCCCCGCGATGCGCTGCACGGCTACAGCCTGCTCCGCGGCCTGGCCGACACCTGCCTCGCCAGCGCGGACAGCGCGCAGCAGGGTACGCGGGGGGGCCGGGCCGGGCTGGGCGGTGTCGGGACACACGGCCCGGGCCTGCGGGGCGGCCGCGGTGCCTCGGTCCGCGCCCTGTGTCACTGCTGTGCCGTGAAAGGGGTTCGGGGGAGGGACGGCCGCTCGCCCCGGATCAGCCCTTCCCGAGCAGGGGCGCTCCGTGCGCGCCCCTCTGTGCCGAGCGGGCCCGGGTTGGCGGTGAGGTGAGCAGCACCAGTCGTGCCCGGGCCTCAGGGCACCTGGGCACCTGCTCACCCGCAGCGCGCTGGGCCTGCGGCAGCCCCGCCGGCCCCGCAAGGACACCAGCCACTGATGCTCCCCCTTTGTGCCCCTGCAGCGCTGCACCTGTCCCTGCTGTTCGCCCAGGAGCAGGGCTTGCTCGCCTTTGTCCACAGATCCCTCAGCATCGAGGAGGTAAGCTGGTGACATTTAGGCGGTAAAGTAGCGGTGAGGTAGTGCTGTGTGAACAACATGTTTCACGCTTTAAATTTTGTTTAATTGTTTAACTTCTCAGTTTCGAGATTGCAGGGAAGAAGCACTGAAGTTTCTTTTTGTCTTCATGGAAAAAGTTGGTGACAAAGTTCATCCTTATGCCTGTAATATTAAGGTAGGTAAAGGAAAAGTGTTTCCTAAAGGCCTTTGCATGATGATCAAAACAATTCTGGTGGGGCTCATACCATTACAGATGCATAACTATCTTTCACCCCTCCCAGTCAGCCTTGCCCGTCTCTACTGTTGTCGTTAGAACTGAGATAACTTGGTTGACATAAAGTGTAAATCATACCACAGAGAAGTGTAGAATGTTTCTTTGACTGTGGAGGTTTGAGTTGGCACCCTGCCAAGCCCAACTGCTGGCCACACGGATTCCGCCCCCACCCCGAGAAAGAAGGGAAAAAAGTACCAAAAAAGACAATTGTATTAAAAGTATATATATATGTATTCACATATATTACAATTACATACAATCAAACACTATGAGTCTACAGAACAAATCCCAAAACAACCCCAAAAGGG
>JAWWEE010000074.1:108737424-108924338 GCA_035221455.1 Xenops minutus | reverse complement strand
TTAAAAACCCAAACAAAAAAAAAAAAAAAAAACACCACAAAACTGCTTACATACATGTGTGGAGGGCAGGTATGTTTGTCAGGGAGCACTATTAGGAACCAATTTCCAGTTTTTGTCAGCAGTCAGTTAAAATGGGAGTATAACAATTAAGTAAAAATTCAATTAAAAAGGGTGGTATTCATGTATCTGCAAACTCTGTGCTTGATGGTGGTACCCCAGCTTTTATATAACAAAGTTCTGGACACTTCTTTTTTTCTATCTCAAAGCAAAAATTAGGTTCAACAATCTCAAAGATTATTTAGAGAAGATTAGGAAACATGATGGAATAGCTGGTTACTAGCTGAATCCTTTCTATTTTGCTACCTTTTGAACAGAGTGCATTTGTTCTGAAGAGTTTTCCATGTGCTTTGTTGAAACCTAGTCTTCTATGATATGAGGTAGAAAGGAATTGAGTTCAAGGTATTGTTTCCAGAAAAAAAATGAAGTATTTCGAATGATTGAGTTGAAAGAACCGTATTAAAAATACCTATTACTGAACTCAAGAAGCTAAATGTAAATACATAATGCATAATGTAAATACAGTCATAGGATAGTACTGCAAATTTTAACCACTTTAATGCTCCAATACATATTAATCTTTAATATGTTAAGACTCACTAAAAGTTTTTAGTGTATTGAGTTTAAGTCTTGGCCAAGCATCAGATAGTAGGATGTGAGGAGCAGTCTTGGTATTACTGCAAATAATGACTGTATCACTGAACTTGTGGTCAAGCTTGATTCAGTTTCAAGGCAGAATATTTCTTTTATTGTCTAATTGCTAAAATAATCCTAAAGTAATACTTGAAGTTCTACAAATGACAAATGGATAGACTTATTTTTGTCAGAATGTTTTTAGACAGACTAGATTCAACTTTTAGGCTAACTCCCTTGTTCTGCCGTTACCTAAATCAGTCCATTCTTTTTCCATGGTCAGGGCTTGCTTGTGACCTGGTTGCCGGTTCCTTTCCACAAAGACTGCATTTTTACCTAACTCATGTTGTAGTTTACAAATAATTCTGTGGAAATCTCTAAGATTTATTACATACCTTCTAGTATTGTTTGGGATGCTTTTCACTTGTTCATTTGTATAGGAGTAGTCTTTAGCCTCTGTTTGTACAGACCCTATAACAGTAGAAGTTCAGAATTTGGACTGCTGGCTTAAATGTCAAATAGTAGTAGCCTGTCAATGATAATTGATTAAGCTACATTAAGGTAAGTCACTTACTGCTGTAATGCAGCTAGTTCAAAATGAAGTATTAGCATCCATAATGCCGTATTTAAGGTATTTACAGTCAAGCTTCAGGTTTTTCAGGCTGGGTTTGAAATCATTCACTGAAAGTTCAAGTACTTTTACAGTAAATTGCACTGCATTAGTGAACTATTATTTTAGTTCTTTGCAAGAACAGTGTTTTTCATACATGTAGCAAGTAAAGATAATTTATTCAGAGGTATTGAGTTCCTTGAAAAATTTAAAATATTGTTCTTATTATAATTCAGTGAAGACTTGGCTGGTGGTTTTAGTGCTATATCATGTGTTTGCCTGACTTTATGGAATTGCTAGATCAGTATTTTATTTTCTCTGTAAGCCCTGTAAAGCTATACATTCTAAAGATGTGGACCACATGTATGTGGAGCTCCTTCAGCGTTGCAAGCAAATGTACCTCACAGAAGCAGAAACAATAGATGACCATCTGTATCAGCTACCAAGTTTCCTCCAATCCATTGCAAGTGTGATATTCCATATAGATACAGTAAGTGGAGTATTTAAAGTACCAGTCAGTTTTGATTCTCCCATGATGTTATGCTGTCTGTTCAAATGAGGGCTTTCTGGATCCTTCTGGAGCTGGGAAGTAAGGTTGGGGTGTATTCTATATTCAGATGGTTAAGGATGAGCAGATTATACGGCTGATATTTAATTAAATTGGTACTTTTCTAAAGCTGAAGACTAGTTTTTCTGAAGCACTAATATAATGGGTTCCAGGAAACTTTCGTATTCTGTTTGTTTCAGTTTATTTTGGGGGGATCTTTTTGTTGTTAATTGTTGTTTGTTTCTTTGTTTGGGGTTTTTCTATGTCTAAGATGAATTCACTTGCCAAGTCTCTTCTTGTTCTCAGAGCAGCTCATGAGGCAAACTCTTGTAACAAAGTATCTTGCTGAAACACTTTAGCATAATTCTTCACATTCATGCTGACTAGTAATTGTTGTCTTTGCTTGTTTTGCTTTTACTTATTCCAGGTTCCTGAAGTATACACTCCAGTTCTCGAACATCTGGTTGTGCTGCAGATCAATAGCTTCCCACAGTACAGTGAAAAAATGCAGCATGTCTGTTGCAGATCTATCATAAAGGTGTTTCTAGCCCTCTCAGGAAAAGGTCCAGTTCTCTGGGGCTTTATTAGCACTGTGGGTGAGTCTGTGATATTAACTTCACTGCAGCTTTTGGGGGCTTGTGGTTTTTTTTTCCTTTGGATTTTTTTCCTAAACTGAATAACCAATTCTAAGAGAGAGATGTGGAATAGCCATTTAGGATCCAAAATGAAGGTTTTCCTGTTCTTTAGTAATGGAGGTTGAGTGTTCTCATCATGTTATTTTTCAGTATCTGTTCTTAAATGACTTCTGGAATGCATTTAACAACTGTTTTAGATAACAGAGAGGCTATGGTTAAGGGCAGAGAAATGTATTTTTGTGATAAGACTTGCATTCCTGCTCAGGGATTATGAGAAGAAAGGAATTTCATAGAAAAATGGGCAAAACCCTATTCAATACCTTTTCAGTTAACCCTACAAAATACCACAAAAATTAAGATGTATCATCTCTAGTAGAAACGCAATCTTTTCATGCTCCAGAACTTTTACATAGTGAAAGCAATATTTCAAATGTGCAGTTAGTCAGGTACAGTCCTGTGAATGTAATACTGAATTGTATCAGCATTGGTAACTAGTTCTAGTTCTACTAAACAGTAGTTCTAGTAGCCTGCAACATGCTGACATTTCTTTATAATGATTTTTAGAAATTATTTTGAATTTCTTTCAATTATTTATAATGTCTTTTCTCTACTGCTGTGGCATTTCCATTGTTTCTTATGTTCTCGATTTGCACTCAAGCACCATGCCAAAATGGAGATCTTAAGTCTGTGTTTGTGGGAGTCACTGGCAGTTGTTGCCTTTTCAGTAAGGGCATTATGGACAATGCCTTGGTCATCACTGAATTCAGAAACAGTAAAAAGTCAGAGCAGTATTAAGAAGAAGTAGTAAGAAGCAAGTTCAAAATTGGTTTCCTGTGAAACATCCTAGAGTTAAGGTTTTGGGTTGGGCTATTTTGTCCTTAAATTAAAAATCTATGTTCTTCTGCCTCTCCCTTATCCAGACAGAATTTAGAGAATAGAAGACTGATTTGTTTCATTGCTAATGTAAAGGGTGATACGGATGCTGTGCCTGTTTAAGTCAGTTTAGGCAATTTATTCTTTTGTTTCAGTGCATCAGGGATTAATCAGAATTTTCTCCAAGCCGATCACATTTTCAAAGGTAAAATAACTGTTTAAACATATTTATTGTATCTAGATTCCTAGAGTATATATTCCAGTTCTTGAGAATCTAGCCCAGTAAACAGGGAAAGGCCCAAAAAAGCAAAAATAGCACTATCCATTTTGTTATGAGTCTGTTATTGTTATTAGTTATTGGCTCTGTTGTTATTAGTCTCTTGTCCCCACATCTGCTCAGCATAATGCAGATGTGCCTCTTGTACTGAATGAAAAAAATGATGGGAAAGACTTTGGTTGGTTTATCTCTATTCAAGTAGGTTGTCATTGAAGTCATCCAGGTTTCTTCCAGGTTAACAGATTTTGGACATTTTACAAGTTTTAGTGAATTCTTGTGTTAAGGGATGATTTTAAAGCTTTTTAATCCTGTGCAGCAGGATAACTGTAGAATCTCTTCAAATAACTAAGCACTAGAAGAGCTTTAGAGATAATTTTTTTTTTAAAGGAAATGGTTAGCTTGTGTTCTTTTCAGATTGATTAAGTGAGCTAATGTTTCTACCTGCAAAAGTAATTTGAAATTGTTTTAGCATGGGTCAGATAGTCACATCTGCAGTTGTATTGGCAATTGACTGAGATGGAGTTAATTTTTTCCACAGCAGCCCTCATAGTGCAGAGCTTGTATTTGTAGCTGGAAATGTGTTGGTAACACACAGTGTTCTCACAGCATCAGTGCTGTATCTCCAACATCCCATCCCCATCACTAGGCTGGGGAGATGAGATCTTGGGAGGGGACATAGCCAGGACAGCTGACCCAAACTGACCAGAGGAGATGCCACACAATATGGCATACACTCAGCAATAAAAGCTGGGAAGAAAGGCAGAGGTAGGAGCCATTTGTTATTAAGGTGTTTGTCTTTTGGAGCCTTACTTTCTACTTCCTGGACATCACCTGCCAATGAAACATGAAGAGTAAATCTTTTGTCATACTTTGCTTCTGCACGTGACCTTTGCTGTTGTCTTGACCTACAAGTTTTTTCCATCTTATTTTCCCCCTCCCCATCCTGCTGAGGAGCAGATGATAGAGTGGCTTGGTGGCCACCTGGCATCCAGCCACCACAGCAATGTATCTGAAAAATATTGTGTCCCGTCAGGACTTTTTTGGAAAAGAAACTTCTGGATCAGCAGAACCCCCTGAAGCTGAAGAGGCTGGGACAGGGAGATGGAAAGTACCGACTTACAAGGATTATCTGTATCTCTTTAGAAGTCTACTGAGCTGTGACACAATGAAGGTAAAAGCATAGTTAAATATAATAAATATAAGTGGAAATATAAAAGGAAGCACAATCCTGAGTCTTACTGCTGCTTTTCTAACCCTAGACTTCTTCTAAATGTCATGCTGTAGAAGGGCTGTTTCCTGGTTTTAGTTGGATTTTATGTCTAATAAATGAATTAAGCAGGGATTAATTTATGCTTTCATAGCTGAGAAGCATCTAAAACTAGATACTCTGGACCATTCAAATATTAGTTTATAAATTAAAGAAATAATTTCCATTTGTATTTTGAAATACAAACTTTTTTCCTCCTACAAAGGAATGTGTTTTTGAAGATGCTACCTTTCTTACTGGAAATTCACCACTGCAATCCCTGAATCACTTGCTATATGATGAATTTATAAAATCTATTTTGAAGATTATTGAGAAATTGGACCTAACTGTTCAGAAACTGGGTGTTAATGAACAGGTGAGACCTGAGAACTTGTCCATTCATTCCTACTGTTGTAGGGGAACAAAATCACATTCTCCGTTTTGTGTTTGTCATGCGTAGATAGCACCTCATAATGTCCTTGAAATAACACTGATGCCAGACAAAACATTTTACTTCATATTTCTGAATATTGCATTGTACTGTTAGGAGATGGAAACATCAGAATCGGTAGAAGTTCACAGAATCTGTTATTTTAGACTTCCTGCTTTGGCACCTACTGGTTTTCATTTTTCTCCTCAGAAGCAACCATCCCTTATTACTTCTTTGATTTGCTGATGTGTCAATTATCAGTTCTTTGTGTCAGACTAGTTAGTAGCAGCTAGAAAAAGAGACAGGCTGTTTATCTGGCAAAAAAGAGTGTAAATGCTTTCTGTGTTGCCACAGATCCAGTGTTCTTGCTTCAATATTTGTTTTCAGGATGAAAATGAAAGTGACAGTGCTTTGGTTGGGCCTACTTCTGACCCTGCTTCAAATCTTCAGCCAACGAAGCCAACAGACTTTATTGCCTTTTTAAATCTAGTGGAATTCTGCAGGTATTGATATGTTTTTATGTAATTTGGAAGTTACAAAGTGATTGGAAGAAGTTTGAGGTGAGATTTGTTTAATATGGTTGTTTCTGAGTTATTTTTATAGATTATATTTCAAAATGCACAAGATGATTATCAAGGGAGACAGTAAGGGGGTTTCAGACATCTGAGTCATAGGTAAAAGCATACTAGCTTATCAGCTCAGGTATTTTTGAAGAATACAGAAGAGAAGTCATTCACTTTCATTATTTGTGTGTAATTGTCTTTCAGTATATGTTGTAACTTTTAGTATTTTACTGACCATATATCCTAAATACTTCAGAGAGCAGAAATAGAGGCTTCATAGAGAAGTAAGGGGCATTAAGTGAAATGTGCAGCCTTATTAGTTGCCTGTGGAGGTCCAGTTGATTTTCTCTAGGGATACTGCAGTCTCAGTAATGAAATTTGATATGTGAGGGTATGTGTTTGTATAAATTCAGTAACAAGATATAATAAAGAAGAAATGGCTTTGCACTGTAGAGCAAAATAAAAATCTTCCTCTGCTTGCCTCAGAAGGCAGCATGCAATTATTCCCTCGCTGTCTTTGGAGCTGATCTGTTATAGCAATATTTCTCATTGTTTTACTGAGATGAAAGTTTAAAAAACCACATTTTATTTGATTTGCTTTCTTGTTTTTTTCTTTTACCCCCACGCCCATGTTTTCTGGTTTTTTAGAGAGATACTTCCAGAGAAACATGTGGAATACTTTAACCCTTGGGTGTATTCCTTTGGTTATGAGCTTATTATGCATTCAACAAGACTACCTCTTATTAGTGGATTCTACAAGCTGCTTTCTGTTACAATGAAAATTGCCAAGAGGATAAAATACTTTGAGGTGAGATCTCTTTTCCCAATGGAAGGGTAACGTTGCATTAGTGATTACACAGTTTTTTATGTATAGTATTTTACGCTCTTTGGAAAATAGTTCGTTGAAACTCTTACTTGGTTGTTTCAAGTATTTATAGCCTCTTATGCATCCATAGTTACAAGCACATAGAAAGTCAAAATTTAGACTAGACACCATTCATGTGTAATGCTCTTTCTGAAATCCTGAGCTGGGTGATAGGAAGTACCCTTGCAGTGCATGGAGTACAAAAGATAGCTGAGATATCAAAAACAATGTAACCAGAGCAGCAGAGCCATGTATGGGTTAATTATTCAACTTATGTGGTATCCTTCCATTCCACTCACTACTTTCCACAGGAAGTACAATGCTGTATTAGTGAATGCACTATTTGTGTTAAGGAAGCTAAGGTAAAGTGTTGTATCTGATGTGTGTAGCTCACCACAGAGCCCACAGCTATCCCTGTCACTGCTGCTGATGGCACCAGTTAAAGCAAATTTGGGAACTCATTGTAGATGCTCATACTGTGGATTCTGTTGTAAATTGTTGTTTTCTTACTCCACCAGCATTCTTGCCACCTGGACATCCACTGTTAGGGAAGTTTAGGTTTTTTATAGTTTGTTAAATGAGCTGACAAGGAGAAAATTAAGCCATGGAAAGTTATTTTTCAATCTTATATATCTTGCTTATTCGCATAATATTAAGTGTATTCCAAAACGTCGACCCTCAGTGCATTGTATTAATGTTAGTTTCTAACCTTTGAAAGATGAAAGGTACATTTCAAGTTTTCACTGACACCGGTTTAATTTCGGACAGTGATATATGTATTCTGAGTTGAACTGTACTGTGTACTACGTGTTTTTTACTACTGTTGATTTGTGGTTTCTGTTTTGTAGGGTGTCAGTCCAATGAGTCTCAAAAAATGTCCTGAAGACCCAGAAAAGAGGTCTTGCTTTGCACTGTTTGTGAAGTTTGGAAAAGAGGTAAGTGATTTTGCTAATTAACTTCCTAATCTGAGTATAAACATACATGATTCAATCAGAATTATATTTTCTGAGAAATCTTACATTTGTGATAGAAGTCTTCCTACTCTTTGAGCTGTTCAACACAGAGGGGTTTTAAGATCTTTTTCTGCCTGTTTTTTACTTAATGTCAGAGGAGGTATATTGGTTACTTGTTCATACAAAATTGAGAAATAACTGTATTATTGTGTATTAATTACGTTCTGTCTTCAGGTGAATGAGATTTGGACTTGCTTATTTTACATGGGTATTGATACATCTAAGTTAAGATCTTAAAAGGTTTATGATTGTTCTTGACCTATTTATCTGAATTTTAGGTTTCAGCAAAAATGAAACAGTACAAGGATGAGTTGTTGGCATCCTGTCTGATTTTTTTGCTCTCCTTACCACATGACATCGTCATGCTTGATATCAAAGCTTATATTCCTGCACTGCAGGTGGGTCAAAGTGATGTGCAGCTAACTTTTTCTTTTCCCCCTAAAATACATAGAAACATGCTGGAGCAAAGCTAGTATCCTGTTGAGCTATTAAGATAACTATTAAGCTTTATACTGTTTTCAATGAGATATCTTATACAAATGGTTTGACTTTTTGGATAAACAAGTAAATTGTTGAAATTTGCTTTTGGACTAAGCCGACCCTCTTAGTGCCTGTGTTGCAATATAATGTGTATCTTCTGTGCTGATCTTGAATGAGATATTTAAGATGGCAAAAGTTACTATGAAAGGAGATATATGCTAAATGCTTTCAAACTTGGGGATTTTTTACCTTTAAGTAATCGTAGTCAATAAAAATCAAAGGCTGATAGTTTTATATTTGACATACAGAGTGCATTTAAGCTGGGCCTTAGCTGTATCCCAATGGCCAATCTGGGACTGGATGCTTTGGAAGACTGGTCAGCTCACATCCCCAGACATATGATGCAACCTTACTACAAGGATGTTCTACCTCTTCTCGATGGTTATTTGAAAAACTCTACATCTACAGGTACATACATGCAAAATATTGTTAGTCTTAAGGGAGTGGAAAATAATTTTTTATAGTTAATGCATAAAGAGGTGGCTGTGACATACCTTTTGTCTATATTTTGTGTTTACTCTGGTTGGAACAATATAGCTTCCCTTACACCCCAAAAGTTATGTTTTTTTTTAAAACTGGGATTGCTTGCTTCTTAATTATAGCCATTTCATATGTCTCTTCTCTGTGATAAGTTCTTTGTGTGCATAAATCAACTTAGTTTTCACTTATAGACACTTGCTAAAATATTATATTTTCCTTAGTAAAGATTTTAAATGAAAGAATAATTGTCACATCTTAAAAATAAAAATGGGCAAAATTAGAGTGTTTATTTTTTTAATGAAATTATGATTAGGTGCATGAAGTACTGATGCAATAATCTGATAATGTTATGGTGGTTTTTTGTTCGTTAGTTGAATCCCATAATAACTGGGAAGTAAGGAAACTTTCTCGAGCAGCCCAGAAGGGATATAATAAAGTTGTGATACAGCATATAAGAAAAGCAAAGACATTTGCATTGGTAAGAACCCTGGTTCTTTTTAGAGTTAAATGTTAACTGCTTCCCACTGTTTCTCTCCCTTTCTTGCATGCCTCTGTGTTGGTTTTTTTGAGAGTTATTTCTACCTTAGTTGAGTTTAATGAATCCTGTTCTATAGCATGATTGAAAAAAGCTGTAACACTAGCATGGCTGAAAAGATGTTCTGTTCTAGGGTGAGAAGGGGAATGAAGCAGGGAAAGAGAACTGAAGAAATCCTGTAAGTCAGATCACTGCCAGACTGATACATTATGGCAACAAAAATTTAGCTCCAACACCCAAAATGAGGTCCTAGCTTAGCAGTGGTGTAATATACAATTTTGTGAATGTATAAGTTTTTGTTGGTTTTTTTTTTAATGATCTTGTGGATAGATTTAAAGTCTTTAGAGGCCAACATATGTGTCCCTTTGACCTGTAGTTCAAAATAAATGTAGTTTTATTTGCATATTTCAGTGCTCAAGCTAACTTGGAATAAACTTCTTTTTATGTGTGAAACTATTATTTACTTCTCTGTGGAGGACTCTTTCCAACCTAGTGCTGTTTAGACATAGAACTCCCAGATAAAGTCCAGTGGAGACTGCAAAGATGATTAGGGGACTGGATCACCTCTTAGGAGGAAAGGATAAGGGAGCTGGGCCTGTTTAACCTGGAGAAGTGATTACTGAGAGGGGACCTCATCAATGTCTATAAATATCTGCAGGTAGGGTATCAAGAAGATGGAGCCAGGCTCTTCTCGGTGGTGCCTGGCAACAGGACAAGAGGCAATGGGCAGAAAGTGATGCACAGGGAGTTCCACCTGAATATGAGGAAGAACTTCTTTACTGTCCAAGTGACCAAGCACTGGAAGAGATTGCTCAGAGAGTTTGTGGAGTGGTCTTCTCTGTAGATACTCAAAAGTCATCTGGATACAATCCTGTGCCATATGCTCTAGGGACCCTGCTTAAGCAGGAAGATTGGACTGGATGACTTCCAGTGGTCCCTAACCTTAATCATTCTGTGATTCTGTGAAACAAAATAAGTTTTATATCCCATTCAGGCTGCTAATGAAAATTGATTGGCTGAGGGAGCTGGGGTTGTTTAGCCTGAAGGAAAGGAGGCTCAGGGGAGACCTCATTCTTTACAACTACCTGAAAGGAGGTTGTAGCAAGGTGGGGGCTGGTCTCCCAGGTAATAAGCGTCAGGACAAGAGGAAATGGCCTCAAGTTGTGCCAGGGGAGGTTTGGATTAGATATACAGAAAAAGTTGTCAGTCAGGCTGCCCAGGAAAGTGGTAGAATCACCATCCCTGAAATCATACAAAAAACATGTGGATGTGATACTTGGGAACATGGTTTAGAGATGAACATAGAAGTGCTGGGTTAGTGGTTGGTCTTGATGATCTTTTCCAACTTTTAACAATTCTATAATTCTCTATGGATACAGTATCTAAATTTTGTGTTCCGGAATTAAATGAAAAGAGTAATTTTTGCTTCAGATTTATTTCCGCTTTTTAGACTGTTATGCCATTCTGCAGGTATATGTTATCTGTGATAATAAAATTTTACTGGAATTTTAACCTTACTTGAAAAATGGCAATTGAAAGCTCACAAAATGTGATTAAAGTGCTTTCCAATCTTGCCCTCTTTTATTTATTAAACTAAAACTGTTCTCCTCTTTGATGCAGTTCTTCTCCCCCTAGGCTCTTCATTTTACCTTCTTATCTCTATGTTAACAAGAGCCATAAAACCTTCATTTACTCTTATCAAGTAAGAAGTAAACCAAATTACTTTTGTATAGAAGTAACTCTTCTTTCAGTAGTATTGATCTGTTGAATTTTTCAGGAAGATAGTCCCCACTTGGAAGCAGTAAGGACTAGAGTGGCACGCCTTCTTGGATCTTTGGGAGGGCAGATTAACCACAACTTAATTACACGTGAGTACCGTGTCAGTGGAAATAAAAATATTTGTATGCCTCTGCTGTCTCTTTTGAAAGTAGATTTCAATAAGGTCTCAACATCACTTCATGAGAATGCACGAGCTTTTCAAAGATACGTATTTTTCATTGCTCTTGTTTAAAAAAAATTGCTTTTATTCAGTTCTGGGGTTTAGTATAGCAAAGTATACACCAACTTCCTATGGAATGCAGAAAGTGTGTAGAAAACTACAGTTAAAAGCAAAAAATTGTATGAGTACATGGTTTTATTTATTCCCCCCTTTCACCACTGACTCCAAAGCCATTTTAAAAGCCATTTGCACCAGTTTGTAACTCCTTAATATCTATTTCCACCTTTTTACTACAGTTCTCACTTTATGCAGTACAAAAATTAGATAGTCTAAGAACTAGTGTAGTTGTGTAGAAATTTTCTTCCTTTCTTTTCATGTTTACATTTGTTTTTTCTGCCTTTACAATCAAATTTCTTTCTGCCAAGTACTTCTCTGTTACTTGCTCAAGAATACTGTTTGAAAGTAGCCTTATTCGCTGGAAATTAAATACAAAGTTAGAGTTTGTTAACCAAATTAACAAATATGAGAAGATAGGGAGAGAATGGAGTAAGTATGCCAGTTTTCTTTGGAGGAGGTAGCCATAAATAAGAATCTGTATATTGGCTCATCTGACTGACCTGCAAGAATTTTCCATAACATTAGAAGACAAATGTATTATGTTGGATGTCTTACAGAAGTATTTTAAATCAAGTATGATTCAATGTCTTCTGGATTTATAATTTTCTCCAAATTTAACCTGTATTGAAACTAGAGACTGCTGCAACTCTCTCCTGAAATGTTGGCTACAATTTTTTCAGTAATTTATAAAGCATTAACATTGAATGGCAATCTGACTGAAGTTGAAAGGTTACAGATTTTTTGACTGAGCTATGTAAATACTCGCTCAGTGATACTTTTGTGTATCATACAAAGTTTGTTTTGATCTTTTTTCAAATGCATTAGCTACCTCTGCAGAAGAGATGATGAAGAAATGTGTATCCTGGGACACTGAAAAGCGTCTGAGCTTTGCTGTACCGTTTGCAGATATGAAGCCTGTCATCTACTTGGATTTATTTTTGCCTCGTGTGACTGAGCTGGCTCTTTCTGCAAGTGACAGACAAACAAAAGTATTGATGTTCTTTCTACATTTTGTTTTGTGCTAGCTGATAAATATCGCATAAAATAATGTCTTCCTTGTTACTAAAACACTATTTTAACAGTAGCAATGCACTTCTTTGCTCTTTCATGATGACATTATTCTGAGTGTTTAAAAAATGAAGAGCAGAAGTTGCTCTAAGCTCTGTCAGACAGCCTTGTACTTTGAGAGTTAGGGTTAACATAAAAATTAATACTTTTAACTAGTGTATCTTCAGTGTTGTTTGGATTCCTTCTAATGCGTAGCCTATGAACTTGTGGGCCCAGTCCAGCAGAGCACTTCAGCAAATATTTTGGTACTATGCTGGATTGGGATATTGATATCCATGGAGAGTTGAGAATGGAAGCATCCTTGAAAACACAGTGATGGGTCACTTACCTGGTGATGAATGTTCTCCAGCTGAAATGTGACTGTCCATGACAGAGACTAAAACTTTAGGAAAAAGGCCAGGTAGAATGTGCGTCAATTATTCCGTGGTCATGATCTATTCTGGAATGGTGATTTACTATAGATAGGAGTGGTTTCTCAAGCACACTGTTTCTTGTGACCCATCGTCTCCTGCCTACAATTTTGTCAACTCTGTGAAAGTAACAGGTGCATAACCAAAGGGATTTTTAAATTTCAGGTTGTAGCGTGTGAGCTGCTGCACAGCATAGTCATGTATATGTTGGGGAAAGCAACTCAGATGCCAGAAGGACGTCAGGGTCCCCCACCTATGTATCATTTACATAAGCGAGTATTTCCAGTACTGCTTCGTCTTGCTTGTGACATAGACCAGGTAAATAGATTTATTTATAAGAATTTTAGCTTGTTCAAATACCTTTAAATGTGAGAATTAATTAATAATTTTGTTTAGAAGTTTTCCTAACACATTGCCTTTTTTTCCCCATTGTAATGTATTTTGTAAGCTGAAATTCTGTTCTAAGGATAGATTTTCTAGAGTTTGGGAGTGGGGTGGAAGCCTTTTCAAAGACTTCTATAAAGCAGTATATTTCAGAGTGACTCAGAGGAGTGCACAAGAGAGATTTGAGTTTCAAGGTTCATTCAGAGAGATTGTGGCAGTAGCACTCTTTTATCACCATATTTAATTTCTCTAGTTTTCTTTTTCTGTGCTAAGTTAACTTGAGGTGAAGTAGTTTATTTCAATTATAATGAGGTCAAAGATACAATTACAGGAAAGGCATTTGGGAGAGAATTTTTAGCTGCCTCTTTGATATCTAAGGATGATGTATTTAGTTCAGACACGTGAACTTGCTCTATCTCCTCCTTTGCGCAAAACAGAACAGACACAGGTTCAGCTTCACTGAAATCACAAGTCGTGTGCCTTTTGAGACTGCTGTTTGGACCCTGGCATCCAAATCTATTTTTAGACCAAAGAGACTTTGTGTTCTGTTGAAATACACAATGTTACTAATTTAGGTGAAACCTCTTTTGCTGGCCTGTGGCTGAACCTAAGCCCTAGGGAAATAATGTCAGTATTGGTCCAAGCTGATGCATACCCACTGCATTATAAGCATCTATGCATCCATGTATAAGCATATTTAACGTTTTTCCCTTGACGTTTTAGTATGATGGTATTCAATCAGGTTGATTTACAGGTAAAATTATTGAAATCCAGGAAGTTAGAATAATGTATGCGGTAAAAACTGATTTTTAGATCTAAATACAGATTAAGAAACAAACTTCCATGTTTACCTGACTGTGTATTGGCCTATCAATCTGTAGCATGCAATATTCTTTGTCTCAAAGGATCTTACTGAAAGTAGGTTTGGAGGTCATTGAGACTAGTTAAATAGAAAGCAGCTAAACAGTTTTAGTTATTCATTCTTTTAAATCCTTGATACTGGAATATAATATGAAGCTCTTTATAAATTTTATAGACCTATTTTCCAAGTATTAGCTTTCATTTTTACATATTTTGAATAGCAAATAAGCACAGAAATGTATTAATCCTAGAAATGTAGTTGACTTTTACTTTTTTCAGGTAACAAGACAGTTATATGAGCCTTTAGTCATGCAACTCATTCACTGGTTTACCAACAACAAAAAATTTGAGAGTCAAGATACAGTGGTATTCCTGGAGGCTATTCTGGTAGGTCATTAGTCTTTCCTCTCTCTTTTCTGTGCCATGTGACCTTATTTTTAACTAGCATTATTTTACTACTGAGGGAACCAGGAACACGTGAACAGATATAATGGCCCCTTAATCGTCTGACAGAAAGAAAATGCTTCGCTTTTTTCTTTTTTAATGAATGCTTCTTAACTAAGATTTTGATGATGGATTTCTCTTTCTTTGGCACTCTGAAAATGCAGGTATATCATCTTTAGAGGCATTATAGGATTAATAAAACAGTCTTTCTGTTTTATTAATCTGTTTTATACTAAGAGCTACTGAAGTACATTCACCACACATCCCCTTGAATGAAAATTTCTTTTACTGTGTGCTTAATTTTTTTCAAAGTACCTTTGCTTTCCTTTGCTCTGACCTGAAATGGTTGGAGGCAAGGTAGGTCAGGAGGTTTGGCAGTACTCTTTTTAAATGGAAGTCAGTGTTGTCACACCACTTCTAAAGCAGAGGAATCTCACCCATCAGAAGATGAAGTGACTTAGACAAGACTCCTAAACTGAGACAGAAATAGAAATCCGGATCTTTGAGGCCTAACTCAGTGCTTTGGGGAGTGGAAATGCTGCCCTTCCCTTGGACAATAGCAATTCTGGACTTTGTTATTTTCTGGGAAACTGTGACTACAGGTTTTTAACTTACAAATAATACTATGCAAATAAGCTGCTCTAATACTGCACTGAGACAATGGCGGTTTCTTTTCATTCTTGCAATGAAATAATCTTGTGTAATTTCAGAGTGGCATAGTGGACCCAGTTGACAGCACTTTGAGAGATTTCTGTGGTCAGTGCATACGAGAATTTTTGAAATGGTCTATTAAGCAGACAACACCGGGACAGCAGGAGAAAAGCCCAGCAAACACAAAGTCTCTTTTTAAACGATTGTATAGTCTTGCTCTTCACCCCAGCGCTTTCAAGAGACTGGGTGCAGCACTTGCTTTCAACAATATCTACAGAGAATTTAGGTGAGCAAACAGAGCTTGAAACGGTAACTAGCTTGGACTAAGGTTCAGTGAGATGAAAAAAATTAATTGTAAAGCTCAAATAGTTATCTACTGACACTCATTCTATTAATGTATACAATAGCTATAAAATTGAATTACTTAGCTTATTCATTTTTAATTATAATTTTGTAGTTTGGGTTTTCTGTTAGTGAGGAACATATAGACGTAAGGTTTTTTGTCACAATTCTTTGGACGTTATTTATGCTTTTTCAGGACAGTCAGCAAATTTCACTGCTAGTATTTAAACTGGTTTAGATGTATTTTTTGTGCAAATATCCGGTGCAGTTTAATTCTACATTGTCTAACTTGGTGGGTTTTAATTAGAATTTCACACTTAGTACTTCTTCTACTCATGTTTCTCATTAAATTTATTCCTGATTTTTAAAGGGAAGAAAATTCTCTGGTGGAGCAGTTTGTATTTGAAGCATTGGTTGTTTTTCTGGAAAGTCTGGCCTTAGCCCATAGAGATGAGAAATCATTAGGTGAGCTATAGTTAATTATCTATGGAATGAAAAAAAAGTCATCCTGCTGAATCTCGGTAAAAAAGAAAAACTGTAACTAAGAAAAGAAGATGTGCTAACTTTTGCAATGAAGGAAGAATTATTTTTCATTACAGGTAGAGATGTCATTTGATATCTAGTTAGGAACTCTTTGAGTCAACTCTGCACTGATAGGGTGGAATATTTTGAGCCCAGGAGAAAGAACCTTTTCATATTTACGATGTCCTACAATTTTGAAATAATACTAAAAATGCTACTGGTGCTTCAGAATTGAATCCTGGTTTTGCAGTTACATGGTGTGAAAATGTAGCTTGATGAGGACTTTAGTCTACTCTTTTATTACAAACAAAATACTCCAAAAATTGACATTTCTATGTATTTTGTGAAAGATTTCCTCCATTTTGTGCTACACTTTCATGGCTGCTTTGTCATTACCCTCTGCAACAGTATGAAGCTGTGTGAAGAATCTATGACCTCTTACACAGTACTAGTGATTCTTCAGAAAACCTATTTTTCTCTTCTTCTTTTTTTTTCTTTTTAGTGCTCTAACTTTCATCAGTTAATAGTAATTTGAACATAAACTCAAGAACTGTAATGAAGTTTTATTTCTGTCAAAGGAACAGTTCAGAATATGATAGACGTGGCCCTAGAAGAAATACTCATATGGGAAATTTTTGGTTTCTCTAAGCACAATCATAGAAAGTAGAATACAGTTTTATACCAGTGATCTCAGGGCTGACTAAGGCCATGCTGGCCTGTCTGCTCTTCATGATTTTGCTCTGTGGCCTTGAAAAATTTACTGTGGAAGCTCAGAGTAGTGGAGCTGGTAGGCATTATCCTGTGTGTAAGTCTCTTGCACCATATCTTTTTGGAGATGTCAATTCTCTCTTTCTAACAGGTACTGCACAACAATGTTGTGATGCTATTAATCACCTAAAGCGCATCATCAAGCATAAAGCACCATCTCTGAACAAGGAAGCAAAACGGCGAGTACCACGGTCAGCAATTTGCCTTTTTTTTTTTTTAATATTGCATTTTAATTAATGATGTCAGTAGTTAATTCTGAAGGAGGAATTCATCCTTTGACTGTTGCTGGTACAGATCTCCTGTTGAACCACTAGTGGGGGAAATGCTGGACATAATATGAGAGGATCATGATGGTTATTCTTTATTCCAGCGTGGTGAACTTGCTTTAGTTTAGCAAGGACAGACAGGAAAAAAAAAAAGCATGTTTCCCTCACAGCAGTGTTTATAATAACATTAGCAATGTTGCTACAAAGCACTTGCAGGAAACTCCTCCAAAGCTTTTCTTACTGCTATTAAGTGTTACCAGAAGCAGAACAAGCTGCAACAGGATGATCAGAAATTAAAGAGGGATAGCAAAAAAGGTGGAAGAAGCAAAAATGGATTCAGTATCAGGCTGGATGAAGCTCTGTGTTACCTGGTCTGATTACATAGCTGACCCTGCCTTGAGCAAGAGGTTGGACTAGAGAGTTCCTGAGGTCCCTTTTTACGGAAATTATCATGTGATCTTAGACAAACTGGCAAGTGGAGTCTAGATTTGGGTCACCAGTGTGGTATTTGATAAGTTAAAAGACTGGATAATTAGAGGAGTTGAGAAAAACTGTCTTATTTAAACTTTAATCTCCACTTTTGCTTCTTTGCGTTAAAAGGAGAGGAAAGATACCTGATTCTGCCTTTTATAGTGTTTCCACAAGGACTATGCTCTTGGGATCCAAAGTAGAGTGAGGAGAAGAGAAAGATGTGCTTGTAGAAGAGCTCTTCCTTGTAGTGCAGATGTGTTGTGGTTAAACAGATAAAAGGACATTTGTGATGCTTATGGAGCATTTTGATTCAACTGGAAGATTGTGGCTTCTTGGTACATGTCAAGAGGACTGTTAATCCCTAATATTTTTGTGCAGAGGATTTCCAGCTACTAAGTCAGTGAGTCTTGTGGACGTTGTCATGTGGCTCCTCGTGCAGTGTGGACGACCTCAGACAGAGTGCCGACATAAAGCCATGGAGCTCTTCTATGAATTTGTTCCTTTATTGCCAGGTATTTTAGGTCACAGTGCACTATTATCTTTGCTTTCTAAATACTGTGCATGCCTTCCCTCTCTGTTTTCTGTGCAAAGTATTAATTACAAGAAAAATTACGACGTGACTATCTCTTCACTCAGCCTTGTTAAATAGAAACTGAGTAGTTGCTTATATTGCAAATCAGTTACTGTGGGAACCTCAGGGTTTATGGGATATTTATGAGTGCAGAAGAGGGTTTTATTGCAGACTTCCTTCCAGACAGGAAGGAAAACTTCCAGGCCCGGAACTGCTGTTGTATCTAACTAAAAAGGCATAATTTGCTGTTGGGGGACTAGTGGGAATGTCTTAAAAATTGGCCTCTTCCTAATGGGCAATTTTAGCAATGTGACCAAGGCTAAAACAGAACCAGTATTTTCTCTGCTAGAAGACCCAGTTTAAGCATGTTAAAGTTTGAGCAAGTTAGTCCGTTTTCCTCTAACTCTAGTTTGAAATGCATTTTTCGTAGAGAATTTATGTTTCTATTTCTATCAGAAAACAGGTCTCCATCTTCTTGGCTGGCTGATGTCCTAAAAAGCAAAGATGATTCTTTCCTCATTAACAAATTTGAAGGAGGTGGCACCGATGCCAGAGGTCCATCTGGGATCCTTTCTCAGCCAACTCTCCATGGTATGCAGGAACCCTTCAGTTTGCAGGCTGTCATGCAGTGGATGGATATGTTCTTAGCAGCACTGGATTGCTACAATACATTCTTTGAGCTGCGAATAATCAAACCTCATGAAATACTGGGTGAGTGATTAACTCTTTCATTAGGTTCATTCAAGTGTGTTACACAGACCCCATCCAAGATGAATTCTTAAGTTGGACTTGAAATTTTTTTCATAAAAGTAGTAAGTTTTCAATGGCAGTTGTAGTATGATATTTTTTATTAAGTACTTTGTATCTTAAGATATTTCCTTTTAGCCCTAGAAATACATCTTTGCATTTCTATCTCTGAGTCATCCACTTACCAGCAACTTCTTTTACTCTATCTCATCTTCAAAAATTGTAGCTAATTTTCCACTGCCAAGGAGAGCAATAGATTTATGGGTTTTTTTCAAATCCCTCTGAAGCTTTTTACCTGCTCTTTACTAATGTCTGGAAGGAGCTATCAGAAAACGGTGAAAGAAGTCACCTTTTCATTTCAAGCCCTGTACCTCTTGCCTTTCTTCAGTTCCTGATGTATCAACAACATCAGGTCCAAAAAATTTGTATTTGAATTTTGATCAGGTACCTAAAAATACCTTATGTAGACATTTGGTCTCCCAAAAGGTTTTTCTTTTAATTATTCTTGCAGATCAGTCTAAAAATGGTTTTGATCACTGATAGTACAGTTGCATAATTACTTTCTATATGAAGTATTATACAAGTTTCAGGTGGTATGTCTGTCAGTGTCATCTCTGTCTTGGTTTAAAACAATCCTATAAGATCATTGTTGGATGCAGTTAGCATAAGGCTAAGTCATTCAAAACTAGGGATTTAAAATTATTAGCCATTTTTTTATATGCCTAAATCATCATCATTAATAACTGCTTATAATGATCCGTGCTTGTAGTGATCACTAAGTAGAACACTGCTCTTTATTGCCCACAATATTAATATTTGGAACTGGCATAGGAGTTTTGGAAAATGCTGGTGTGAAATGTGGTGGCTTTTCTGTTTGTTGTCTCAGTCTGTTTTCTTTCAAGCACAAAACAATATATTTAAAAGTTGAGAGCTGCTATCTCATTTCAACTTAGTGTCATTGTTCTTAGGTGTAAATCAAAGTTCTTCATTCTTGAAAGCTGTGCAGTTCTTCCTTGAAACTATTGCTTTGCATGATATCGACACAGCAGAGCAGTGCTTTGATTGCAGTTCAAAAGGCAGCATGTTCAGTCCGCAGGAAAGAGACATGTACAACTACAGCAAATGTACCATTGTAGTCCGAATCATGGAGTTTGTCACCATAATCCTGGAACTGTGCCAGCAGGACTTCTGGAAGGTAGGCACTGAAGTCTGCAGTGAATAAAAGATACAAATTTTATATCTTGCTAAATACGTGTGTTCTGTACATGGAGTACTTGCAGTGAATATTTCCTGTATGATTCCTGATAGCATAAATGTGTCGAGGTGGTAGGGGCTTAAAAGGCAGACAGATTGTGGCAATTCTTTCTTGAATTGCCTAGCTTTAATGCAATATAAACTATATTTAACTATATGAAGTATAGCTCATTATTTAGAAAATGTACACTGCCAAGTTTAGTTCTGAGATTGTGATTGTCTCTTGTTTGCAGTAAATCTCTAATAGTGTGCTCAGAGGTGTACATCAGGATTTACAGGTGTACAATCAAGACTGAAAAAGGCCTATGTGAACTCAAAAGATCTTATGTGCAGTTTGATGAGGTAGCATATATCCTATGTCTATTTTTATGGATACCTAATTTCTATTCATTAGCATAACTGATTGAAAGTCAGACATTTCAATAGAGAAAGTCAGTGAGAATAGTACTGTTTTAAGTTTGGTTTCATTTTAGACAGAATGTCAAGTTAATGTCAAGTTATGAAAAATAAAATATGGAAATCTAAATGAGTTTTTAAAGCTTTTATTTATTTTTTTTTCATTTCAGCTACTTGAGAAGGAACTGCTTAATGCAAGCTTTATGGAGCTTCTGGTGATGACAGTGTGCGATCCGTCACACGTAGGCTTTAACACAGCTGATGTGCAAGTCATGAAAAATCTCCCAGATGTCTCAGTAAGACTCATGAAAGCTTTGATGACAACTCCCTATAATGAATCTTTGAAAACGTGCGTTAAAAAAAGAATCACACCCCAGAGGTAAGTAGGGGCTTTCTGGTAAGCATGAATCCAGAACAAGTGCCATTCACCATGAAAAATGTGAAAGTAAACGTTGTCTAAGGATGCACGTGGCTCTCCCCACCAATGTAATGTTATTGCTTCTCTTTTCTCTTTAGCCTTGAGGACCTTTGTTCTGTTGATCTGTTCAATTCAGATGCACGTTTTGATCAAGTTAGGTTTAGTGCTGTCCTTTCTGCTTGCAAACAACTCCATAAATCTGGCCTACTTCATTCTGTTCTTCATAATCAGGTAATTGTTTATCCAGAGAATAATGGTGAATTGTATACAGTAAAGGGCTTTTCCTCTGTAAAAGGCCAGGATGAAAACACAGAATAGAGCAGATGAAGTTGTTTAAAATGAGATCAGCAGTGAAGAGCTGTTGTTGAATAGGATCATAAATAAATGTTTTATGATTATTCTAGAAATCTGAGTAGCACAATACTGATGTTTGAACATAGTTGTTATTCTTTCTCTAGTTGGCTCTGGACCCTGGAAATCAGAATGTAGATTCTAAAACTTTGTTTTAGTGAGCTTCACAGGTCTGCAAACTCAAAAAGTCAGGATTAACTATCCTATAAAGGAGGCATTTTTTCAAGAACTTTTAAACACAGACCATTCAAAGTGATGAGGGAAATTAGAAAAGGACTATTTTCAGACAATTATAAAGAAGCAATACAGTGGGTCTGCATTGCAGGAAAATAGGACAGAGAGCAGCCAAGGGATGGGGATGTAGGCTATATTACTCAAAATCTTTCTACTAAGTTTCTGATTGTAGTAAATATTTTGGGCAATTGAAGGAAATCAGCCACAAAGGCTGAGAATTTGTGAACAAGGCTGTATTTAATAAGTAACAAAATACTTAATTTCTGTTGGGTGTTTGCTATCCATCCTCTGTGTGTGAACAAAATCTAGACCTGTGATTATAGTATACTGATAATTCAGGAGGTGCATGGTTTACCATTTGTGTCCCCCCTGATTTGACTAAGCTGTTCATTTTACTTCTGTAAAGTCAAATGTCAAGTCAAGTAAATCTGAAAAAGTAGAGGAGAATCAGAATATTTTGAAGATTTTCAAATTAGTGTTAGTTTGTTCTGAACTTTTTATACAATAGGTTTGTCTCTTTTAAAATCTTGTTCCTCATGTAGCAGGTTGTCTTGTCATGGTGTATTAGAATTGCTGTATAAGTAAATGATCTGGAGTTCGAGTGTTTTTGTCAGCGATACAGATGGATTGGGAAGGTCGTTATGGTATTGCTTTCAGATTGTATGAATTGTCAGTTGTTTGTTTGTTTGTGTCCATAGGATGAAAGGCCTCATTTCTCAGCTGGCTCCAGGCTTCTTTCAGTTATTTATAAAGGCGTTGCATGTGGGAGTGAAAGGGTATCTCTTCCATCGTTAGACATTAGCAGTAAGCGATTAGCTGATCGACTCCTGCAGCTGGCCTTTGCTATTGATGACCAGGTAGGATATGGTTCTCCAGTTTTAATACTCAGCATCATTTTATATTCATCAATAGTCTTCTCCCCATATTTTGGGTAGATGTTTTATTTATACTCCTACAGAGGAGCTGTAATGATTCTCTGGCTTAATTGAGGGACAATTATAGGTAACAAGCATTTCAACATTTTTCTTGTGCTTTATGTTGTGCTTTCAGGTAAAATAAAGAAGTTTGGGATGGCAGCTTAAAAAAAAACATTGTGCTTTTTCTAAGAAATTTCAAAGTGTATTGTAATGTCCTTGAGATAACTCTGTCTCTATACCTTGATTTTCGCAGTGTGAGGAGCTAGTAAGTCTGCTGTTGAACACAGTAGTGTTATCTGTGCCACTATCAGGAGCATCCCAGAACCACCTGATCAATTTCTCTCATGGACAGTATTTCTACAGCCTGTTTTCAGAAACCATCAATCAACAGCTGCTGAAAAACCTGGATGTTGTCATAGTCCAACTTATGGAATCATCTGTCAGCAACCCCCAAATGGTATTGCACTACTTCTTTAAAAAGACAAAGTCAAAAGGGATTGTTAGAAGTAATAACTTTTATTATTGTTGTTTGAAGTGAATCTAACTCAATGTGTAGTTGGAGAAGAAGTGTGTTGGGTTGAATTTCAGACAGCAAATGTATTGGTAGGTTTTGTTTGGGGAGGTTTGGGGGTTTGGCAGAGCTTTTTGATGTTTGGTTTTTTTGTTTCTTTGGAGTTTTTTTGTTTGTCCTGTTCTGATTTGGTTTGGTTTTTTGTCTTGGCTTACTGGTGCTACCTTCATGATCTGTGGTAATCTGACATTACTTAGGCTTGCTGTCATCTCACATCAAACTGAGTGGAAGGTGCTTACCTATTTCCTCTCCTGAAATCTATGAATTTCAGGATGTGTTTGCATAGTACTTCAGGTTAAGAATGTCCTTTCAAAGCAAGGACCCCTTTACTGTGCTTGAGTGTAGAGTGATCCCAGAGCACACACACTGGATTTGTTTCAGATAGAACTGAACTGGAAAGCAAACTCCAACTACTAGTGAGCACTTAGCCCACAGGACTTTGGTAGAGCTAGATCAGAGTACTAAAAAGGGAGACATACACGCACAAACCACCTGACCTAAAATCAGTACGGGATAGTTGTCACATATTCAGTCTCAGCACCGCTTGTCTTGATGAACAGATTTTCTCCTGTTAATCCACAGTACTTACTAATATAGAACTCATTTTCAGGTCCATGAAGGAAGCTTATTATAACTGAGAAGCCTGCCTTCAGTGCTTCTGACAAAAAGAAGGGTCAAAAAGAAAGTTCAAAAGTCCACTTTTCTTTGTGCTTAAAATGATGCTCAGCAAAGCAGAATCCTTTTAAAATAATTGGATTCTTTTTAATCCAAAATGTTATGCTTAAAGGTGTTACTTCAAAAAAACAATTTAGAACACTAAATTAGATTCTAGAGATGTGTAGGGTTTTAAAGGCTGGTTCTTATGATGACTTTGCAGTGTTTCCTGTGCAGAGCATGCCACAATGCATTAATTTTTCCGAGTGTCTCTGGTAGATGATAGGCTACTAATTTACACTGGCTGCATGTGGCAATAGTGTGAAAAGTCTTCACTTCATTAGCTTAATTAAGGTCCAAATTGAGTGAAACACTTTAGTGTCATCTGCTGGTTTTGACTACTCTAAAACAAAAGGTATTATTGATTACATTTGATATCTTTTCTTAAGTTTTATGCATTTGTAGCATACAGGAAAAAAAAAAAAATTATTTTCCTCTACCATCCAAATCTGGTAAAATTACAAAGTTGATGACATTAATCCAGTTTATAAGTGGTTGCCAGCTATTCAAAAAGGCAATGCAATATTTAGGTTTGGAAGTCAGTAACCATTATTTTTTGAAGAAAAGATATTTCAAACATACTTAGTTTATATCTGCTATGCCGGGGTTTATTTTTCTTTTCAAAATGAATGCAAATAAATTTGCATATGTGCTATTTCTGAGTTTCACATGAAAATTGTCAATGACTGATGTTTAGAGTTATTTTGGATTATCATTTATTTCTCCATATTCACACAAAAGGTATGGGAAGGAATTGCTGCATTGTACTCTGATTGAAACAGGAGTAAATAAGACAGAAGTTTCTTTTTCTGAGAGGAATGTGCTTTTAATTTCTTGTAGAGAAATTAATTTCTTGTATCATTTTCAAATTTAAATGCAGCATTGCTTTGTGATGCTTTTTTTTGTGATTACCCATACCAGTGATGTGATCCTATCATCCTTTCATTTGGGATGCAAGAATCTACCTGTTGTTTTTTCCTTCCAGGTAGGTAGCATTTTGAATGGCATGTTAGATCAGAGTTTTAGGGAGCGTGCTGTACGCAAGCAGCAAGGAGCAAAACTGGTGACAGCTATACTAAGAAACTGGGAGAAATTGGACAGCTGGTGGGCCAAGGGTTCAGCTCCTGAGAGCAAAATGGCAGTCTTGACCCTGCTGGCAAAAGTTCTGCAGGTATGCATTGCTTTATAAAATCCAGGTAACCTTTCCAATTCTGTAAGAATTGTATCTTGCTTTCAAGAAATGCTCTTTCATTCTAATGTTTTGTGTTTGGAAAAAAAAAAAAGAGAATAGTTGGAAAATATCAGAATCTGGAAGTTTTTTATTAACGGAGTACAAAATATATTTGGACAGACAAAAATTATTAGATTTTGCTCTTCTCTCCCCCTTTTTCATTTTTTTAAGTTGTTCTCATGTTATAACTGCCTCTTTTCCTTTAGGAAAATCAGTACAAGTTCAGAGTGCACTTTGAAACTGAGCAGCTTCTGATAATATTCTTTCTCATGTTGGTATCCAGAAAGTCACAGTGGAGGAGTTCTACCTGTATCAACAGAAAGCAGAAAGACCTTTATTTTAAAGACCTTTAATTTCCCATTACATTGGGATTTTGGTCTGTCTTTTTTTTCTTTCTCTGTTCTGAAAACATAATTTTATCCTATTAGGGTTTTTCAGGAACTTGTAAAAGTAGCTGTACCCAAATATGTACAAAGATCACCTATTGTGAATTTTTTTTCTTTTTGATAATTAATTAGTTTAAATTTGAACTGTTCTAAAGGTATGTGTTAGGACACAGAATGTGAACTGTATTGCTGTGTTATCTGGCAGTGAAATGACCAGTAGGAAATTTGGCTTTGAGAGGAGCTTAGTATTTTTTTGAACTGAAATATATCCAATGTTATGATTTTGTTTGTACTTTATAGGAGTTTTTTGAATTCTTGTTGAGAGTCCTTTTAAAACCAAAATCTTTTAACCTTCTGTTAAATCAGTATATTTTTTGAAATAATTCCATAGCTCATGGGCTTTTTATTGTTCATTAATGCAAATCCCTTTGATTAGTTAAAAAAAAACAACTTTTTTTTTTATTTATTTCTTCTGTCTTTTCAGATAGACTCTTCAGTTTCTTTCAATACCAATCATGAAGCATTTGCAGCTGTTTTTAATACCTATACCAGTCTACTCATTGACCAGAGTTTAGGCTTAAACCTTAAGGTAAATTGCTCACTTCAATGGCTTCCCTGCCCTCCCCAGATTAGAATGTTAGTTATTCATAGAATTATAACAGACATACCACTTCTTTTTTTTTTTTTCTTCTGTTCAACATCCTAAAACTTGGACATCATCCTTTTTGTCCTTCAGACAGAAGGACAGCATCACAGATGCCATCCCTTCCTCAGATAAAAGTTTTTTTAATTTTTTAATTTTTTTAATTGTAATTTTTAGGATGAAAATGACTGTAGGCAAACTGTTTAGAACTCTACAGTGCTCATTTGAGAAATGACAGCTAATCAGGCTTTTAGCAAGGAGTGTCATTTCCTACAGGTCAAATTATGAATGCCTGTCATGATTTTTATGTCCTTGTCTGCAAGTATGAGACCAGAACAGATTAGCTGCTATATGTGGCTTAGTCAGGAGAGGGAGCTAAAATCCTGCACACTGAAAGTGAAAGTTACAAAAGAAGCTGGAGCAGAGCAGAAGGGTTGGACTAGAATATTGAAAATTTTTGTATTTCACGAAACAGCTTTGTGTAGTTGCTTCTCAGCCAGCCTACCTTTAACTAGGCAGAGTTACGTATTTTGCCCTGTGTTCAAAATAAATAAAAGTTTGGGATCTTCCTTTAGCTGCAGGGTGATGCATTAAATCAGCAACTTGTGTAAGAGTGAATGCTTGCTTAAAAGAATAATGGGATGTTATTCCTAGCTGTGTCAGCCATGAGATATTAATTAGCTTTTAACTCTCTCGCAGCAGTGGCCAAAGCTGTTTTCTGAACCAACAGCTGGAAAGATGAGCAGCTGAATAACATATCTTTATCAGTACACCAAGTCACTGAATCAGTGAACACAGCCACTTCTGGTGTTTTGTGGTCCTATTCAGCTGGCTTTATAGTTAGGGAATAACTTTGCTTTTTTAAGTGTGAAACAGTAATTTTTTTAATGTGTTTTCTTTCTCTTCAGGGCCAAGCAGTGATAATTCTCCCATTCTTCACTAATTTGATGGGAGAAAAGCTTAATGACCTTAAGAATGCTCTTGATCAACTTGTAGCTTTCAATTTTCCCATGAGGTCTGATGAATTTCCAAAAGGAACTTTGAAACACAATAACTATGTAGACTGCACTAAGAAGGTCAGTATTTTTAAAACATACATAACTAGAAGCCAGAGTGAACTATGTCTGGAAACAGTTTCGCAGAATTAAAGAGATATATTTTCAGTTCACATAAGGAAATCAGCTTTTCTGTTTCTGAGTTACATCTTTATCCAGAAGTTTAATCTACAGATGCACGTTAAATAAACACACACTTCTGTGCATCTGCTCCTGGTCAGTATTAAAAAATAATTTCTTCCTTAGATTGATTTGATTTTATCCAGTGTGGCTCTTTATGTTATACTTTATTTCTTTTTCAGTTGTTAGATGCATTAGAATTGTCTCAGAGTCCAATGCTGCTGCAACTGATGACAGAAATTCTCTGTAGGGACCACAGGCATTCCATGGAGGATTTATTTCAAGCCAGCTTCAAAAAAATTTCCAAAAGGTGAGTTTAGTCTGTTGTATTTTGCTCTTGTTCTCATTAAATTTTTGCTGAAGCAAATGTGCTTCCTGTATTTTGTTGTCCTTGTAATAGTGATGATTTACACCATAAAGTTTTATGTAAGTTTTAATTCACATTTTGCTTTTGTTTTCACATTTTTGTAGTATTTCTGAAGTGTGAACAGGTGATACCAATTTCCAGATTACATTTCCAATGCCTGTGCAAATTTAGAAAGCCTTCAGTAAATTGACTGGTTCTGCCACAATTCAATGGACAGTAGTAACTGTGTGTTAATATTTGCCATCCCTGTATAACCACATGATGACTTAAGTTGATAGCACTTAAACTGACAGTGAATTACTGTGTTCAGACTCCTTGGAAATACAACAGTGCAATTATTTAATTGAATGTTTCCAGGGTGCCAAATTGTAGACACAAACGTGCTCTGCCCACAGAAGAGAAGACGTCTTTAGTCTGTTTTAAACCAAACATTTCTATTCTTGATAGGCTGTTAAAGGTAATATTTTGGAGCATGTAATTTCCCTAACAAAGTTATTTATCTTACGCCCAAATCCCATTATTGAAATTTTAGCTCTAAGATAATTATTTAGAACAGCTCATGTAGTAGTGAAACACTTGATAGGCCGCAGGAGAACTTTATAACAGTGAAGTTTCCTCCTTTTTTTCCTTCTTGTTTGCCTACATCCTTCACATGTATCAGATAAATTATTTGTTTAGGTTGTTCAGTAAAAAGGAGCCAAAAAAGCTAATGTTTGCTTTTGGATTACATTATTAAAGATACACGAAGTTTACCATCTGTTGCAGAATAAGAAGCTGAAGGTTGTGGGGGTTTTGAGAGTTCCATAATAAGTGGTGATTCAACCTGATCTTGCATGTCTTATAGGATAACCCAAGAGGGGTGTGAATGCAGCCAATAAAAAATTTAAATGTCACAGGGGTTTGAGTCTGGTAAAAGAGTTTTCATCTTGAGATTTTCCTTTTGTTTAGGAGCACCACTGCCAAACAAGTGATACTGTTGGACACTGTTCACAAAATGTTCCAAAGTGAAGAACTTCTTTCAAATACAACTCGTCAAGCATTTATGGATCGCTCCCTCCTCACTCTCTTGTGGCACTGCAGCTTGGATGCACTGAGAGAATTCTTTGGCAAGATTATAGTACAGGCTATGGATACTCTTAATTCCAGGTTTACAAAGGTATGTATGACTTTTTTTTAGGATGGGGGAGGATCTAATAAAATGCTGGTGTTAGTATATACATTTTGCTTAACTTTGAATTAAACTGTAATGGAAACCATTTGCTTTCCAGTTTTCTGTGTCTTGGAACAGAAGTTTGTGCCAGTGACGTAGTTTGATTATTATTGAGAAACTTTTCTTTATTCCCTAACACACTGTTCTTTTGAAGTTAATGGAGGTTTGTGAATCCACTGTGTATAAAAACTGAAGTAATAATGTTGTCTATATATATCTATAGGGATCTGAAGTTCTGTCAAAAGCAAAAATGCATTGTAACTTTGAAATATAAAAACTGTATAAAATTTTATAGCCTGTTATTACATTGTAGGATAGAGATATTCAGCCTCCATAATGAAAGCTCAGAAATTAAGTACATTACTTCTAGAGAAAGAAATACATCTCTAGTCACTGCAAGGATTTAGGATCACAAATCTTCCTGTCTCTATTTACAGCCTGCTTTCCAATTTGAAAGTACAGTTACATGCAAAGATTTTGTTGCCAGTGGAGGTCTTAGCTCTTGCTATAATACTTCACTCCCATGGTTTTTCTGGTGCAGCTGTTTAAATTCAGCAGGACAAACAAGATGCTGAAATGATCCAAGTTTAGTAATAGTTATTGAAACAAAATACTAAACCTAAGACTTCTGTAGAGTCTTCCCCACCATGTTTCTGTGGCTGTAAATGCTGGCACCAAAGTGAGGTGCATAAAGAAACTCATGAATGATACCCAGTATGGTGACAGATACGTTTGTTTTGCTCACAGCTGTTGTGCATCTGAACCATTACTTCGTGCTCTGCTTATTTTCCTCCACTATCCTTATAATAATTTAGGCTGATTGTAGTTAAGACAGCTCACCTGATAAACATAGGTCAACATAGTTTTAATAACTGTACTACACAGGAGCTCAGAGTCTCTTAGTCTTTTATTATTGTCTGTTCTTTTCTCTGTTTAGAAGGTTGGAGTAAGCCAAAGGCTGTCTAATAGACACTTAAAGTAACTGTGGAGCTATTTAGAAAACACGGGATCCAGGAAATCTCTTTCTGAGGTTTTGCTTATTTGTTTACAGTCCAATGAATATACTTTTGATACACAAGTTACCAAGAAAATGGGGTATTACAAGCTGCTAGAAGTGATGTATGTGCGTCTTTCAAAAGAGGATGTTTACTCCAAGGACTCTAAAATTAACCAAGCTTACCGTGGCTCCATGAGTGCAGAAGGAAATGAACTTACCAAGACACTAATAAAGTAAGGCTGTTGTTTATTTTATTTACTTTTAACTTTCTAATTAGGTTTTGGCAAGACACACTCTTTTTTTTCACAGACCATGTGAAACAAAATGTGGATTTGTTCAAGGGTAAATGTAGTCTGAAGTTGCTTTTGATTTTAAATGAAATACACAATATTGAATTTGCATTGATAGAATGATCTCTAGTGTCCTGTGTCAGGACAACTGTTACCTCCTGGTTTTGTCCTTATTTTCTGTTTGTTAAGCTCGTGCATTTATTTTACCTTTTCAGTATGATTCTTGGCCTTTAATTTATGTTTTCACAATTTCAGTTTCAGGATACTTAGACTTCTATGTGGAGTATGGTTCTGTGTTGCAAAACTGGTATTTATATGATTGATGAGAAGATGGGAGGGATTTTCATTTGTATTTCATAATACAGCGGCACACTCTGTAGCTGTAATTTGGCTTAATCACCACTGAAGATGGGGATAAAAGAGAAATACTGAGTATATATGCTAATTAGTATTATTTATTTGGTTTAATGTTCTGAGAAATATATAAGATACCTGAATTGCTGCTCATTTTGTTTTGGTTTTATTTTATTTTACAGTACTATGTCCTGTGCGGACTTCAGAGTATTTCTTGGCTGTGACTTACAGAGCTGTAAATGGCTTTGGGTCAAAGATGTATAAAAGTCACATCTGAACTAGTTTCCTCCAGCTAATCTATAGCATTGCTTAGTGTGCACATCCATGCATAATTTCACGGCAAAGGACTGTGAGAGAAATTTATGTATGCATCAAAACTTATCTCCGTTTTATCTGAGCATTACCTATCATCACATTCTGGAGGACTCCTGTGTGAATACCTGGGGAAGTTGTTTTGTCATTGATGAATACTTCCATTTTAGGGCAGTATACCTCTTGAGAACTTGAACAGTCTAAGGTGGTTTAATCCAATAATCTCTTGAAATTCTGTTGGTTCACTGCTCTCTGGTTGGGACACTTCCTGTGCTTCTTAAAAGACTTCTGATGGTGTTTTCTTGTCTGTTTGTATTTTAAGGTCATGCTATGATGCCTTTACAGAAAACATGGCAGGAGAGAGTCAGCTGTTGGAGAAGAGGAGACAGTATCACTGTGCAGCATATAATTGTGCTATTGCTGTCATCAGTTGTGTCTTCACTGAAAGTAAATTTTATCAAGGCTTTCTTTTTACAGAAAAATCAGAAAAGGTGAGAAGCAGTTGTTGCTGTTAGAAGGCTTTCAGAGCATGAGACACAAAGTGATGTTCCCTGATGGCAATAAATCAAAGAATGAAACCTGAATGACATGCAGTTATACTAACAAACTACCCAGTGAGGCAACAGAAGGAGTGGTAGCTGACTGTCTTGCATCCTTCATGCAATTTGAATTGCTGATGAAAGTTTTACCATCTGTTTGAATGGGTGAAGTAGTGATACTTACCCTGTTTTCCTTCCACTCTCAATCAATTTTCTAAAATGTGAGGTTAACCCCCCCTATTGTTTAAGTTTTTCCAGTGCTTAGAATATACATGAATGAGAGATATCTTTTTTTTACAGAGCACATTCTGTGCTGTGAATTCTTAAGTAGCTGAATAGCAAGATTTTCTATGAAGTATTGATTTAGAAGAGAAAACATGCCATATTTTCTACATTGTCTATTGATCAGGGTTTTTTTAAAGAAGAAATAAAATACATTCAAAGCAATTGTTGTTGTATGCAGCATTTTAATTTTGCTGTTTCCTAACATGCTTTGTTTTGCAGAACTTGCTGATTTTTGAAAATTTGATAGACCTGAAGCGTCAGTATACATTTCCTGTAGAAATTGAGGTGAGTGAGATTTCTGGCCTTTAGTGGTCCTGATTAAAAAAGGATTATGGCTTTAACAGTGTAGTCACTGAAGACCAGGTCAATTCTCACATATGGAGAAAGAGGATAACAAAATGGAGTATTCCTCTAATGTTTTAAAATCAATTTTTCTGTGAGAAATCCAGACTTAAAATTTAGAACATACCCACCGTGCATGTAATTTTAATGTACTTTTTAGCATCCTTACTCTTGTCATGAACAGCTGTCAGAATAAGTAATTTAGCTGTTATTCTGCACCATTAATAATAATATACACCATGGGATTTTCATTCATGTTAAATGGTTTTGATAATTTTTTGGTAGTTCTGTAAATAAAAAAAATCTGCACTATTTTTTTTTAAAATTAATTAAGTAATTTGAACTTTATTTCTTGTTGTTTAGGTGCCTCTGGAAAGGAAGAAGCGGTATATTGCTATTAGAAAGGAGGCCAGAGATGCAGGGAATAGTAGTGAAGGTATGAAAGCCATTTATGACTGTGAAAAAAAGTGCTTTCTTAACTTTCATACAGTGCTTGTTGCTGCTAGGCTTCTAGACTAGCAAGAACAAATAAAAGCATTAATGTATTTCATGTAACAATCAGTTCCCAGCCACCCTCAAGTTTTAGTGGCCAATAAAGGCTTGTTTCCTCTAATTACCTTGATTAATGGTCTATTCTTTTTTTTCTATCTAGATGAACCCAAGTATTTAGCTTCTTTGTCATACATGATGGATAGCAGTTTGAGTGAGGAAATGAGTCAATTTGATTTTTCCACTGGAGTCCAAGGTTTTTCTTACAGCTCCCAAGCTGTTTCAGCTAGCAGCAATCGTTTCAGGAGAAAGGTAATTTAGTGACTTACATGGTGCGAGGAAGAAGAGTTTTATGCTTTCTTGCAATTGCATGTATTTATTGGGGTCAAGAAAGAGAAATCTGTAGCCTCCTGTATTTGTTCTACCTGACTGAGAATGGGCTCCTCCAGAAGATGAGGGAGGGGACTTGGGCTATTTTCTGTCTGTCACTTTTTCCCCCCTCTCTCCACTGTCTACAGCTGGAGAAAAGCAATGACCTACCTTGGGTTTGAAGCTGAGTAGAGTGAGTGAAGTGCAGCCTGAGTTGTAAAAAGGTGGTTTGTGACTGCTCTCAGGCATAGCATCTGACAGTTGTGTTTTTCTGTTAGGCACTTGGTTTCCTCATTTCCCTCTTATTTTGGTCTCTGACAAAGCTGGTTATATCAAATGCACAGAATAAACAATCGCACTTAATTATTTTTGTATCTCTGTTGTGGCACCTTGTATTTAACTGTTACTCTTGGAACATTAAACGCTGTTCTTCCAATACTTGAAGTTGTGTTCCTTTTGCAATCAAACATATACTGATAGGATAGATACTTGCTGTGAAACGGAAAGCCTGTGAAAGGATCATAGACACTGAAGATGAAATCTGTCAAAGTAACTCTTAACATTGCTGAAGATAAACTGTTCCCAGGTTTTGGAGCAAGGAGGTGTTTTAGCTGCAGGGAAGTTAAGTAGATAGAAAATACACTTCTGTTTTGTGTACTAGTGTTGTAATTTCTAATTAAACCATTTTTTTTTTTTATTTACTCTGTGTGGCAAGAAGGGCTGCTGTGGATGCTAGTCAGTGTGAAAAAACACATCCATAAAATAAGACTTTCCTTCTTTGGAAGGTGTTAACATATTCTTTGAGCTATTAAATTAAATAATACCTGTGATGTTCAGCTTAACTCTTCCTGCTTTCAGCATTTGCCACACCTATTCTGACAGGTAGTAAAATTGGAGTAACATAAAGTTGGCATCTGTTGGCACAAAAAGTCAAAGATGTGCAGATTTGGTACGTATATTTGGGAGGTGTCTGTTTGAGCAACCCATTTGATGTATATTCCCTGTTGTGCACACTGAGCGCAACTATCTGAGAGATAGTCAGATCAGTAAACACAGATAAGATCGGAATGACTCATGGCAGGGTTGTGATTTAGAAGAAAACACAGTGCTGTTATTAATCATAGTAACACTTTTTTTATCAGGAGCCCCCAGAATACATGGTTTCAAACGATGAGATGGAACTGGAAATGGATGAATTCAACCAACATGAATGTATGGCTTCTATGACAACACTGATTAAACATATGCAGAGGAACCAGATCACACCCAAAGTGGAAGAGGCCAGTATTAACCAAATAGTTGGCATTTTTCCACTAATGTTATCAAGAAAAGGGAGTCATGATTGAATCCCTTCATTTACTAATTTTCCTGGCTATATTATAGTGAGACCTGTGTGGTTTTAGCTGGGGTCTTTTTGGGTTGGTATACCTATTTGGTGAAAGAAGTGATTTGATTTTTTGCTTTTCTCTCTTTTAAATATCAGGGCACAGTTCCAGTAGATCTTCCTCTTTGGATGAAATTTCTGCATGGCAAATTAGGAAACCCATCAGTACCATTAAATATTCGCCTCTTCATAGCAAGACTTATTGTTAATACTGAGGATGTGAGTAATTTTTTGGTAATTTTTTTTCTGTTAATGTAACAGATTGTATTACAGTATCAGTTGTACCTCTTGTGGGGTGAAATATTCCATCAGCTGAGAGTTTTGGAGCATTCAAATTGAGTAATTTGCACTGATAAAAGGGAGTGCATTTATAGCCCAGAGTTCCAGATAGTGCCAGTATTTTGAATGTAATATTAACACTTTTTCTCTGAAACTCTACTTCTAAAAGTAAAGGATATCTACAATACATGTCTTCTGTAAACTAAGAGTAATTTATTCATTGATACTAGTTAAGAGATATGGCTGATTATGCTTGTCAACTTTGCAGGAGCGAATATAATGTTTTATTAATGGTCACAGATGAGTCTTACGGAAACACTTGGAGCTGAATGATGTTCTTGTTGCAGAAAAATACTAAGATAGCATAACGTGTCTTTGCCAGTGAAGGAACATTTTCTAATTCTCATTCTTGGGTAAAACATTCCCAATCTATTTTTTCATACACAGATTTTGAAGTATAATATTTCTGTCTGAAATATTCCAAATCCAAAAATGCTGAATTTTAGGATTTAGTGCTACTTTCTTAGTAAAACTATCTGAAATGGAAGGGCAGATGAATGGCATACTCTTTCAAATCCTTTAGAGGCAGGTTTTCTGGTGTGAGAGACATATTAATCAGGCCCTAATTAAATAATGAACTTTCTGTGAATAATTGGATAAAGGTTTCTAAGCAAAAGTGAGAAATGTAGTTATGGATACTTTTAAAGTTATTTTAGAATTTTTGTGGTTATTTCCTCAGAGGTTAAGCAAAGTGCTAAGAGGTTGGTTGAGCAGTTTTACCTGTAATGTTTATTGAATAACAGGTTACTTTAATACTTGGGTAATCTGTACTTTATCATTGATTTTCCATAGGTATTCCGGCCTTATGCAAAGCAGTGGCTTGGGCCGTTGCTGCAACTTGTTGTTTCTGGAAATAATGGAGGTGAAGGAATTCATTACATGGTAGTGGAAATAGTAGTTACAATCCTTTCCTGGACCAGTGTAGCCACTCCCAAAGTAAGGATATGCAAAATTCATTTTTATTATTATTGTGACTATTTGGTAATGAATGACTGAGTTTATTATTATGCACTTATAATAATTTTATGCAGCAATCCACAGTTTCTTTTACATATTAACTTCAAGCATAGCTTGTTTACTTGCTTGCTTTTATAAAACAATATATGTCTTCGTGTTGGAGTGTCACTATGTTTATTTTTCATGCTATTCTTTGTAGGGGAATATTAAGGATGAGATTTTAGCTAACAGATTGCTTGAATTCTTGATGAAGAATGCCTTTCACCAGAAAAGAGCTGTGTTCAGGCACAATCTGGAAATCATAAAGACAGTTATAGAGTGTTGGAAGAACTGCCTCTCCATACCTTACAGGTAAGCATTTGGACAATTGCTTTCTTTTATCAATATTTAAGAAAATACAAATGAACATTATCAAAGGAGATGAAAATTCAGCTGCAATAGTAAACTTTTTGTCCCTGGAGTTGACATTTGAACTTCAGAACCAAACTCTCCAAAGACTGTAAATTAATTTGTAAAACAATAAGGAGAGAGACAGGGAAAACATATAAAGGATTACAACAGCAGCAACAAAAGTAGTGATATTGTCTGCAAAGATGATTTTTTTTTTTTACATTTTGGGTATTATCACTGAATATTGATGCATTCCTAATAAGATTTTTGCTGTCTGTCGTGCTCCTGAACTTGTTGAGTATTTTTGTGAGCTTACAATCTCTTTTTACTTTTTTTGAGGCAGGACTTCTTTTGGTTTGGGGTTTTTTTTTGCAAAAACTTCTTCATTGAAGCTAAATATTTTCTACTTTTTACCGGTTTTGTTGGGTTGTATGTGTATGTCCGTGGATACAGAAACAATGAGTGATTTGTGGTGTGTCTCTTTCTGCATTTTCATCTATATAATTCCTTTTGTGTTTTTATCCGACAGTTTAATATTTGAAAAGTTTTCTAGTGGAGACCCTGACACAAAGGACAATTCAGTGGGAATTCAGCTGCTGGGAATTGTTCTTGCTAACAATTTGCCACCCTTTGACCCAAAGTGTGAAATAGATGGTGTCAGGTGAGAAATGCAGATTTTTGGGAAATGATATTAAAAAAACTTAAGCCAAAGAGAGCAAGTCTAACTTGTCAGCACTAAGTATGGGAGCTGGGTTGCTTGTTTTTTGGAATCCTTTGTCCCATCATCCCTTTGCTGTCATCTCTCAGATGTAATGCTTTTCTAGCTGCAAATTGCAGACCACATTTATTTTGGAAAATATCTAGAATGTAAGGGGTTTTTTATAATGGGCCCCAGGGTTGCAGTTGCATGGGAATTAACACAGTTGGGAATTGCCAAAGCAGTGATTTTGAGACATTTCAAGTGGAAAATCCATGTTGTGCTACATTCAGTTCTTCTGAAAGCAGTCATGATTCCCCTAGGCAGCTCAGATGAGGGGGTTTTTTCGGTTGAAATAGTAGTGGCTTACAGTAGGTCTCTCTTTTGTGTTAGGTATTTTCAGGCTTTGACCAGCAACATGGGCTTATTAAAGTATAGAGAAGTTTATGCAGCTGCAGCAGAAGTGTTGGGACTTGCTCTTCAATACATTGCTGAGAGAGAAAATGTAAGTGAACTGTACTGTGTGTGATCATTCCTGTGTTAAGTTTGCATTCATCTTTTATATGACTTCTCAATTCAGCTGCAAAAATTAATGCATTTAAAACTGAACAGTCTTTTTGCAACAGATTGAGTTAAAGGTTTAAACTACTAACTTAAAAGAATATGAGAGCAGAGTAAGTGCAGAGTTTTTGCCTTGTGCTTTTGGATCTGAGAGTGATTGATCTCTTTCTAAGGCTTTGTTCAGCTCTTGCCAACCAGCAACACTAGCATTGTTCATTTTAAAGCTGGGAGTTTCTTTAAGAGAAAAAAAAAAGCAAGTTCTAGGTTTGGAAGTGCCTTTTAAGTATTTGTATCTGAAGATTTTTAAAAACTTATAAGTTTTGATGTAAAATTTAAAGGTTGAACTATATTTAATTTTTAATACAGTTATAGCAGATAAGGTAAATGCCAAACTGTTACTCATCAAATCCTACAGTGCTACAATTAGTGGATAGTTCTTGATGATCACAGAAATCAGTTTGACAGAGATGCTAGAAATATTTCTTCACACAACAGTTCATGAATTTCTGGAATTTGTTTCCAGAAAAGGTTCTAGGGGTGAATAGCATCAGCAGGTTCAAAGAAAAATTAGGCAAATTCATGCACAAAAAAAATGTCATGAGTGGGTTCTAAAGCAGACAACAATGTGCACTCCCAGATCTCTAATCTAAGGACAAATACATGTGGGGTTGTATGAGAGAAATGGAGCAAAATGCAGCCAGGATCGTGTGTTCCCCCTAAATATCCTTCTGCAGCTGCTATTGGAGACAAGAACACCGAGATACTGGCTAGGTGGAGTATTAGTCTGACCTTGTAGACTCTTCTTATTTTTCTCCCTAGTATTCTTACTTATTTCCCTACTTAATTCCATTTTGGCTGTTCTTTCACAGTTTGTAGAGCATATGTCATTAATATTTATAAGTCTTTTCTTTCACAGTCTTCCAAGTTCCCTTATAAGCAGCATTTTGAATAAAAGAGCAAAGAGGGTGCAAACTTTATCCTTATCTGCAGCTTATTTCTTTGACATTAATTGCAGGTTGTTGGTTATTTTTCACTTTTTCACTGAAAGTCTATTTTTTTAATGTTCATTAATTGGAAATCTTCTATACTGAAGGAGAAGCTGCTTATTATCTATAAAAGTGCTCAAAGCAACTTGTATTTCAAAATTAAGGTGTGGGTTCCAAACCAGTCAAAGAAAGCTCACAAATGTATTGTTTAAGCAGCAGTCCTGTTTCAGCCAGGCAGGAACCATGAAGCACCCTAAGTGTTAAGATGAGCTGGATGGATCTTGCCTAGCAAAATGCATTAGAGTCAAACAGCACAGGAGCAGAACTATGTGTCATTAAGGTGATGATGAGTTTCATGAGTGTCCTTGTCTTACTGTCTCTCATTTTCAGGTACTTGAACATCCAGTTTACGATTTTGTCATAAGACAATTAAAACAACATCAGAACACCCAACATGATAAGTTTATTCAATGCTTGAATAAAGTTGTTAAGAATTTTCCACCTCTTGCTGACAGGTACATCATGATTTACATGGTATGTTGATTACAGATCTAGAGGAATAATAGAAAATAACTTGCCTTTCTTTGTGGGCTTGTGTTTATGTTAAGATTTATGAATGCAATATTCTTTTTGATACCCAAACTTCATGGTGTGATGAAAACCTATTGTCTGGAAGTAATAATGTGCCGGGCTGAAGAAGTTCCTGATCTCCACTTGCAGTTAAAGAGTAAAGACTTTATCCAGATCATGAATCATAGGTAAGTGGTCATGTCATTACAATGCATAGTCCAAATTTCTCCATGGTATTTTCTGTGCTGGCCACAACATTTTTACATTCAGAAGCGTTTATAGTTCACATTACTTTCTGGTCACCGCTCTGCTAATTTGAGCTAATGTTATCTGGTAGTTAAGTGTTAAGATGGTTAACTCACTGTGAAAAACAAACAAACCCCCCCTAAATAGCAGTATGGTGCAACACCTCTGGGATGTCAATTTCTCTACTATGTATTAGTTTATTATGTTCTTAATCTCAGGTTGAACTCAAAAGTATTTACCTAAAGCCTGTTTTGCAAAACCAAATATCATTGCTAAAGTGTAAAGTGATCTTCTGGTTCTATGTATAGAACTGAAGAGAAAAGAAATGTCATTTTTTTTTTTTCCCCTCTCATTTTAGGGATGATGAAAGGCAAAGGGTTTGTTTGGATATAGTGTACAAGATGTTGTCTAAACTAAAACCATTAGAACTTAAAGAACTTCTTCCTGGAGTGACAGGGTTCATTTCTCACCCTTCTGTAATATGTCGCCAGCGCATGTATGATATTCTGATGTGGATTTATGATAATTACAGGTGTGTATTCACTGCAGATGTTGTCTTTCAGTGGTTTGTAACAGTCTTCCAACATCATGTCCCTTCATGCAGGATTTTTCCAGTTCTCAGAAGAACAGAGCCTGTGATTTGCCTAAGTGGCTTTGGCCTTTAGTGGCAATTTTATCACTTCCACTAAGGGATAAATACTTGGACCTGAACTTTAATCCAGATCTAGGATGTTGCATCACCATAGGATGATGGTATGAGAGGTCTTAGCTTTAATGCTTCCACTTTTTTTCTCGTTGCCAGAATTTGTAACTAGTAAAAATTACACACTAAAGAAATTTGCTTGTAGGTAGAAGGTGTATTAAGACACTTTGCATGATCTGGATGCCTTCAGCTTAGTAGTATAAAGATGATCTTTCTGTTTGGTCCCTTAGAATAGGGAGCAGGAACATACTCAGTTTGACAAGTGGGTTGCTGTTGAATCATCTAACTTTTTATTATATGCTTTTTCCCAAGATAACTATTTGAATGGACAGTTATTGTGAATGAAAAGTGCTGGCAAGTTTTACTCCACCATCACTTAGGAGAAGCAAATTCTCTGCCTTTTTTTTGAGTTTCAGCCTTGCAAACTCAGAATTACTTCTGTTTGACCTTTATAATAAATACCTAACATATTATTTAGCTTTCCGATTGCTTCTTTTATAAGTAGTGGAGATAAAAGGAATTTTTGTGAATGAAGACCTCATATCATGAAAAAAATGGTGTTGTCATACCAACTTGAGATTTTTATGAGAAGGGCATAATCCTCCTTTTTTCCTCCACCATCTTCATCCTCTTATTTTGTTGGAGAGAAGTCATTAACAGATATTTTTCTCCTACCATCAGTGATCCAGAAAGTCAAGCAGATGGTGATTCTCAGGAAATACTCAAAGTGACGAAAGAAATGCTGCTTCAAGGACTAATTGATGAGAATGCTGAACTGCAGTGAGTAACCAGTGTTGTGGTAACTGTCTGAAATAACGAGTACCTATGTTGCTCTTTTGTTTATAGCAAAAGAGTTGATCCTTAGAGTGTTTTAAGTATTTCCATATAAAAGAGTAACAGTGAGATAGCGCTGTTTCCTATATTGTGTCTCATAATGTTACACCAAATATAAGTGAAGCACAGAGCATTTGAACAAACTTCTGAGCCCTGGGGAAGTTGTTTCACCAAGTTAAATGTAATTCTGCATTAATCTTCTAGAGTTTTTGAACAAAGAGAGCCTTGCTATACACAAGCACACAGCAATAGATTAAATGTTGGAGGGTGTTGAAGTTTTAAAAATTTCTTTAGCTGAAGCAAAAGATGGAAGAAGAGGAGATCTTTGTGCTTATCCACTCATAGCACTTCTCAAGAGGAAAACAACTTGACAGAAATATTTTTTTCAGAGTAAACCTTTAATATCAGGCAGAGAGCATGGTAGATAAAAGAGGAATTTGATTTAATTTAATGGAAGATCCACGGTATGAAAGTGTCAGTTGAGGGCTTTAAAATCTGATTGTGTTAGGGTTTGGGGGTTTATTGTTTGTGTTTTTTTGTTTGTTGTTGTTTTTAACTTGGCTTTTTTAGAAATGCTGTTCTTTCTGTTTGCAGATAACCAAGAATAACTTTATTCCTTGCCTCTACAGATTAATTGTAAGGAATTTTTGGAATGATGAGACAAGATTACCGACAAATACTGTTGATCGCATGCTGTCATTGTTAAATTCTTTATATTCCACCAAGATTGAAACACAGTACTTGAGTCTAATCACAAATTTTCTGCTTGAAATGACTAGCAAGAGCCCAGATTATTCCAGAAAAATATTTGAGCATCCATTGTCTGAATGCAAATTTCAGGTGAATTGTAATGTGTTGTCTGGTGTGCAGCTATGTGACAAATTCTCTTCCTTAGCATAGTTACCACTTAGATAAGAATGGCATAATGAAGGAGATTTTTTAAAGTGTTTTGTGCTCCCTAGTGAACAGTTGCAACACTCATGAGTTATTCAGTGTCAGAAGTCTGATAATTTTGTTTGGGAAATAGTTTTGCTTTCTTTTCAAAAAAAGAAGTATTTAATTAAAATAATTATATATACCAAGTATAGCTGATGTGTAGAGTACTGAAATACCAAAAAAAGAGGATAGTGGAGAGAAACACCATCAGCTGCAGAAATATTGTGAAGAAACAGGAATCTTAATATAAGAGCTGTCCTCAACTGACTGGTCCAAATTAGTTAGCTTTTTTGCTGAGCTATGGAGAACTTCTGTGTGTTTGCAGTTTTTTCTTTTATTGTCAAGTTCTGCCCCTGTACCTGGAATGATGTTTTAAATTTGTACTGTAATTTTTGCTATCCTGACTCAGTGAAAGAATGCCAAAAGCCTCCATCTTTATTGTTCTACTTAAAACCTTTCTTTGTTCATAGGACTTTGTAATTGATTCCAGCTGGCGTTATCGAAGTACTGTGCTCACACCTATGTTTGTGGGGACTCAAACTTCTCAGAGTGTCCACAGGAATTCATCACAAGAAAGATCCCTTTCTGCTTCTGGATCAGTCGGTGGTCAAGTGAGGGCTACCCAACGCCAGTATGAATTTACTCCTACACAGCATGTCAGTAAGTCCAGACCAGTGTGTTCTGAAGTATTCTTGTTTGCTATAGGAGTGATTTAATTTCTGTTGTGTATGACTTTTTAATGTAAAAGTGTAAATACATTTAATATTTTCTTTTCAAGGGCTTCTTTTGTTATAAGAAAAACATCACATTTTTATTAGTCTTATACATATTTTATGTTCTGTCTAATGTAAAAGAAATTTATTTCTTACCTAGCTTGTAATCTGTTCTGCCCAAAATTACTGGGAATTATATTTTTGGGAGAAAAAGATGACCTGCTTCATGGATGTTTTCACTTGATTTATATGTGAGTATGTTAGAGCTTTTTTGCAATTTTTTTTTTATAGGTGGGAGAAGTTCTTATAATTGGCTTACTGGAAGTAGCATTGACACATTGGCAGAGTATGCAGTTCCTTCTTCCTCTGAATCCTTGTCGTCATCCATGCTGTTGGTGAGCAGGCGGAGTGAAAAATTCAAACAAGCAGCCTTTAAACAAGTGGGGCCAGATTTTGGGAAAAAAAGGTTGAGTTTGCCTGGAGTTGAGGTGGACAGCAAAACTAAAGGTCTGTAAGTGCAATTTCTATATAACTAGTACATTTTTGTCAGCAATCTTTGTCACTTATTTGGCTGGCAGTCTTTGACACATTCTAGTGAGGGTTCACTTTGAGAGATCTTGTTTCCAAATATAATGAGTGGCTAAAAGCTAGAATTGTAAAATTGGATGTTACTAGGTGAAGGAACTGACTGAATACAAAACTAGTTGGTGTGATCTCTGCATTCTTACTTCTCCCTAAGATGATCATAGCATGAATGTCAGACAATTATGTCCCTTCTGTTTCAAATTTAACTGCTGATCTCTTTCAAGAAGAGATCTCTTTAAATATATTTTTCCAAACCATTTCATATATGCTGATGTGATCTACAACATATTGCAATCTGTCATTAGAATTACTTGGGTTGTTTTCTGAGAATGCTCCTTCATTCCCCAGCCAATAACTGAAAATTATAAGTACTGGTTTGGAGTGGCTTAGGATCCTTCTCCCTGTTTAACGCTTGCCTACTTTGTCATTAAAATTTTGACCAAAAGGATGGGATTAGGAGTTCAGGCAAAGAGCTAGAAAGATCAGCCTTTTCAATACCTGAGAGGAGTTTCAGGGCAGTTTTGAACGAACCATGCTGAACTACAGAAATAGAGAGGTCAGTCTACCTTCCAATTGGTCCTGGTCTTCTACCAGGAAAACACTAGTTATAGTGGTATATTTTTGTTTGCTCGCTCTGCTTTCCTAGGAAATGGACTGAAGTGAACAGTCTTTTAAGTGGCCTTTCCCCAGGACTGTCCTGAGCAGGAGTTGATCCAGTGACAGTTCTGTAATCGTAACTTTAAAAATATAGTATGATATTGTTATTACCCAATCTTTGGATATATTTAGCGTCTTTTTTATGTACGGAGGTGTATACTTTATGGAATATAATGTAAATGCCATACTTGCTTTTGAGAACTTAAAATAAATCTCTTGTACAGGGCATATTTGTTCATGAGTTTTAGTGCCTTTCTCAGTACAATAGTTTGACCTTTATACCTCACCTGCATTCTTGAAGTTTCTAGATAAATGCTCATTACCTCTTCTCAGACCAGCTTAATCTGTTTTAATTTGCTGTTTTGTTAAAAGGCCTTACATTGAGTTGTTGGGCAGGAAACTTAAAAGACTAGCTGGTAAGCAAGCAGATACAAAGATGATGTTTGTTACTATATGATGCTCTTGCCTTAACTCTGAAGTTTGCTTGAGAATGGAAAAGCTGTGGACATGATCATATGTTCTCTAGGTATAGAAGAACGAGCAGAAATTCTAAGACTGCGGAGACGTTTCTTGAAGGACCAAGACAAACTCAGTCTGATTTATGCTAGAAAAAATCTTGCTGAACAGAAAAGAGAAAAGGTTTGTCAATCCAAATAAATGTAGAACCTTAAGTCTCAATGCTGTTTGCAGGTAGTGTAAGGTACTGGTTTCTACTTTAAGAGCTTTAGAAGATTTAATTTGGAAATCATGGTATTTATGTGCTTAAAGCTAAATTATATTACTTAACATGAGCGAGAAAAGAGCTGGATGGTAACACTTTCAGTCTACTCCTTAATGTGCATGAAGTGGTTTTACATGACAGAGTCCCTAACAGCTATGGAAAGCCCTTTACAGTTGTCAGTCTGGAAACTAGGAGGCTTGAAGCTACAGTATTCTGCAGAAATAAGTGGAGAATATTATCCAGTGTCTGAACATGAACTCAAAAATACGGTACAACTGATGGACTAACAGAATTATTTTGAACTTTTAACCTGAAGGAATGTCAGTAATAATCATTTGCTGAGTGTTTATCAAGGCCAGAAACTTACTACTTTGTGGGTTTCCTGGTTGTGTTATGTACTTAAAATAAATCTAAGTATTTTAAGCTCTGTAACAGTTTTTCAGAGGTTCCTGTTACTAAAAATAACGCACATTATCATCCAGAAATGATAGCAATTAGACTAAGAGCAAAGGAACCCAGGATAGAGAGCTACCTGTTTGAGACACTCTTGTAATTCTTTGCAGAGGCAGACAACTGTGTAAACAGAAGTTATGCCTGGAAGAACCACAGAAACACCTATTTTAGCCAATTTGTGTTTACTTGCAGGATAAAGCTACAGTTTCCTCCCACCTTGCAATAGAGAACCTGTAAACGTGTTTTGTATGGCAGTCCAAAATACAGCCAACAAAACCCCCTGTGATATTCCACAGTAAAAGACCAGAGGAGACTATGAATGCTGTCAGGATCCCTTAAATTTTTCAAGAGATTTCTTGCACATAAATACACTTGGAACTCCGTGGTTTGCCTTAATACTGTATCTGATAGGACAAGCCAGGAAAAATTAGATCCTGAGCAAGAGAGTATTTGGAAATAGCTTTAGCAAAGTCCTAATTCTTCACAGCATATTTCTCTGGAAAGGTTTCTGAAAATCAAACCTTTAAAGTTCTGTAGCAGAAAAATTGCCTCAAACAGCAGAATTGTGAAGAGTTTATAGAAGAGGAAAAAATCTTCAAGCTTCCTTCTGTTTTCCTCTTCCATTTTACCAATGTATGTATCTTCCTATTGCCTGCTGATTTAATTGGTAATGGCAGTAGTTAAAAATAAAATCCCAGCCTGAACTTACTGATGATTTCATTCTAATGTGCTGTGAAAAAGAAGAGAAGCAGAGGAAGAGATAGGTTTTTGTTTCTATTTGATAATAGCTCTTGTTCAATTTAAATGTATTCCTTTAAGCCTCAGTAAAAGGCAGGACAGCTATTTAACAACTGCAGTTTGCAGCAGTTTTATTACAGTTTGGTTTAAGTTTTACTAGAATCATAGAATTGCTAAGGTTGGAAAAGACCTCTAAGGTCGTCAAGTCCAACTATTAACCCAGCACCACCATTTTCACCACTAAACTGTGTCACCAAGCACCAAATGCATGTCTTTTAAACTCTTCCAGTTACAGTGTTTTTGCCACCTCTCTGAGCAGCTTGTTCCAATGCCTGACCACCCTTTCAGTGAAAAATGGTTCTTAATATTTAATTTAAACCTCTCCTGGCACAGCTTGAGACCATTTCCTCTTGTCCTGTTGCTTGTTACTCGGGAAAAGGTACTGACCCCCACCTCACTATAACCTTCCCTGAGGTAGTTGTAGAGAGAAATAAGGTTTCTCCTGAGCCGCCTTTTCTCCAGTGTAAACAATTCCAGCTGCCTCAGCTGTTTATCATGAGATTTGTGCTCCAGCCCCTTCACCAGCTCTGTTCTCCTTCTTTGGACACACTCCAGTACCTCAGTGTCTTTCTTGGAGTGCAGAGCCCAAAACTGAACAAAGGATTCAAGGTGTAACCTCACCAGTGCTGAGTACAGGGGGACAATCACTTTCCTAATCCTGCTGGCCACGCTATTTCTGATACAGGCCAGGATGCCTTTGGCTTTCTTGGCCACTTGGGCACACTGCTGGCTCATGTTGAGCCATCTGCCAAACAGCACCCCCGGGTCACTTTCTGCTGGGCAGCTTCCCAGCCACTCTTCCCCAAGCCTGTAGGGCTGCATGGGATTGTTGTGAGCTAAAGGAAACAATTTACCATGTTCATTCTTCTTCCTCTCCCTATCCCACTGCATGAAACAAAACACACAAGCTTTAGGAACCTCATTTTACTTTGCACCTGGGCCATGCTGAGAAATGATGTTATACTGCTGTGGCTCAGCTGATGGGCAGTAACTTATTAAACCATAGCAGCTCACTAGCTGTCAGTCATAATCATTCTCTTTGAAAGTAGCTTAAATACTGCATATATGGAAGCAGGATCTACAAGGCATTAATATTCAAAGTTAATGGCTGAAGGAAGTCTACGAACAAGTGTCATGGTTTGGAGTTTTTAATTGAATAAGATAATTTTGAGTTTAAACTTAATACAGCTTTATAGAACACGTATTTGTCTATTAAGCGTGGCAAAAGTCCATAAGGCACTTCAGTAATGCTCTTGCTTATTTTGTCTTATCTAGAAGCAGCTCTTTCTAAGTAATATGACTGTTGTTTTTTAACATGAGCAAATCATTTCAGGAGATGAAATCTGAGCTGAAGATGAAGTATGATGCCCAGGTTACTTTGTACAGGAGTTACCGAGTTGGGGACCTTCCTGACATCCAGATTGAATACTGCAGTCTCATTGCCCCTCTGCAGGGCCTTGCCCAGGTCTGTCTGCTTTTCAAAGGTCATTTGTGAAGCCTTCTCTTCCTGTAGGAAAAATGGCATGTGGTTGGGCTTTAAAATTGATTTGTTGTTTTGTAGTTATGGTACGTATTTAAAGAGTCTGTTTTGAGGGAGTGTTTCTCCTATCCCTATGCTGGTGCAGTGATGAGAGAAGAGGCCTTCTAACTTGCTGCAGTTGAATCAAGCACTGAGGGCCTGATACATCAGTTCTTGTCCATTGCCTCTGAATTCCTCTACTTGAGAAACAGTTGTTGGTGGTCATTACAGACATTATTGCAAAGGACATCTCACTGTACTGTAACAAAACAGCCATTTCTCTTCTATTATATAGCTGTAACAGACTTGTAAAAATATAAGTAAACTTATTGTGACTAAGACTGACTCAGACTACTCAGTAAAGTTGATCCAATATTCCTTTTCCTGCCTGAGAGCAGTAGAAACTGTAGACTGAACTGAGCAGTAGACTGAATCCTATTTTACAGTCTTTGGGAAGTCAAAGTCTTCCTGGTTACCTTTGTGTTTAATTTCTTTTGATGGTCCCTTATCACTGTGTAATGGGAGGAAGTAGCACACTTGTGAGTTATCTGAATAGCTTTAGATAAAGAGTTAGACCAAATTCCAGGCCCATGGCAGACCAGAGTGCATATGGTTATGTTACACACACAAATGTGTTTCTGGATTGAAAAAATGCCTTTAAGTGTCAGATGGAACTGTCTGCCTGTACACAGTCTGTCTCTCCTTTAGCTGCCTCAGTGTTAGGACCAGGTCTTCTCACACATTGATATCTTCTGTTTTTTCCTGAAACCCTCTCTACAGACTGTGGTGTCCATAACATGATATTAGGTGTCTGGTTCCTGTAATGGGAATTGTGAGTATGTGAAAATTGTAAATTCCACCCTCTCCACCGACACTCTGGCCTGCATTGTCTTGGAGTTTCTTTATGTAAAAGAATTAAGATGGGATTTGAATAGGTAGCATAGTAATTCTCAGCATAGGTGAGTAGTCCACTCCCAAAGAGTGTCCACATAAGGATTAAGTACGGGTTGGGTCATATCTTTTTATTTGTCTATTGTGTCACAGCGAGATTCAGTGACCTTACTGCTTTTGTTGTAATTTACAGAAAGATCCAACGTTTGCCAAGCAGCTTTTCAGCAGTTTGTTTAGTGGAATTTTTCATGAGGTAGAAAAATCTAAAAATCCTTCTGAGAAAAACGCCATTGTCCAGAAGCTGCTGAATGACTTCAATAATTTCCTCAGTATGAGCCTGTCATACTTTCCACCATTCATTGCGTGCATCCAGGTAAACCCTGCTATATGGCATGAAAGTAACTGAATATAATGTCTTTGTCTGAATGTGTGGTAAGCCCAGTGGCAGTGAAGGTCAAACACTGTCACTGAAGTTTAGACAGAGGTGGAAAGAGGGTTGTTAACCAGATGGATATTTCAAGTGACACTTGTTAAGGTAAACAAGGGAATTTGTGCCTCTGAACTGATTTTTCAAGGTTTCTAAGGTATCTGTAGAGTTTGAGTCACCTTTTAATGTTCTAATTGCATCAGTAACAAGAAGAGATATGATTTTAAATGAAAGCCATTTCAATTGAAATGAGAATTGAGAACAATTGAAAGGGTTATGTGAGCCTCTCTGCTTATCTTTCTGTTTCTGGGAAGTGCTTACTGAGGAATTCTTTGATGTCTTGAGGATATCAGTAGCTGTCAGACTGTCTGTTGTTAGCCTGTCTTGTTTATTTTTTCAAATTAGTGCCCTGAAGTAGTTGTCTGGGGTTTTTCAGTAAAGAGGGAAGGACTCACTCCCACCAAAGGGTAGGTGGGTGCACCACAGTTGTTTCACTGGAAAGGAAACACAAGCCTTTCTGCTATGAGAATATACTGACCTGGAATAGATTGTGATTTTCGTCTTTTAACCCAGTTTTCAGGGAAATAAGAAAACTTATTCAAGCACCTGTTACATATTCATTGTCACTGTTTTTAATGCTTCTTGTTAATGTTGTGTCTGATTCCTAGCTTTCAAAAGGATCTTTTTTTGAGTAGCAACTAGTGTATTCTTTTTTTGTTATGGAAATTTAAATACTCTGTGGCAGTAGATGTCATTGATAATACAGAAGAAACTGGTTTGGAGTAGCTTTGTAAACAGTGACAAACTTTGCTTCTTAGTACTTGTATTTACACATTTGAAAAAATGTAATTTCTTGTTTACGTTTTTTTCTGTGCAGCTGCATAAAAGGTCAAATACTATGGGGATTTTTCTAGGCTGTCTTGGTATTTTTCAAGCCAGAGTCTCACAACAGCTATCTGTTAATATTCCCTCTTGACAGTGCATTTGTTCATTCCCTGTCTTGATGATCTTATTTGTGTTGAATTATGCTCTCTATTAGACCCTATTAATAACACTGTTGCATTAGGCTACTTTTTTCTGAATAGACATAAAATGGAGATTCAAAAAACAGGTAAGTTAAAATTCATCAAAAAATATGAGCTGTGAGAGCATCTCATTGTCCCATGTCCTGGAGACACAGAATTTGGGATTATTCTGTCCTGTTTTCTGTCCAAAGAGCAACAGCACAGAAGGAAAAGATTCCAGTTTTCCCAGAGTTGGGAATTCTGGCTTATTTCCAAAGCTTGCACTATGAGAAAAAGGATACCAAATAAGTGATCTGTAAAAGGTAACTACCAGCATAGTTTTACACCAAGTAGACACCTGTTATTTTGTTTTATTTTGCAGGAAATGAGTTACCAGCACAGAGCACTATTAGAGCTGGATTCAGCTAATGTGAGCACGAGCTGCCTTGCAAGTTTGCAGCAGCCAGTGGGCATCCTCCTTCTGGAGCGTGCCCTGATGGCTCTGTCTCCTGTGGAGGAGCCCCCGTCCAAGCGGATGCGCAGGAGGACAGAGCTTCCCCCAGATGTGATCAGATGGATTGAACTTGCCAAGTAAATTCTTGTTCGAGACAAGTTACTCCCATTTAGGTTTGCCTTATGAAGAACTCTGCCTTTATGGCCTATGTGATTTCTTTTTTAGTCTCAGTAACCCAACTCTTTTAGAATTAGATATGCTTTTAATTTCTTCTCAGTTAATTACTATCTTTCAGTGAGAGCAGTTACACTTAACAGCTGTGCACTCTGATGATGATATCAGACTGCTGAAAAACATGTTGTTCATAGCTTTTCAGCTGCAGGAGTTTCCGCAGTTCAGATAGTAGCCTAAGATGTATTTTATGAATTAAGTATGTATTTCAGATCTTATTAAAAAAAAGGTTTTTTTAGTTTAGTATTATAAGCCAGTGGTATTACTGTTCATTGAACTCTTATTTTTTTAAATAGCTTCTATTTGCATTGTTATACATCCGTTCAATTAATTAAAACATTTCCCTTTTCAATTTTCCTAGGCTCTACCGATCTCTTGGGGATTACGATGTCCTTCGGGGTATTTTCAGTGGTAAGATTGGTACTAAGGAAATTACACAGAAAGCATTGTTGGCAGAAGCAAGGAGTGACTATGATGAAGCAGCTCAATGTTATGATGAGGTAAAATGACAGCAAGATTTTTTTGTTTCATATATCTCTCTCATGACTTTACACTAATAAGCCACAATTAAACGTTTTGAGAAGCAGCATATTGTTCAAAATGTCCTTGTGTTTTATTTGGTCGATGGCTTAGTCTGTAAAAACATTGGGAAAAATGAGCAGTCACAGTAGAGCAGTAAGTATGATGCTTTTCTTACTGTTTGTTTCAAAGGTTCACATGTGCAATTATCTAGGCAGATAAGTAAAACACCATGGGCACACTACAACCCCAAGAGAGCAAGCTGCATGTGTTCATGGCGTGAGTTATAGTGGGTAAAAATGAAGGAGGATCGTTAACCTTCCTTTAAAGTGTTCACTCTTTAAAAATGCAGGTTTACTAAAGACAGCTACCTGAAATTAATTTATTTATAAATACGGACAAGCTTGAGTTTTCTGGATTTAATGTTGCTATTGAACTTTGGTAAATGAATGGGTATTTTTATGAGATAGTGAATTGCAATTAAGTTCCTGGTGACTTAGAGTTGAATGAGTGCCAGATTCCAGCTGAGAACATTTTTTTCCCCAAAAAATTCATTCCCTAGGCACTGTCTAAAGAAGACTGGCAGGACGGAGAGCCAACAGAAGCAGAGAAAGACTTTTGGGAGCTTGCATCTCTGGAATGCTATGACCACCTCACAAACTGGAAGGCTCTGGAGTATTGTGCTACTGTTAATATTGACAGTGGAAAACCTCCAGACTTAAGCAAAATATGGAGTGATCCATTTTTTCAGGTTTTTAGAAATTACTTCATTGATACTGCACTGTTTTTTGTTTCTGCAGGGATGTCCTACAATATTGAGATTGTGGGTGAAAATCAACTGCATTATTTGGGTTACTCTAGTATGGAAATTAGCAGGGTCTGATATATGTAAATAATTGAAGGGATTACTTCAAATCTGTGGCTGATCATATAGGACCAGCTTTATCATCACATTTTTATTTTTCCAGTCTTTTTGTTGCTTTTATTGCTTTTATTTGTTCCCTGTTTTAAAAATTAATGAACACTGGTTTTGAAACTAGTAGCATTTGCTAACAACTTCTTGAGGTATCCGAAAAGGGTGCTGTGATTTGTTAGCAAATGGGAATTTGTCTAAAGGGAAAACAATGTAAGTAACCATTCAAAATATTTTTATATTTATTTGAACTGCCATTGTTAACCAAGAAATTGATCATGTAATATTCCATTCCTAGAAATAAGAACTGTACTTTCACCTTGTAGGAGACATATCTGCCCTATATAATACGCAGTAAGTTGAAGTTACTGCTCAGTGGTGAAAATGACCAGACTTTGCTAACCTTTATTGATGAGGCAATGAAGACAGAACAGAAGAAAGCCATTATAGAAATGCATTACAGCCAAGAGCTTAGTCTCCTTTACATCCTGCAAGATGATTTTGACAGAGCCAAATATTACATTGGCAATGGCATGCAGATCTTCATGCAGGTAACAATCTCTTCTATCTCTGCTATGATTTTTCTGTATAAACTCCTGGAACAAGTAAACTGTTGTTGCTATTACTGCTGCTAGATTATACTCTTCAAGAGAAACAAATAGAATGAAATCTAGGTGCCTTTCATATTATATGACAAAACTTCTTTTGAATTCACTGCTTGCGATGATGAGCAGTCAGTGAACCAGTGGAATGCATCCTGCCATTTTAATTTGCCTTGTTTTGCTGATTTTGTCTTTTAGAGGTTTTTCATGTAATTGTTTGTGCAGATAATAAAAATTTTATTTCATTCATCTTTTCAGAAGCCTCCCATCCCCAGAACAAACTTGCAAAGAGAATATTGCATTGAAAAGTTACGAGTTCCATCCATTACCAAGACTGTAGAACTTTGCTAAAACCTAGGGTAGGAATTGCAGGTAGAATATGCCTCTATGCTTGTCCAAAGCAGAGTGGCTCTCTGATTACAGGCTACTAAATTACTTTTAAGAGGTTGGATTCTAAAGCATACTATATAGCAGCATCATAGTTTGTAGAGCACTGAATAGAACCACATTGTAAATTCTGTCTATGAAATATTTCATTCTCTCCCTTTCTTTGCAGAGCTATTCCAGTATTGATACATTGCTATATCAAAGTCGAATGACCAAATTGCAGTCTGTACAAGCCTTGACAGAAATACAAGATTTCATCAATTTTATGACCAAGAGAAGTAAAGATTTTTTTATCTCAAGCTATTTTCCTTTCATTTTCTCAAATAATCATGGTTTCCTGACTTTGAATTTCTGAACTCCTGTTTGAAGGAGCATAAGTCTGGAATTACTTCTTACTGTCTTCTTGACAGTAAAAACTATTACAGTTCTGTAAGGTAGCTTTGAAGATAATTCTGTGTTCTATTGCAAAGTTTTATTAGCATAACTCTTGTGATAAGAGTGAAGTATCTCTTTCAAAAGCGTGAACAATTTTTCTTTGTTGATGTAACTTTTGGTAATAAATAGTGATTAGAAGAGATAAAAGATGGATGTCGTATATAAGTTATGGCTGCTGAGGTAGGCATGAAGTACAATTTTATGCCCATAAACCAAATTATATATTAAATTTAGTTAACAGTTTCACTATATTACAGCATGTTCCTTTGTGGAGAGGAACCTACCCAGTGGTCGTCGCCAGTGACAGTTGACACTGATGTCCTTATGGAATCTCCTGTGCTTCAGCAATAAAAAAAAGCAATATGATGACTAAGTCGTGTGTTTAGTGCAAGCCCAGAAATGCAAGTGGGCTGCTTAACTGCAGTTTTCTGGTTTGAATGTTAGACTATGTTTTGTTTAGCCTTTCTTCATGCTGTTTGGCTTTAGGTGCATTTAAAGTGTTCTTAATTAATTTCTAGGTAACTTAGCTTCAGAGGCTTCCCTTAAGAGACTTCTCAGAATTTGGACAAGCAGATATCCAGATGTTAAAATGGATCCTATGAACATCTGGGATGATATCATTACAAATCGGTAAAATTACATTCTTGGGTTAAGTTCTGTCTGCCTGCTGAGTTCCAAGAAGTGCTTTTTCTAATGCTGCTTGTTTTCATATTAGGGAGGGTTTTGATCCAGTGTATGACTTTCCGCCCTCCCGCCCCCCCAACCATTTTAATAGCTTTATTAACTGGAGAGTTTGTGTCACTGACTTGTGAGGAGCAAAAGGAGGTTGAGAAATGGGGCAGGGAATAAACCATATATTGATGGGGAAACATAGATGTTAGTTAAAGCATTTTCTTGCATCAGTGACTACATGCACTGTGCAAGCTAGCCCACTTCAGCAGCCCTTAAACATACCCACTTGTAACTGAGTAGATTAGCTGCATTTAGCTCATTGAAACATCACCCAAAAGGCCAGTCTGTTATGAATAAAAATACTTGCCTACTTTGTAGGCAGTTACAAAATGAGGGACTATGCAAAATAAGCCTAGCCCTGTCACTCTCAGTTCTTCACCTGTTTGTAGGAAGTTAATGACCAGTGCTCTAATTGGAGACTTTTGCTGTGCAATTCTTGCTAGAAAGAACAGAGGGTCTCTGGAGACTCCTTTGGATTAGCTCCTAAGGAGCCAGAGTGCTTTTTCAAATTTGAAAGTTTCCTGTCCTCACCATGGTGTCTGTCTTCAGCCTAATTCATTCTTCCAGTACAAATCTAGATTAGTTCTCCTTTCCTGGGTGACAACATCTTCAATATCTCTGCTGATACATACTGTGCTCTGTAATTTATTATCTCTTGGTGTCAGGAAAGCATGGCTACAGAAGAGCTTATTGCAGTTCAGTATTAGGCAGAACACATGGCATGGCTTACTTCTTTACAAAGTCTCAAAACATTTATGACATGAAGGATTGTCATGTACTTAAACACTTTATGTGCTTTTAGGAAACCTTTTATCTCATCTTAAATTAGTAACAAAGAATATGCCAAGTGTCACTTCAGACTGTAGTGCTGTCCTCTGCTTCGAGTAATAGTCTACATAATGAGCTGTGCTGTTAAATTAGGTAGGACTAGTTGTGGAATGAAGAGGATTCAGCATTGATTCATGGCAATTCTCTTTCAAAAGGGAAGTATGGTTGCTGATCTTTTCTGCAACAGAGATTTCAATGTTGACATGCGTTGTTGTGATATACATTTGAACAGCAGGTTGACATAAAATACATCCTGGCACTTTAAATAGTTGAGACTCCCTGTTTGTTTGCACTTCTGTCAAAGTGAAATGTGAGTTACAGTTTGGTGAACTTGGGGAATGTAGCTATGACTTTAAGGGAACTAACTAACAAAAAATTCCACTCTCTTATGGACATTTTCTAATATTAATCTTGTCAATTCAAGATCCTAGAATGCTCTCAGGGTCAACCTGTCCCGTTTTATGAGTTTCCAGATTCTGAGGATTGTTTAGCTCTTGCCAAAGGTAATCACTATAGCTTGCCTTTTTTCCCTAGCTTTGTTTCCTCTTGGGCAGATCAACACTTTCAATGGTTCCTTGCCTGGAATGTATACCAGAGTGATTTGTACCCTTGTTGTCATTGTGCAGGTGTTTCTTTCTTGACAAACTGCAGGAGAAACTTCCCTCTTATCAGGCCAATGATAGTATGGAGGTGGATGAAGAATATGGTGCTGGTGACCAAATGGAAGTGGATCAACAGGGTGAAGATATTTACTCAATGATTAAAAGCTGCAAATTTAATATGAAAATGAAGATGATAGAAAGTGCCAGGAAACAGGTAACTGTACTGTCTGGTAGCTTCCGTTTTGGTGAGAAAATACATAGAAACTACAGCTGGAAAAGCCTTTTAGTTGGTCTTGGGCACCCTTTTGCAAGGACAGACTTTGTGTCTTTCTGATTCTGCTGTCTCAGACATTTTGAAAGCTCAAGAAAGTCAGTTCCACGATGAAAAAAAAAGAAGTGGTTAAGTGTTAATTACAAAGTTGATGATAATTTGTCATTACTGGAAATGTATCTGAAGGCCCCTTTGATCCACAGTTGGTTTCTGAAGATCTAACTCTAAAGGGCAGATAAATAAAGTATCTGAAATGCTTCCATCTTTAATGTAAGGGATGCTTGCAACCAAACATTAGGCTTTCTTATTTACAAATAATCTCTTCTCTACAAGAAAACTAATTGAGTTCTGATTGAATCAATATAATTTACTTCAATCAGCAATGCTGAAGTTCTTTTTTTTCATGGTTTTTATTAATGCTGTTAGTTAACACTTAGATAAAGAACTCAAGCTAAGTGACTTAGACATTTTCATTTGGGTCTGGCTGTTGAAATGACTGAAACATAACCTTTTTTGATGACGGGCCCTTGGTGTTTCAAGCTTGAGACAAGATGAATAGTATTTAATTCTAGGTCTCTCATCTTCTGAGATGCTTCAGAAATCTGCAGTGATTGACAAGAGTTTATTTTAAGTGATGAGATAGGCAAATATAACATTATTGCTCTGTTAACTACACACTCTTGAAGAAGTAAGTGAAAAATAACATTTCCTTTCATGTTACTTACATGAAACTTCTCACCAAAACACAAATGACTTTCTTACAGGTATTATAAACCAAATTATATTTCCCATATGTGTTTGTATTACAGAACAGTTAATGCCTGTTTAGTCGTGCAGCTGCAGTTATTTTCTCAGTTTGTTAAACCTCCATTCTTCTCTTTTCAAATTTCTCCATTAGCACAAATCTGTTTTTGAACATGAAACATGGCAAGCAGTGGGCTTCTATTTGTCTTAGTATAACTTTACTTCAATCTCAAATTGGGTTGCAGGCAGTTTTTAGTTCCTCTTCAGATATATTGTCTGAAAATTCTGTCTGATTCTGAATACAGAACAGCTTTGCAGTTGCCAAGAAGCTTTTGAAAGACCTACGTAAGGAAGCCAAAACGAGGGAAGACTGGCTGATGAGGTGGAATTACGCCTATTGCTGCTTTGTGCATAGTAGCTGCCGGAACCTGAGCTGTCCTGAACGTGTGCTCTCAGTGTTAAAAACCATCTCCCTGCTTGGTAACAGCCTTCTCTTTGCTTCATGTTGTTTATTATACAAGGCTGCTTATTGTCCAGTCACCAACTTTAGTTTTTAATTCCAACAGAAGATACCAAATCTGACTATCTTAACAAGGACATAAGGGCCTTGCGAAACCAGAATCTTCTTCTGGGTACTACATACCACATCGTGGCCAATGCTCTTATTCAGGATCCAAGATGTCTTGAGCAAATTGAAGAAGAAAAGGCTAAAATTATATCACTAGTATCAGGAGAAAGTCTTGAGAATCCCAAAAAGGTAAATGAGAGGGAAAAATCTTTTAGTTATTTCAGTATCATAATTACTACTTACTGCTTCAGTAGGTAGTGATGAGTATGGGTGGATATGTAACATGTGAAACCTGTCTAACAGTGATTTGTCCAGCAACACCAGCTAAAGAATAAAAAAGCTGTGGTTGCTGTTTTTGGTTTTGCTCACCTGGGATTCTACTCCTCTTTTAATTGGGAGAATGTTCTTGTGTTTCTATTCCTCTGTTTTGAGTGGAGGGGAAAGACGTAGCAGCTGTATGCACAGTGGCAAGATAAGGCTTGGGATCCTCAAAGAATGCCTGGATTTCAGCTGGGCATTTCTGAACCACTTCATGCTGTCAGACTGTCTTACTTGATAAAGAGATCTTTATGATACTGATACACTTTATCTAATTTTAACGATAGGGAAGAGAGGGATTTCAAAGGCAGAACACATGCAGGTCATCTTTTCTTATTTTGGGGAGGTGTACATTTAAAGAATATAGTGACAGACTTTGCGGCATCTGAAATCATATATGTTGTCAGTTGTCCCAGATGCTGTGGCATCGACTTCTTGTCTGTCAAGTTGATTAAAAATTTGAAGTACTGCTGCTGTCTTATTTCTATTAATTCCTGAAGCCATCATGAAGACCCTTACACAGAGAATCAGAGAATGGTTTAGGTTGGAAGTGACCTTAAAGATCATCTAGTTCCAACCCCCCTGCCATAGGCAGGGACATCTTTCACTGGACCTGGTTGCTCAGAGCTCTATCCAGCCTGGCCCTGAACACCTCCATGGTATAGAGGTGATTATGGTGGTGCTGGACTCGTGGTTAGTCAGAGGATCTTGAAGGTCTCTTCCAGCTTTGATTGTGTAAAGAATGTTGTCAAGTCCCAAGATTGCATGAGCTACCTTAGAAATGTATGATTAATATTACTATGTATATAATAGAGAAAAAGCAGATTCATAATAGTTTGATGCATGCTTTTTTAACATAAATTCTAAGTGTAGCTGTTATGCAGATGTTGCAAATATGCCTTAGTAGGAGAAAAAAAACAAGTTTTATTTTGTTTTCTGTTAACTGTTTCCAAAAACTCTAGTAGCATTAACTTTTTTGCAGTTACAAAAATTCCACTTAACATGTCCAAAGACTAATTTAAGTTAAAAGTGTAGGTTATATATTTCTATTGAAAATTGTAGAAATTTCTGTAAATTACTGTTAGAAATAACATTCTTATTTTTTTCCTTTTTATCAGCTGTTGAGAACATCTTAAAATAGTTAGTTATTGTCCAGTGCTACTTGCTAATGTGTGTTTTTTTGCTCTTATGATCAAATTTCAGGTATTGGCAGGTCTGAACAAGAAGGCTTTTCAGTGTTTCAGCTGTGCTGTGAGGAAGTCTGAAGAGGAGATGCAGTCCCATTCCATGGAACATGTAGATGTAGTGGGAGTTATCGATGCATATATGACTTTGATCGGTTTCTGTGACCAGTATCTGCGAAGGGAAGAAGAAGGCTTGCTTGGTTAGTCAGGGTTTTTCTGAAGGTTGTGATGTGTATTTATCTGTGATACAAGAGCTTTTGTGAAGCCCAGGAGATCTCTCTGAGCAACACAGCTTGAATATAAATGGAACAGTTTGTCCTCCAGGGGTATTTATATTCCTTTTTTCACCTCCACTGTTGCTGCTAGCTTTGGTATTCGTGAATTGCTTGTAGTCTCCCTCTCACTTGTGAGAAATATATCATATCCATCAGATGCTTCCCTTGTTCCTTCCCAGACCACAGCAGCCTTGTATTTAAAGCAGGCAGGATACCAGCAGTGATGCAGCTTCCTGATAAAGTTAATGCTTTTGGTCCCCAAGTACATGTGTTGCAGATGTGTGCAGTTCAAACAGATGGGAAGGAGAACAAAGTAAAAATACAAAATACACTTAAAAAAATACCAAATTGGAAAGATGAATGTTTCAGATGATCAAACACATGGAACAAGTGATGGTGTTTCTGATAATTCTTGTTTAATGTCTCTTGGCAGAAAGTAACACTGTGGATCTGCAGCAATTCCCAGCTGTTATGGTGGAGAAAATGATAAAAGCTTTAAAATTGAATTCCAGAGAATCCAGGCTGAGATTTCCTAGACTGCTACAAATAATTGAAAGATATCCAGCAGAGACATTGGGTCTAGTGACACAAGAGGTTAGTTGCTTCCATTTTTTTTGGCAGCAAATGTTGCTATAAATCAAATTTAAAAGGTGGGGGTGGAGGTTGGATGGATAGAGAGGTTAGACTGGTAAGTTTTGCTTCAGGTAAATCAGATAAATTTTATCCCATCATTGTTCCTTGTCTTTTCTCTAACTTCCTGAGTCTAATTCATGTGAAAGTAACTTTTTTCTTAAAGGTTTGACTTTTTATCATTGTTCTGATTCCAAATGTTAGTTTTAGAAAACCTATGGTGCGTTTTGTTGGTTTTTTTCTTTTCTTTCAGAACAATCTAAATGGGGTGAAAAAGGTGGTTAGTATTAGGGTGAGGGATGTATCTTATTCCTGTAGGGTGGGTTTCTTTCATGCAGAAAGCCAGCAGCTTTTCCAGACTCATTCCATGTCTCCAACCTTTCTCTGTCCTTCTTCACTTCAGAGGTTACTACAGCTTTGTCCTCCTTTGTATTTCCCACTTCCTTTATTCCTTCCTTCCTTCCTTCTACAGCCTGTTCCTCTCTTACCTTTCCACGGCAGGATATCATGAGCCTTCCCTTCTGTCATGGGACAGATAAGCTGGGACCTGCTCCCTTCTCTGTGACTCATGCCTGTTCCTGCCTTGGCCTGCCTGCCTTTTCAAGCCCGTGTCATTGTGCTGGTGCTCACAAAGCAACAGGCCCTGTGAGAGGAACAATTTGAATGAAACAGAAACAGGAGTTGGTTATCCCAAGGAACTGAGAAAGTAGCAAAAGTGGCTGAGGTGTGCAAGATGTGGCTCCAGTGAAACACCAATGTTTCAAACAGATCCAGTTCAGAAATATCACCCAGAATGAGAGTTCACCAGGAATTTATTTATCCTATTACCTGTCTTTCTGAGACATAATTACTGGCAATATGATCTTAAATTCTATTAGAAGTACTTAAAGTTGAATGAAGGACAAAAGTGATAGGAGCTCCGCCGTTCCCCTTGTGCTTTTTACTCAAATCAAGACTTCAGCCCAATGGTGTTTGAGCTGAATTCCTTCAGATTTTTGAGTTGTTTGTATGTGATCAAAAACTGTTATATTACATCCAGACAGAAAAGCCACAAGTTTGAGCTTAAAGCCTCATACTTATCAGCAAGCTGCAAATCTTCATAATGAAAAACCTATTGAGCAGCAGGGGTGGTAGTAGTAGTAATAATAATTAAATCTGTGCTTCACTGGGGAATGTTCTGCACAACCGAGTTGACATTCTCTGTTTCCTTTTCATGCATTTCTCTCTGTCAGGCTGCGCCACAGAGCAGTTTTGTTTGTTTGCTATGTTTGGTATTTTCAAGGAGGACCAAAGCTGAAAGCAAGTGTCTGTGTTTCTGCAGCTTTCTTCAGTTCCCTGTTGGCAGTTCATTGGCTGGATTAGCCAGATGGTGGCACTACTTGACAAGGATGAAGCAGTAGCCGTACAACGTACTGTTGAAGAGATTGCAAATACCTATCCCCAGGCAATCGTCTACCCTTTCATGATCAGCAGAGAAAGTTACTGCTTCAAAGATACTGCAACTGGTTGTAAGAACAAGGAGTTTGTAGAAAGGTGAATTTGAAATTGGAGTAGCTCTTTTGTATGTTTTTTTATTCAGGAGTGGCCAGATTTGTTTATTTTTCCTAAGCAAACGTTTTCTTTAGCAAGCATGAAAAAAGTTACAGGGTAGTGCCATATTCACTGAGTGTTCATTTAAAGGCACAGCGAAATGCAATACATCAGCTCTATCAGTGTTGGACATACTCAGATTGGTGACCTGAATACTTTATGAAGTGTTGGGTACAGACAGTTCCCTACGCTGTGGAAAGTTAGAATTTTTCCAAAATAAAACAAAAATACCACAGAGAGGCAACCCATCTTTCCTTGTAATTCTGTGATAATCAAAATTTCTTCTGCTCTGCTGAGATAGAAGGGAAATCTGATGTATGATTTACAATCTTACTGTAGTAGATTTCACAGCAGTAAGTCGGTACCCATGAGAAATGAAGCTTGCTTGGACATTTACAATTTTTTTTAATACCAAGAGAAGCAGATATGTTTAAATGGAATAGATGCTTGTACCAGACTTGAGAGAGGGCAATGAAATGGATACATGTTATCTTGGGGAATGACAGCTTTGAGTTGTGTTCTGCTCTGTTTATTCAGTGTGAAACATGCACCTTCTTTTCAAGCCCTCCCTTGCCCATTTTGCTGTGGAATAACACCAGAGTTAATTCCCAGGCAAAAGTCACTTTCTATCACACAGTACTGTAGAAACCATTATTACAATTTTGGGTGTCTTTTTTCCTTTTTTTTTTTTTTGTTTCAAATCTCTGATATATTTTATTAATGTTGTTGCTTAAAATAAGATACTGTCTGTGAAGCACAAGACTTTATCAGCCTTCAATAACTGTCACAACAGGATGTGTAGTCTGGTTAGTGCCTGTTTCTGTTTCAAGTATGCTTTCCACTTCCCCACCAAATTCCGATTTCCCTAGTGAGACACTTATTTAAAAAATTGGGAGTTGTGTGACATATTCAGTCAACACATAAACAGTCATACAGCCAAAGAGAGAATTCTGAGAGAGTCATATGTGAGACATCCAAATTATTTTATATATAGCAGAAAATCTAGATCATTGCTTATCTGCAATCTAGGTGGTAATGGTAGTTCTTGTGTTGTGATGCATTTTTTTCTTCTTTTAAAGGATCAGTAATAAGTTGGATAGAGGAGGAGTAGTTCAAGATTTTGTTCGCTCCCTGGAGCAGCTCTCTAATCCTGCAATGCTTTTTAGGGTACAGTATTTCTTTTTACTTCCCCACTTCCCCTTCATTCCTCACCCCACTTAGAAGGGTTTAGAAAAGCAAGTGCTGGGCGGAGCCCGACACAGTTCAGTTGACACCACAGCCACAGGAAGCGGGTCAACCCAGAATCAACTCATGATGATGATGTTGAGGTGCTGTCAGCAGCTTTCACTGGCAGTGGTCTCCCTCCCTTGTGCCAGCTGGCTGTTCTGCACTACCCCTTTTCAGTGTTCTCCTTCAGGGTCTGTGCCCTGACCCATGGTCAGCCTTCCTTAACTGCTCTGAAACCATTACAGAATTATCATTTGTGGCCATCTCTATAATTTTGGACTACTTGCTTTTGACTGCTTTTGTTCTTAGGTCATTTTCCTGCTCCCTGCTGGGCATCCCTATGTTCTGACCCCTTTGTCCAAAGGACTCTTGTCTTGGATTTGCTACTCCTGGCCTCCTAGAGGCTTTCTTAGTTTGCACTAGAGACTATGGTTGTAAACATAATTGCCATAATAAAGTAGAAACATTTTATCAAGATGCAGAACACAAGGGAGATATTTTCATAGTCTTTTGATTGCTCTTTTTGGTTCTTAAAAGGCATATAGTAATGGACTATTAGCAAGTAGGGTAACACCAATTTAATGAGTGGCTTACTGAAGAGCAGGGGTCACTAAACCTTTTCTCAGTATTCATCTGTTTCTTTCTGTATGCAGGATTGGGTTGAAGATGTCAAAAATGAGTTGACTAAAACTCAGAGAAACAAAAAGAAACTTAAGGAAATGTATGAAGGAATGTACAATAATTTGGGAAATTTGGAGGCTCCTGGCCTTGGATTGCTGAGGAAAAGGTTCATTCAGGTATGTGTGATTACAGAGTAGTGTTGGCATCATGTACTTTTCTAGAAGACATTAAAAAGTCAAAAGAGAGAATCAGATCACAGCTTTTACAGGTGCTGCAAGACTTGATGAGACTTGATCAAGTCAGGAGTACAGGACTGAGATTTCTTTGCTAGAAGCCATGGAATGAATATAGTTCAGTTTCCACTTCTGACTGCCCTGCAGGGCTAAATGTTCCCTCTTACTCATCTTCTGCCTCTCCTGTCCTGCACACTGCCAGGTTCTTAGGACCTGAGCGTCTCTGATCATCCGTGGGAATCTGGCCTTGTTTTTTATTCCTGGCTGCCAACGATTTATGAGCACCTTAGGGAGTTTTGCTGTATTATGCCACTCAAATTTGCTGCTGATACTAAGTTACTTAGGGTAAGTAATACAGAAGAGTTATGACTATGAAGAATTACAGAATGGGCCTTACAAAACTGAGTGAGTTCTAAAATAGTGAAAATCAATGTAGAAAAGGAAGTGATACATGTGGCAAACAAACTATGGTTACCCTAGTTTCATATATGAATTTTTCAGGTTTGAGCCGACTGTTGCAATTCAAGGAGAAAATCTTGATTCTGTGAAAGATCTTTGAAAACATCAGCTGGGAGTACTCAAGGGCAGTCAAGAAAGAAAAGTGACTGTCATTATTAAGAATAGATAATTAAGCATGGATTTACACATTGGCATGGCAATGACTGACTCTTGCTTCTTGAACACTGTAATCCTCATCTGCAGTTCTCAACAGAGATACAGTAAAATTGGGTGAGGTTCAGAGTGGCAAGAATAACCAGTGGTACAGAGTAACCTCTGTATAAGCAACCTTAGCATTCCTCCAGTTGGAAAAGACACAATGATGCCAGATACAATAAATCCTAACATCGTTCCCAACACTGGTGGTGCTAGGTTGACTGATAGTTGGACTTAGTGAACTTAAAGGTCTTTTCCAGCCTTAACGATTCTGTCAGGAGCGCCAAGCACGAAGTAAATATTCTATGGAAGCGGCAGATTCAAAACAGTGAGAGGTGTTTCCTCATTCATTACACACACATTTAAGTGCTGAATTCTTGCTGCAGGGTGTTGCAGATGCTTTCATGGGTTCAGATAGCAAGTAGGCAAGTAGCACTGAGGGGGAAGGTGCTTTGAGAGCTTTTAAATACAAATGCACACTTCTGAGTCCAGAAATCCCTGAGCTGCAAATTGCTGGAGGCCAGGAGAGTGATACTTCTGTAAAAGGAGTACCCTGACTGTATGCTTGTACTGTATATGTGTAGCCCTGTGGCCAAAGCTGGGTGGATCCAGCTCTCTCTCATGTGGCCATCCTTATGTCACATTAGCATTAGGTAAACTAACCTGGATGTCTCTAGGGAGATTCCTTCCCCATGAGCGAGAAAGGTTCAGGATGACAATGAGGTAGAGTTGGGAGGAGGTGAGGTGATACAGCAGCAGAAAAGGCAATTGGGAGTTTAGGGGCACACTAGCCCTTTGAATGTGTTGCTGTGAGATAAACTGTGCCTTTGATGATAATGACTTTAAACTTAAGAATAGGGGATAAGAATGTGCTTGATGTGCCTCTGTCAGGGGTGGGGGTGGAGAGAGGGGAGCAGCTGTATGTTGAGCTATACAGGGTACAAGCACATTCACAGGAATGGGCACAAAAGGTGACTTGAACCAAAAAAGTCCACTGCACTTTCCAAAGCTGAAATGGTCAATATTAGAGGATGGTGCAAGTAGTAGTGTGCTGTGGGAGAGAAGAGCAAGGGAGGTGCTGGAGAGCAGGTAAAAGGGTTGTTCCCCTCTGTTAAAGGGAATAGAGAGCAGTATTCCTGTAGAGAGCAGCTGCAGAAGAGGGTCAGGGTGATGGTGCACAGACTGAATTCATTGCTGTCATGATGCATTATTGGGAAGAAACAAAGTGTACTATGAAAATAACTATCATTTTTAGTGTCCTTGCTGGGGGAAAAACAAGTTGTCTCTTGACTGACATAAAATTGCTCTCTATGTGGCTCATAATCTCATGTCTATTAGTTATGTACAATTTCAGTTGTAACTTAATAAGAATGTTACTTTTTCTCTAATATTACATTCCAATAATGCATAAATTAAACACTGATGATGGATTGTATTAACTAAAATACAGTGTTAAGGCCATTGACTATTTGCTGCCTTGAATTTTAAAAGAAGTCAAAGAACAGAACAGAGAAAGCAATCGGGTCTTCATCTGGAAACAGATTTAGTGATAAAGATGTGTTGACTGTAGCAATCTCTTCAGAAGGATGATGTTTTTTACATTTTTTCATTTACTTTGGTGAAAGAGCTGTGTCCTTCATAGTTTGGGAGAAAAATGATCAGGCATTGAAAAAAAAAACAAGTGACCTTACATATCTTTGCAAGCCATTAATACCAAGTCCAAGACTGGACATCTGGTTTTTCTAAACCTTGAATGCTGAACACAAGAAGTCAACTCAGTTAACTGCTTGTAAATAATACTTTTTCTGTTAAATGGATCAGTGGGAAATATCTTTGCACTTTTTCTTTATTAGGATAGTTAAAATACTGTAAAATATGGTACTATACATTTTATGTCCAAAATTATTGCAAAGCAAATCATTACTAATAAATCTGATAGTAAATAAAACATCAGACATTTCATAGAACCATAGAATGGTTTGGATTGGAAAGGACCTTAAAGTATCAAGTCCTCTGCCCACCTTCCACTAGACCAGGTTGCTCAGAGCCCCATCCAGCCTGGCCTTGAACACTTCTGGGGATGGGGCATCCACAGCTTCTCCGGACAACCTGTTCCAGTGTCTCACCAGCCTCACAATGAAGAGTTTCCTCCTAATATCTAATCTAAACCTGCCCTCTTTCAGTTTAAAGCCATTGCCCCTTGTCCTGTCATTGCATGCCCTTGTAAAAACTCCCTCTCCAGTTTTCTTGTAGACCCTCTTTAGGAATTTTATATTAATGTTTTACTATCTGTTCCTAAATTTTTGTAAGCAGTTGAGGTACATGTATTAAATTGAACAAGAAGCATTATTGATATGGCCACTCAGAATCCGACTGCGGCTGGAAGAGGTAAAAGGGGATAAGCTTCTAGTTTAGACAGGATATTACTGAGTTGATAAAAGGTAGATATTTCTGTTGATGGGAGCTGGGGGTCTACCAAACAGGCAGTGAAAAGGTTCTGTCAGACTAGCAATGACAGAGAAAAAAAGAACTGGAGTGGAAGGACTATTGATATATTTTAGGAGCTCAGATAAAGCTGTGTGTTAGATAGGAAGGTACTGTTTTGGTGTTCTTGTGTAGTGTCTAGCAGTGTGTAAATAGGACTTCTTTCTATAAATGATTCTTAGGCTTTTGGGAAGGACTTCGACCATCATTTTGGCAGAGGCGGTTCAGAACTCTTAGATATGAAGCTTAGTGACTTTGATGCAATTGCAACTTCTCTCCTCTTAAAAATGAACAAAACCCATAAAGAACCTGGAAATCTGAAAGAGTGTTCACCATGGATGAGTGAATTCAAAGCTGAGTTCTTGAGGAATGAGTTAGAAGTTCCTGGTAAGTTCCCCTTCAGTGTCAATAGTGAACTGTCCCTTACACGAAAGTTACTGCTCTTGAGCTCTACTCTTTATGTTGTCTATAAGGCCCTTCTTTCTGCCTTTATGCCCTTTCTGGCCTTACCTGAAATAACTCTGTTCACCCTCTTAAATCTGTTCTTAAGTTGTCCTGATTTTAATCTTACCTAAGAACTTAGTATTTTTCTAAAGGTCTAACTCCAGAAAATCTAATATATCAATCTAATATATGTTTAACTCTAATTCAAAAAGGGTTGTGTCGTCTGAAAAAATTAAGAGCTGTAATTCTAATATCTAAGCAAGGAAAGAGTATTAGTCACTCACAAATAAAATCACACTAAGTGTATGTTGGATTTTTATGCATTTTGAAATATTCATAGTTATCATTCTACGAATTTGACAAAATATTTGTGTGTTCTGTTTTTATACACACATTAAAATAGAAATAAAATCAGTCTATGGAACTTTTTTCTAATATTTTTTCTCCACTACCACTTCAGGTCAGTATGATGGAAAAGGGAAACCACTGCCAGAGTACCATGCAAAAATCTCTGGATTTGATGAACGGGTATGTTTTTAAGATTGTGTCAAAATCCTGTGTGGTGTAAATCTGTGTCCATATTCTGTTTGAAGAATGTGAAAATAGAAGGGTTCTTGCTTGTGAATGCATCTTGCAGCACACAGAGGGAGGTCTGTAAGTGGGCAGTGTTTTTCTAGTAGTAGTTCAAGTAACTTGATTATGTCACCTAGGAATTACAGATATGCTTGATTTCAGTGAGGATTCTGTAAAACCAATTCTTCACTCACAAATATTTTGCTTTTTCCTGTCTTTTTCCAAGATAAGTGTAATGGAATCCTTGAGGAAGCCAAAGCGTATAACAATCCGAGGCAGTGATGAGCAAGAGTATCCTTTTCTTGTCAAAGGCGGTGAAGACCTGCGGCAAGACCAACGTATTGAGCAGCTGTTTGATGTAATGAACATTATCCTTTCCCAAGATGCTACATGTAGCCAAAGAAGTATGCAGTTAAAAACTTACCAGGTCATCCCCATGACAACAAGGTAGGCATTTATCTTGAAGGGACAGAAATCCTTATGTTAACATCTATTACTGTTGCTACGTTGGAAAGTGAAATTTTTTTGTGTGTCAGATTCAGTTTCAGTGTTTTGTGTCTTGGCTTTATTTTTTTTTTCCTTTTAAACAGCACTGAAATTGCTTTGTCTGGAAACTGTTCTTCAGAGTATATTTAAATTGGTATCTTTTAACCTTCTTTTAGCAGGCACGAGAATGTGGTGTTCCTCTAAAGTTCATCTCTGAGCTACTTGTTCACATCTCTGACTTGTTTTGTTCTAGATTGGGACTCATCAAGTGGCTGGAAAATACTTGTACCTTAAAAGAATTCCTGAAAAATAGCATGTCTGAAGAGGAAGATACCAACTATAACAGGTGATTCTTGGTTTAGCTGTCTGCTCTAATGGAAACCACTGCTGGTGGGTTTTTGGATAACTGAGTCTTGTGGCAGCATTTTCTTTTTCTTCTTCTTCTTTTTTTTTTTTTTTTTTTAATTAAAGACTGAAATAAAAACACCTATGAACAAGGAGGCAGTTTTTACTTCCTGACCCAAATTAGTAATTGGCAAGTGTTTGTTTAATGAGTACCATTGTACCTGGAATATCCTCCACCCAACTTGTTTAAACAGGAGGCTTATAATTATAATCACGAGTGACGTCATTATCATCACAATTTCCTTATCATCAGATTGATTTTACAAGCAAAGGATTTTGAGCTCTTGATTTGATCAGGCAGGAAATGGACTTAGGTCAGTGGGGGGCAGGGGAAGGGAGCAGAGACAGAGCCGATTCACAACCTGGGTTCAGCAGTGAGTCAGTGATGGGGGTGGAAATTGGCAGCAAATGCACAAAACACAACTGTAAAAGAGCACTCTTTCTGACTTCATGCAAATGCTGGGTTTGTATAAATTATATTACTTTCTCGTGATTGTAATTGGAGGTTGAATATTTGTAAGATTGATTTAGTTCTAGCATTTCAGCCTCCTTCTGTCCTGGAATTTAGAAATGTGGTTTAATTTACAAACATTGTTCTTAGTTACATAATCTGTTTGAGTTTGTCCAAGTGTTGTTGTCACCATTTATTTTCACTAGTTAACATTTATGGGGCAGGTTGGAGGAACTTCCAGCGTGGAGGTTGGACTCCAAAGAGTCTTTATTTCTACAGTTATTTGATTTGTGGGCAGTTTAGGAACTGCTACAAGTTCCTGCTATTACGCTGACCTCAGTTCACCGACTGGGAAAGTGGAGAGGACTCACATCCTCATGAAGGGAGGAACCATCTCACGAAGGGAGGAAATTTCTAATATGCTAAATGGGAAAGATCAGTGTCTTTCTAAAACCAGATCATAACTTATAAAAAAAAAAGCTTTGTTTTATTGTTGTACATAGACTTTAAAAATATTTTCCCATGTGTTAATCAAGAGAACTCTCAAAGAAAAATCCTGGTGAATTTTCTGGCAATATTTTGGTTGGGGTAGGAGCAAAAACTTTATGAAGTTTTGAAATCTTTTATTTGTCCCCAAGTGATGGGCTATGCAGTCTATAAAGGATAAGTGCTTCTCAAATGGAAAGAATCTCTCTATTTCAAAATGTGCTTTGGGAGGAAGAGAAAAGATGGTTTCTCTGCTAAGTTACTGCCTCTCAGGAATGGAAGTTTAATGTCTAATGTATTTAGTTAAGATGGGAGAAAATTATTCTATAAGCAGTGCAAGTAAGGAATACTGGCTTCTTATGGATTAATACCCTAAATTCAAGCCCCCATTCTTCCCTCTTTTACACGCTGAGGAGATAAACTGTCTTCCTGCATTCCCTAGCATTTTGGATGAACAAAGGGCAGCATGTACTGTGGTGGGCTACATAATGCCTCTCAAATGGCTATGAGACTGCATTAAAAATACCTTTCCCTCCCTAGAGAAATTATTTTGAGTCTTTCTTCTTATGGCAGCATCTAATTTTTCACAGTACCTATTGACAAATTAGCACCATCTAATCTTCCATCAAATATGACTGAAGTGCATTCAAAGCTGGGGGGAAGGAGGTGGATGGATCAGCATATGCACTGACTACTTAAGCTTCATTTCCAAAGCAAGGCTAAAATTAATGTAGGTTGTAGCTTCCTGACTCTTCCTTTGCATAAAAATCTCATGGGCCAGAGCAGCACACAGCCTGTGGATATTAAAAGTGCAAATCATCAGTGCTTTTTTTCCTTTTTTATCCGTAGCAAAAAAGGTCCTCGTGCTACCTATTCTGAGTGGCTGTCCAAGATGAGTGGGAAAGCACAAGGCATCTCTCGATACCATGCTATGTACAGGTAGGATTTAAAAGAGAACTGCTTGTAAAATAATAGAAGCTGGAGTGTGCACGCACACAGTTGTAGAAATTCCAGGAAAAAATACGATCTGCATTATAATATGATGGATAGATTTAATTTTTTGCTCATTTTACTGCTTTGTCTTACTGGAGATGCTCTGCAGGAGGAGTTCAGTACTGCCAAAAATCCCACCAGAGCATAGGAATGCTTCCAGAAGCTTGCTCACTTCCTTAGGAAAGTGTCTAGAAGCAGATGCTGCTCTTCAACTTTATTTTCTAGGTGTCTTGTTCCTAATTATGCAGTGAGGTAGGCTGCCTCAGAGCCTGAGCATCTGCTCAAGTTGGACAGAGAAAATCACTGTGATTCACTGAGAACTGAAGAATATTTGATGATTTGGGTCCCAACTTAAATTTCCACATCCAGTGGACTGTTATTTCAATGGCTAACATTATTCCTTCATTAATTTGCAGCAATGCAAGCCGTACAGAAGCAGTTATGTCTTTCAGAAGCAGGGAAAGCAGTGTTCCAGAAGACCTCCTACGGTAAGTGCACATTGATTGCACACTGTGAAACCAATGTTGGTGTTTATCTGTGTTCAACAAGTGAGTTCTGTTTTGTTCAGGCGAGCCTTTGTGAAAATGAGTACATCTCCTGAAGCCTTCCTGTCCCTGCGATCCCATTTTGCCAGCTCTCACGCTCTGATGTGCATCAGCCACTGGATCCTTGGTATTGGAGACAGACATCTGTCCAACTTTATGATTAATAAGGAGACAGGTGGCATGGTGGGAATAGACTTTGGATATGCATTTGGCACAGCCACACAGGTATTTGTTTTCTAATTATTTTTTTGCAACTCTTGCATTTATTATACGCATTACATGTGTATTCTCAGTACTGCATTTGATGCTTTTCAGTTGCCATTGTTCTGGTGCAAAATGATCTTAACAAGCTATTTCTAGTTAATTGAATAAAATCTGTGTCAGATATTCTCAGACAAGCCAGGAGCTGTAGAGTTTCACAGTTGATTTGGTGGTGTTTTGCATAGTTCAGCCATGCTTTCAACCGCTGTCACTAGATAGTCATGACTAGAGTTTTTCTGTCACAACTTGGTACACTTCTACTGTGTTACATGTTATATTCAGTTAAGTGACAGAGAGGGTTTCAAAGTTTATAAAGAAAAAAAATACTAATTTCTAATCCTTCTGTTCCAAGGCTTCTTAATTCTTGTTTTCTTTTGATTGTCCTCCTTGGCTAGTTTTTGGGTGTGCCAGAGTTGATGCCTTTTCGCCTGACTCGCCAGTTTGTTAATCTGATGATGCCAGTGAAAGAGTGGGGACTCATTTACAGTGTGATGGTGCATGCCCTAAGGGCTTATCGTTCAGATCCAGATCTCCTCATCAGCACAATGGATGTATTTGTAAAAGAGCCTTCTTTGGACTGGAAGGTGGGGTTTTTCCTCTTTCCTTTCTCTTCATGTGAAAATTCTTAAACCATAATAAGAATAAAACTGATCAAAAAGGAAGTATTTCTTAGTGTTCACTCCCAGTACTCCTTTTATCTTTCTTTGTTTTATTAAGTTCTCAGAGAAACTGAACTTGAAGTATTTAAAATGACAGAATTCTATATTGATGCACAAAGAATAGAAGCATATGTCTGTGTTATCAGTGTACTGTTCTTTATCTGCATGATAATACTAAAGAAGTGGGTGTCTCCTATTAACGTTATGTCAGTTATGACAGCAGCATAAATATTTTCAACTATTTGCATTGAGCCTCTTAAATTTCCGTAACAGCACTATGTATATCAAACTAATAATTACAGAGAAAAAAGCCTGAAACTAGTTGCACTTCGGTAACTTCAGTTGTAAACTAAATTTAAGTCATAGACAAGATATTATCTCGCTACTTTGTCCTCCACTGCATATACAGTTAAGTTACTGGCTTGACTTGCTGTGATCTGGAAGCTTAGAAGTCTTTTTTAAATGTATGATTTATGATAAATAGGGCAAATTTGTTTTCTCTTTAGAACTTTGAACAAAGACAGCTGAAAAAAGGAGGTACATGGATTAAGGAAATAAACACAACTGAAGTAAACTGGTACCCTTTGCAAAAAGTCAGCTATGTCAGAAGAAAGCTTACAGGTGCCAATCCAGCAATAATCACTTGGTAAGATGTTCTCCTTTTGCTTTAAACTGCTCCACTGAGAGTTTTGGCAGGCTCCTGTGTCAGATTTTGCTCCCTTTGGATAGAATAGTGCCTAGGAAAAGAGAAGAGACAGGGCAAAATTTCAACAAACCTCCTGTCAGAACCATTTTGGTCCATGTACAAGCTCTCTGAATCACCCTGCCAGACAAAACACCAGGTATCTCCCCACAAGTTTTCTTGTTCCAGCTCAGACCTCTGAGCAGTTTTACTGCTCCTGGCAAGACACATCTCCCCAGCCTGTCAGCCTGCTTAATCTCGCACTTCTCAGCCCGCTGTTCTTCATGTCTGTCTCCATGGCTTGTAGGCTAGGGGGACTATTTAAATCCATATATGCTTCTGCTGAAGGATTGCTTGAAATGGAACCTGTACCAGCGGTAGGGGAGGCATGGAGGTAAGCTGCTTCTCAAAACATCAGGTTCAAATCTGACAGCATTTTCAGGTTATTTATGTCAGGCTAGTCAAGTCTGGCTCAAGCCAGAATGTCTTTAAAAGTTCAGTTAAAAGTACAATTAATCCCTTCCATCCTCTTTTAAAAAGACATTTTGGATTAATCAAGGGAAAGACAAAAAAGCAAAGAAAGCAAGCCTGTTTTAAAACCATACAAATATTGAAAAGTGCAGGACTTGGGAGGAGTCCCTTTTGTGGTCAAGACTGAACTGGATAAGGCAGCAAAATACTTGTTACAGGCACAAATCAGGAGGGCAGGTAAGGAGATCAACAGCTTGGATGTGAACTGCTGCATTCTTCTTTCATTTAGAGAGCTTTGACAAGATTGACATATTCATGGTAAATACCCACTAGTAAAACACACCTGAAATCACCAGTCTGCCCTGGCCAAGCCTTCTACAGCCCTTGAACAGTCTCCACATCTTGATCTCAGTTCAGGCAGCTTTATTTTTCAAGTGCTGTTTTGTATTTAAAAATCCGTCTCAGATTTTTTGCTTGTTTTCTTTTAGTAAGAACTTATTTTTGCATTCTCAATTTCAGTGATGAACTACGCCTGGGCCATGAGAAGTTGCCTTGTTATAAAGATTTTGCAGCTGTGGCTCGTGGTAATGCCAATCATGATATCAGAGCCAAAGAGCCAGAGGTCGGACTTTCAGAGGAGACCCAAGTGAGATGCCTCATCGATCAAGCGACAGACCCCAATATTCTTGGCAGAGTCTGGGAAGGATGGGAACCCTGGATGTGAGGAACTCCTCCCTAAAGCCCAGTCTGCCAAGGGACCTCTACCTTAACACACAGCTGCAACTAGATGAGAATTTTAAGGCCAAAAAGAGAAAAACCTCTTAACTGCTTTTATCATTGGCTAATTTGACTAATAAAGAATATAATTTTTTTATTAAAGCTATATTCAAGCACTGATTTTTTTTTTATGTTTTAATTATTTTTTTCATATGTGATTCTGTAACAAAGCATCATTATTGTCCTTGTGTTAATGTTGAAAGAACAGGAGAGGCTGTAGAGCTTAAAGATTTATTTGAAAGGCACCGAGATCCCTCAGTGGGAAGCAGAAATTCATACCCTGCAGACTTGTGGGCATCTGACAGACAAGGCCTCTTCTGCCTCTCACATCTTGAGGAGTCCTGGGGGGCTCATGGAGTTGGGAGTTTCACAGCCAGGACAGATGACTCAAAGTGACCCAAGGGCTGTTACATACCATACGGTGTCTTGCTCAGCATATAGAACTGGGGGAAGAAGGAGAAAAGGGGGAGATGTTTGGAGTGATGGTGTTTGTCTTCCCAAGTCACTGGTATCCTGGCTTTCCTGGGGATGGCTGAACACCTGCCTGCCCATGGGAAGTGGTGAATGAACTGCTTTGCTTGTGTGCACAGCTTTTGCTTTACCTAGTAAGCTGGTTTATCTCAAACCATGAGTGTTCTCAGAACTGTGGGGATTGAGGAGCAGCTGTGTGGGGGCTGAGTTGCCAGCCAGGGTTAAACCACGGCATCAGGTAACTTTGCTGGCAAATGCAGCACAAACAGCAAGAGGGGAAGAGAGTTCTCTCAAATACTGTCGCTTTTTACCCAGAATTCGCTGTAGGATATAGATTCCATTGAGGCTTTTAATAATTATCATAAAAGGTGTAATAAAAATGGGTCTTTGCCCTCTCATTGCCTACAAGCTTTCCCTTCTGCCTCCATGGCAGTGAGGTGGTTTTGTCTCACTGAGGACCATGGCTGCTGCTGGCACCAGGCTCAAATGAATCTGTCAGCTGGAGAGCAGAGCCTGCTGGACACAGTTCCATGAAAAGCTGGGGAATGAGGAAGATTGCTGAGGCCCAATGAAGAGGGAGGGAGTTTTTCTGTTTCAAACACTTTGCAGCAACAATTGCTACTTGTCATCTTCCTTCTTAATAAATATAATCAATTGTGTCAATAGGGTTATAAATCAAGAAATTCAGAATATTTTTATCAGACTTTGTTAATAAAAATATCGTCTGGCTGTATTTTTGTAGAGGAAACATTTAAAAATAAACTTTCAGCTGTATACCTTGTTTCAAAAGTTAATTTGAAGGCACTTCAATCACAGAAAGCTTCCACATTTACCCATTTTTGGAGATGATAATTAGTGGACAGTACTTTAGGGGGGCTCATAAAAGGTATTTGATACAGTCTTGTTATATACACCAGTAAGATGTCTTGCTGTATTTTATTCTTTTAATCTCTGCTGTCAATTAAGACAGCAGCCTTATGACTATAAAGCTTGGTCAGGTGAGGTACTCTGGCTTTCATGCTGTCACTCTACAAATATAAAATCACTTAAAGCACAATAAAAAAACCAACATGAAAAGGTGAGGGGACATTTAGAAATCAAGTGGCTGGTCATACGAGGTGTTAAATGGCACTTTTGGCACATACCGCAGATATTTACTAGGTACTTTGACCTGTACGGCAGAGGACAAAGTTTAGGTTTATAGTTTAACAAGGTTCTTCTGGTACGACTTTTGATATCCTCAGCACCAATAGATGTTTGTGCACAGCCGGCCTCCTTCCTTGATCTTTTGGAAGGGGCTGGAGCTGGAGTGCAGCCTGACCATTGCAGGGAAGGGGGACTAGAGATGACCACTGCCCTGTGCCCACTGCTCCCTTCAGTCCATAGCGAAAGGCCCTCAGGTAAAAGCCTGTGAGACAGGCAAAAGTGACCCTGACACTGCAAATGGGCTTAGAACATGTCTAAGACAACTATTTAAAAGCTCCATCTTGGCCCTAAAATAAATGCAGGGGTTGAAAGTCTCAGCTACACCAGTCCTTAGTAGTGCTGTATTTGTCAAGCTCAGTGTCAGCTGAGGAGAAAAGCACGAAGCTGCTGGGTTTTTATGAGCAGATTCCCAACCTGTTCGAAGCAAGTGGAGTTTCCCTACCACAGCTCTTCCCCAGTGCAGCTGAATGAGCCTGGAAATAGCCCCCAGCACAGGTAAATGGCAGCTGCTGTCCCCAATCCTGACTGAAGAGCACTGCTCTCAGTAAAATGCAGCAGCTAAATGGAAAGGCTGGAGCCAGCCTGTGAAGCAGCAAGGAAAGTACTGACGCAATGCAAACCTCAAGTCACTGGGCTCAGTGCTTTACAGGGCGGGTTTCTTTGGCTTCCAGAAAAGAATAAGATGATGTGAAGCTCAGAGACTGCATCAGGTCTCATGCAAAACAAAACTTGGGAACTATTCACAAGTACAGGAGAATATTTCCTTCTCAGATTAAAGAACCAGATGGATGGGCACTATGTCTGGAAATCCATTAGCTGCAACTAAAAAGTTATGTAAAATATGAGCATATATTCTTACTTGGTTTTTCTTAGTGTATAGAATGATATTCATGTTCAAGTTAATCCTTACCATCCCTGCCAATCTTAAAATTTCCTTCTAGCTAAGAATAACAGTACTGCTGAACCCAGAGAAAAGCTCTGCAGCTGCAGCTGGCAGCCTCCTTTCTCAGCTGATAAAGAGGTTCCTGCATGCTGCTTCTTGCGTTCAGAACTCGCCCTTAGTCCCAACTACTGCCCCTCAGTTTAAGTGTTATCTTGAGGTGTCAGTAGCTGAGATGTGATGCAGCACCAGCACATGTTTGGGCACAGGAAGGAACCTATGAGCTTTCCACAAAAACAAAGAATTGGGCTTGTATTCAGCCATGGAATAAGGAATTTCCTATGGCTCTTCTGGCCTCACACTTAAGGGTTTGGCCAGCTGCTTACCAAAGTAAGCATCTATATATAGAGACACTTCTCCCCAAACTTGATGTTTTTCAAAATCAAGGAATTAAAGTAAGGATTTATTACTGCTGCTTTAAAACTCTTTTTCCTCACAAGTACTGAAGGTCTGCCAAGTCACTTTTTTAACACTGTGTCTCATTTGGAAATGACAAGGGCTTTAAAAATTTCATTTTTAAGCTATGCTGCTTGTAAGAAATGGCACCTACACAGAAAGGTTGCACACTGGCAGCCACCACTGAATGGTGTCAATGGTCTTGTAAGCAAAACTACCAAAGAGCTACTCCACATGTCAAACTAACAAGTGTCCAAAATATTATGTTTAGAGGTGTTTTTTTGTTGCAAAAATGTTTGGGAGGTTTTTAGGGCTGCAGAGATGATCAGAGGGCTGGAGCACCTTTCCTGTGAAGTCAGGCTAAAAGAGCTGGAGCTATTCAGTCTGAGGAAGAGTAGGCTCTGGGGAGACCCTGCTGTAGCCTTTCAGTGCCTAAAGGGGGCTTATAGGAAAGCTGGAGAGTGAATTTTCAGCAGGGTCTTTAGTGCCAGCACAAGGAAGAATGGTTTCAAACTGAAAGTGGGTAGGTTCAGATTAGATATTAAGAGGAAATTCTTCACTGTGAAGGTGGTGAGACATTGGAACAGGTTGCTCAGAGAAGCTGTGAGTGCCCCATCCCTGGAAGAGTTCAAGGCCAGGTTGGATGGAGCTCTGAACAGCCTGGTCTAGTGGAAGGTGTCCCTGCCCATGGCAGGGGTTTGGAACTAGATGATCTTTAAGGCCCCTCCAACCCAAACTGATTCTATGAAGGAATGGCCATAAGGGACTGTGGAAGATTTGATTACTGTTTCCACATTCTTTACAAGGTGGGTTTTTTTTGTTTTTTTTGATGGGACAGGAGAGGGTAACATTGACTGTACCTGTCCATTACTCTCTCAGCAAATTATAGCACACAAGACTTCACCTGATTAGGCAGAAGATGCAGCTGTGAATTTGATCACATGAATTTTGTCCTTGATGGAAATTCATGCAAAACCTGTATCAGGAAAATGTTCAGAGCATCCACCAAAGAGTGTGAGAAAACAAGGAGCATTGAGGCATTTTGCTACAGCAGCAGCACTTGGTTTTTTTGGGAGCCTGGGTACATGGAGAGTATAATTCAGCAGCTCAGCAGCCACAAGTGCAGCTGAAGAAACCCAGCCCAGGCTGACACTTACCAGGGTTTGAGAGCCCACAGGGAGCTGAAACACAAAGCTCCCACTAAAAGAGCTAAAAAGAAAAATCCTTTCATTTACCACCAAGTTGTTCAGCTGCTAAGAGCAGTGTGGCCGCAGGCTGGATCAGTGCAATGATGTACAACTACAGTACAAGTGACGAGCAAAATACTGCTACAGTGGTTCAGGACAAGGGAGAGGCACAAGCCCTGGCAGAGGTGGGATGAATGGGCAGAGAGGGCCTCTCTAGAAGTCACTGTGCTGGCTGAGGAGAGTCAACACCAACCTCAAGTAAGTACTCTCCCTATCTAGGAGTGTCCTGGCAGGTTTTTTGACTCTCACCAAATAACTTGCACCTCCTTATTTGTATGTCCTATTCCCTGGTCAGCCCCCAAGTGTCATGCTGGCTTCTACCTAATGAATTAAATGATCCTTGCGCTTCTGCTGCTTCTTAGGGTGTGGGGAGAGAAACACAGCAAACCACCCCTTCATCTTCTTCCCCATTGTTAGCTGACTCTTTGGCCATAAATCCCCCAGGAGCTGGTGTCCTGCTGGTGCTGCCTCATCCCCATAACCTCAAGAGTAGAGAAGGGCTCTGTAGGCTCCCCAGGACCAACCTAGCCTTGCCATGCTCCCAAGCCCTACTGTCACAGAAAGTCCTGCCCATCTGGCTGGGTTGCTATAGGTGAACATGTTGAGAAGGACAGGGAGGATTACAGCTAGGCTGAGGCATTGCCCTGTTCCTTACCCTGTTTGCATGAGTGGCCTGTTCCCTATTTATGAGGAAAAACAAATCAGAAATACAACGTGATTTAATTGCTGCCCCTGAAGGACTCAGGGTCCTGGTGCTTCTCTGAGATTTACAGCCAGCACTCCAAACCAAAGTAAAGTTTTGTCTTTTTGCTGCTCCTTAGAGAACGTTTTCTTGTCCTTTAACAACAGGTTTAAATACTTTGCTTGATTTGGAGCAGGAACATCAAGCAAGTTTTAAAGAATTTACTCTGCAATTCAGATGCTCAAATGCTACTTATTGCTGTTTAAAATTGCTGGATCCCAGAGACAAGCCATGATTTGGGGGGTCAGGTACTCAGCAGGACAGATGAGGGAATCAAGGGCTCCTCTGTACTTCATTGCTCGTGAAATTACTTAGGCAGATGGGAACAGATTCAGCTGCTGAGATGCCAGACTAATCTACTGCAGGAAAGAGTAAAACATGGATATCATCCTGCCTTCAGCCCAGTGCTTTGCTAAGTGACAAGTATCACTTGCTCACATGTTCCTGGATGATTCACTGCAGGTGCAGCACCTCATCCAGGGCTTCACACCCTGCATGGCATGTGGGGAAACCCCCTCAAATGTGCTCCTGAAAGCACACATCTCAGGCTCAGCAACAAACACAATCAAATCACCTTTCAGGGGATGGCTCTCGCCACTTGATTTTGGGAGACAAGCATCGACAGGACCACAAGCTCTAAACACAACTCCAGCTGCTGAAGACCCTGTAGGCAAAGTTGCACCCTCTGTTGTGGTGCTTAGGTGTGACACAGGTGGCTTATATTGATGTTTACAGAGGGGCTCCATGCCCAGCGGTCACCTTTTACTGAGGGATTTTGGGAACCTAAGTGCCATAAGGCAAGGTGCCCAGCAGGGGCCAGGTGACCTGGCTGGGAATTGCAACATGATGGGCATTGAACGAGACTGTTCAGGCTGGCACAGTGGCATGCCAACACTGGCTGATGACCAGCTGCTCTTTGGGGTAAGGACTTCAGTGAGCTGAAAGTACAACACAGTTCCACATGCAAACAGTTAAATGAGGAGCTTTCCAAGACAAATCATAATTTTATTACTACAGTGGGTGAGATCTATCCCCTTCCAGCAATCAGTGGACCCTGTGACACAGCAAGGGGAGAGACAGCAGATATCAGACTGCCTTACATTTCTGAACTACCTTACTATGCCTCATGCATTCAACCCTTTATACTTCAGGCAGAGAAAAAGGGTTCAGGAGCACCACATGATGGTCCCAGTTCCCTGATGGACAGCCAGGCCAGGCAAGGGCAGGGGCGGGTGGTGCAGAGTCATGCAACATGAATAGACTCGAGTGCTAGAGGGCAGAAAATAACATGTTAAAGGGTTTGGGGCATATTATTTTTTTGACAACGTGGGGAAAAAAAGCAACCACTTTTTGTGTCACTGACAAGTTCAGTGGTTAGTGCTTGTGTCGATGGAGGTTGTATGATCAGCTCTCTGATGAGAAAGGAAGTCAAGTTTATTTAAAGGTAACATCTCTATGGTGTGAACAGCAGTACGAGAGTTAAAAGCAAAGCCTCTCAGAGCGAAACCTTACCTGCCAGATGCAAAACCTCACCTGCCAGGCACAGCACTCTTACGCTGATCCCACAAGCCTTCCCACGAGGAGTTCACATCCAAAGGGAGAGCATGTACCCGTCCTGTTCCCAACTACTTCTGCTAAAACACACACCCCTGTGACAAACAGCTGCAGTACTCCAACAGCTGCAGTAGTGTTGGATGGAGCTCTGCCCAGGCAGCAGGCCCGGCATGACCGGCATGTACCCACGGTCCCCAGAAAGCCACCTTGGGGTGAGTGGCACCAGGCACAGCTTTAAGCCAGAAGCATCAGCTGAGTGCTAGGCTGGGAAGTCAGCCCCTGGGATAGTCTTATCATAAATCTAGAGGGGTCTTCTGGAAAATTAAATAAATACATACATACATATTTAAAATTATATTTTAAAGGGTGTTTTGTTGTGTGTTTTATAATTAGGTCAGTGGAGCACCCTAGGGGTGAAGCCAGCCTTTTAGAAACTGTTAGGTAACTACAAAACTTGTGCATTTCACACCTTTGAAATTAAGGTATTTTCATTTCTCTGACGCTTGCCAATTTAATAGTAGTAGTTTATGGGATGCAACGGGGGGAGGACATGCATAATTACTTAATGCAAGTTTTTAAAAAGAGGCATAACTTTACACAGACAGCGTGAGGCAGCTAAAGATGCCTCGGCCACCCCTTTCCCACCAGAGCGTTCTGCAAGAAGTCCAAGTGGCCACCCTCTCACCGGAGGGGGTGGATTTACACCCTTCTTGGGTGAAGCTTCCCGTGCTCCAGCGGGGGTACCGGAGCCTCGTGAGGGCGCTCGGGTGATACACAGAGACACGCGTGGGCCAGGCAGCATCTTTCCCGCATCACCTCACCCACGGCGCCGCTGGGGAGGTGCGCGGGGGGATGCACCGTGGTGGCGTGGGGCAAAACGAGCCTTTCCAGCCGGCCTTTCCGCTGGCCCGCGCGGGAACGGGAAAGCGAGCGCTCAGCCGCGGGAATGGGGGTGCAGTACCGGCGGCACTGCCGGGGACGGGACGGTGCAGGGAGGGTGACGGGAGTGTGACAGGCGGCCGAGGAGCGCCCGCACCGCTCCGTGCCGTGCCCCGGCGGGGGCCGCCGTCGGCCGGGAGGTGGCAGCTCTGCCCGGCCGCAGCCCTGCCTGCCTCCGCGGCCGCGCACCCCACCCGCTCCCGCCCCCGGGTCCCCGGGGGTGCCGGGAATAACTCGCTCCCCGTCAGGGGCAGGAGGCGGGGCCCGCGCCGTATAAGAAGGGACCGAGCGGGCGTTTCGCTCCCAGGTTTCTGAGACGCCTTGTGCCATCCCCGCCTCCTGCCGCGGCTCACGGCGTGACCCGAGCCCGGATCGGCCCCCTCGGGGAGGCGACGGCGGGGCTGCAGCGGGAGCGCCAGTGGCACCCGCGACACAGCAGTGCCAGCGCTGCGAGCAGCGGCACCGACAGCAGCCCCGACAGCAGCGGCACCGACAGCAATACCGACAGCCGCAGCAGCCCCGACAGCAGCACCGACAGCAGCAGCCGCACCGACAGCAGCCGCAGCAGCCCCGACAGCAGCAGCCGCAGCAGCATCAGCAGCAGCCCCGACAGCAGCGCCGGTGCCCCGTGCCCGCGGCAGAGGCTGGCGCTGCGGCCGTCGCGGAGCGGCGTGTGGTGCCCGCGGTCCGGAGCGCCCCTGCCGCGGCCGTGCGGCGCCGCGTCCCGCTCGCCCATGAGCGCCGCCGCTCTCTACAGCCTGGACTCGCCGGCATGCTATAAGAGCTGGTGCCTGGAGCCCGCCAACTTCTACGACGCCAAGGTGGGCAGCGGCGGCGGGCCGGGTCCCGCCTGCAAGCCGGGGGCCCGCGGCGGCTGCGGGATGAGCGGCGAGGAGGCGGGCGGCGGGCTGGGCGGCAGCGGCACCAACCTGGCGGAGCTGAGCGCCGCCGCCCCGGCCATGTACGAGGACGAGAGCGCCATCGACTTCAGCTCCTACATTGACTCCATGTCGGCCGTGCCCAACCTGGAGCTCTGCAACGACGAGCTCTTCGCCGACCTCTTCAACAGCAACCACAAGCCCGAGCGGGGCGGGGACTACGGCGAGTATTTGCCGCCGGGCGGCGGCGCCGGCCGCGACCCCGCCAAGGACCTCGGCGCTGCCATGACCACCCTGCTGGGCGTCGAGCCCCGCACCGCCTCCTCCTCCTCCTCCTCCTCCTCCTCTTCCTCCTCCTCCTCTTCCCGCGGCGCTCTGAAGCAGGAGCCGGACTGGAGCGACAGCGACCTCTCCTCCTCGCTGCTGCCGTCGCAGATCGCCACCTGCGCCCAGACCATCATGAACCTTGCCGGGCAGCCCACGCCGCCCACGTCCCCCGAGCCGGCGGGCAGCAGCTCCCCGTCCAGCTGCAGCACCCGCTCGCCGGGCCCCGGCGGCACTGCAGGGCATCCCGGCGCGGCGCAGAGCATCCCGCCGGGCCCCGCCGCGCCGGGCAAGGAGCGCGGCAGCGGCAAGAAGTGCGTGGACAGGTTTAGCCCCGAGTACCGGCAGCGCCGGGAGCGCAACAACATCGCCGTGCGCAAGAGCCGCGACAAGGCGAAGCGGCGCAACCAGGAGATGCAGCAGAAGCTGCTGGAGCTCTCGGCCGAGAACGAGAAGCTGCACAAGAAGATCGAGCAGCTCACCCGGGACTTGACCAGCCTCCGGCACTTCTTCAAGCAGCTGCCCAGCGCCTCCTTCCTCCAGCCCGGCTCGGGCACCGACTGCCGGTAACCGGGGGGGAGCGGGACGGAGACACGGACTCCGGGAGACGCTGGATAAATAATAATACCTCAGAGGGCCGTGCCGAGCCGAGCCGAGCCTGGCCGAGCCGTGCCGGGCGCGGGAGGAGGCGCGGAGCCGCGGCGGGACCTGCCGGGCCGCGGGTGCGCTCCCAGGGTGGCAGCGGCGTGGGGCGATGCCTGGGTCTTTCACCACGAAACTTGCGGAAAAGGGAAAAAAAAAAGCTAAATATATATATATATATTTTCTTCTCTCCCCTAAATTATTTTTGTAATGATAGTTTTCGTCTTTTCTACATTTTACTCATACCGATGCAGCTATGGTACATCTGTTAAAATGATTCAAAATCCCCATGTATTTTAGACAGTAGGATGGAGAAAAAAAAAAGAAAAAAAAAGAAAAAAAAGACTGAGCATGCTCGACCTTTTATATCAATTTTTACAGCATTTCTAAGAATAAAGAAAAGCATTTTAAATCAACCGTGCTCTGGTTTGCTCTGTGTCGTGACAGCAGCGGGCGGGCGGGCGGCGGAGGGGAACAAGGCGGTGGGGGCAAGCGGGGGGCGAGGGGCGCCGCGTTGTGTCCCAAAGCACCCATGGAGCGATGCAGGGGTGGGAACAGCCGTGAGACCCCTCGGCCGTGGTGGTGGCCAAGTGCGGTCCCCGCCGGGCCGGAGTGCTGAGTCAGGGGTTGTCGCGGCGCTGAGCGGGACCGAGCAGCTGCACAGCAAGGCAGGCTGCTCTGGGACCGGGACTCCGCCAGAAACACACTGTTCTATAGGGGAAAAAACAGTATACATGACTACAGGAACACCACTGGTTAAAATGCATGTTGAAAAACCTCCAAGGGTTTCAGATAAAAACAAAGCTGCACCTCCACTAATGTGCTCTGGAGGTTTGGAAGCGGCTGTAGGGAGCCCCAGAGGTGATAGTGCACCCACAGGCTCCAGCCCGCTGTCTGCTGTAGAACTGCAGGAGCTGGGCACTTTCACTGGTCCCTGTTAGTGAAAGTGAGAGCGGGCAATGCTGCCTGCCTGAGTGAATGGATCCCGAAAACTCAGGCAACTTGTCTGAATTCTAGTAGTGCACGCAGAGAAATGACAGCATCTCTAGGGCACTGGCAGAAAAATGGCCTGACACAGCAAGCACCTCCACCTTTTTCAGAGATCTTTCTGGTTTGGAAGGGGCAGCCCCAGTTTCCCATACAGGCCAGCATCCTGTACACAGGAATGGGCTGACATCCCCTTTTTACTTACAGGGAGGCAGGTAAGAAACTGAAACTCTTGGAGGAGGGGGGAAAAAGGGGGATTCAAAAGCTGGGTCATTCCTTTATTAATCATGGCATACATAAGCCTGTTCATTATTGGCCTCAGCTTCGGGAATGATCAGTGTGGCAAGTTTGTTGTTCTTTTTCTTCTGGTTAATCCCATACAGGACCTGTGCAAAACAACTCATTCCTCCTTCTCCGACCTGTAAGGGGCTTTTAAATACTGTGAAAGGGGAAGGGGGGGGGAAGTAAAATCCAGCCCCTAACTCTTAAAATAATTCTTGCAATGCATACACAGGAAGATTTCGATATTATTTATCTGACCTGTAATCCCTGTTGCCACAGTCCAGGTGAGGATAGCTACATGGCCTACAAAGCAGTTTGCTCCTTACCCATAACAGAAACTGTATAATGAAACACCCGCTTTGTGGGAAGCTACAGATAACACAGTGCTTCTATGCTTAGAGACCAATTAGCTGTAAAACATTAACTTTGTATGTGCTTGACACTTCAAAATATAAGCTTTGTTCAAACTTCTGTCTTTATAATAATTATTGCAAGGTGATAACGACTCAGAATTTGTGCACCATGCAGCATTTTGCAGCCAGTCTGGAATCCACTGATAAAACTCAGCTTAAAACAACATTCACTGCCTATTGCAAGGTATTTATTTCAAAAATATTGGTAAAGTATTTTCCATCTACACGTAATATTTACAGTATTATATATAAAAAAAATTACAACCATTCAAAACTTCCAGAACAAGATGTTTTACATATACAAAACAGCAAACATACAAAAGAACTGTATTCTTAAATTTTGAACTGATCCAAAAAAGAAGAGTTCAGAAAGTTAAACAGGTCTTTGTATATGAATATTTTTTCAGCGATAGCACAATGTGCTTTGTAAATCACAGTTTTAATAAACTATCTTAATACTTATCACGCTTGTATTACACATTATCTGTGCCACTAGTTAACAGATAACCACATTACAAAGTCCACAGATCTATAATAGCTGACTAGAGTTCAACTCTGCCTTGCTGCAGCTTCCAGAAGAACGATTTCCTCCAGTACAACACAGTTGGGGTGACTGACTACAGAGTGGACATAGCAGTTCAATAACCCCACCTCCTTTCCCAGCACACTCTGCACCTCGTAAGTCTGCAGGAATAAAAGCATGGTGAGTAAAACAAACAGTCCTGGACATTCTGTTCTAAACAGTGTTCAGCTGGGAAGATGCAGCTTGCAAGATCCTCTTCCAACAGACAATTTTTTTAAAGGACTCAAAAAGAAGGGTACATTAGAACTGGTGGAAAGAATGAATACATCAGATTTTCAATAATTAGATCACACTCCTGCCTGCAGTGCTGCTTCCCTACCAGGCTTTAAAAATGAGCTGTTTAAAAAAAGTTACTGCGATGTTGAACTCAATTTTGCTGAAGCACAGCCTGCACATGCTCCCTTTATCTCACTTTCTGACACTCACAGGACATCCCACATTCTGGGAACGCGTATATCCATACTACACATTGATTACCTTGGCTAACTGATCAACTAAAGGGAAAAGAACCACTTTTCACTCTGCTCCCTCTCCCTCATTTTAGCTTTGTGTTGTTCATGCGTCCTTTACCATCACCGGCACCTACACAGTCCCTCCTGTTTAATGATCTGACTGGCATTTTACCCACCAGCTGTGCCTCAGTGAATTTGTAGAGACTGTATTCTGTGTGGAGAAGAGGAATGCAAGGCCGGGATGGCTTCACTAAGAGGAGACAGCATGTTAACAGAAGAACTGGTAACAATGATAGCCGATACCTCACTTGAGAGGGTATCTCAGATGGCAGGTTCACATCCATTGCTTTCCTTAATGGGACTTGCCTATGACCAGCCCCTGGCCATGCCCCTGCATTCATCTGGGCTTCTGTACAGGTATGTGATATCCACGTCTACTGCCTGGTTCAAGGTATAAACCATTTTTTTCCTTTTTTTTTTTTTTTTCCTAGATTATTTTTACCCCAGACCGGTTCTGCAGTCCAGTTCACTGTGCAGCTGCAAAAACAGCTCCACTGGTGTAATAGAAGGGCTGCTGCAAAGAAAGGAACAAGTGGCCAGGGCCAGCAACAGCTAAAACCAACCTCTCTGCCAAAAGAATTGATTACAAAGCTACACCCTTAGAAACTTTAGCAGCACTGGCAAAAAAATGACACCTCAAGTATTATTTACTGTGATTAATCTTTATCCCTGCATTTCAGTTAGGGAAGGAAAAAAACCCTAAGTTGCCAGACTTCTAAATAATGGCATACACATTGAAACATGAAAAAGGGGTTGTTTGAATTCTAATAACTTGAAAAAGAATTATGTTTTGCCAGTCTGTAACCAAACCAGACACATCCTGTAAAACTTAGCAAGACTTAACTGCTATTAAAGGAGCAAACACATTTTAGAAATTTCTGGTATCTCTTTGCTTAAATGAAATATATACACCCTCCTGCATAAGAAAAATGATTTATGACTTCAGAGTAACTTTCCACTTTCAATATTACCCATAAATTCCACTATAAACCATGGAGCATGTAATAGGAAAATGCTGGAAAACTTGTAAGGCAGGGAAAGCAAACTGACCCCAATACACATCACTGAAGATATTTAACTGGGATGATTAAACAAGACAATGAGCCAACCTTTGCTCCCTTCCACATGCAAGAGAGAGGAGAGAATCTTGGCATCCTAATTGGACTTAATGACTCTCTAAAGGTGCTGCTCCTTCACTGCTGACCATCCAGCAGCCAATGCCAGCCAGGCACCTATACGGGTGCCTCCCTCACCTGCGATAAATCTGGGTCACTGTGCCAAATGTCAGGGTTCTTCTGATATCTCAGATTAAAGGAATAACTACTTCACCATTACATAAACTGTACTTTAGCCCATGGATCCCCGTGGCTTAAGTGTGTTTCATTCATGCAATTATAAAGTAATTTCTTGCACACGTTTTGCAAATTCTTCTACTACTTCCACCTTCCAGTACTTTCAATGTTGTGCTGTTACAATGTGGTTGTGGTTTACAGGGTTTGGAAAGCCAGCCCCAAATGGTGGGATGCTTGGACTGTATCTCTGCTGTCTCTGGACAAGGGAACAGAGTAAAGCCCAGAACTACCTGTTGCAGCTCTGAGTGCCTGGACATGGTGCTGTGTGCAGGTAGCTCTGCGGATCTGCAGCTGGGTAGAGCTGTCCACACAGCCCGTCTACATCATCCCTCTTCTAAAAAGGAGGCTGTCAGATTGACGATAGTCATGAGACAGCAGGACATCAGCAGCTTGAAGGTGGGATTGCCAAAGGGCCCAGCCCACCCAAATCACAGGATGGACATGAGAAAGTGAATCTCCTACCACTCCCAGTGCAGTTCTGAAGTGAACTGCCGGGAAAGTCAGAATCTCCATCACTGGAGGTTTTCAAGACCCTGCCAACAAAAGTCATGACCAACCTGCCTACATGTTTTCAGTAGCCCAGTGTGAATGGTAGGTTGGACAATGACCTCCAGGGATCCTTTCCATTTCTATGATATGACTATCTTCCCACCTGATTCATGTCTCCTGTACTCTGCCTCTACATTAATTTATGTAGTTTAACTTCCTTTGGTCAGCATTCATTGTACCTACCCCATCCTCACTGGTGGAGGACATCAGGAGAGAAGAGATTGTCCTTTGCAAGAGCTGGAATGAGAAAATTCACAGGTTTTGTTAATGACAAAAATCTTATGCATGCAAAGATGTTCTATTTGCAGGTTGAAACAGTTAACAGAACATGGATTTATCATTTTAACGTTGAACAGTTTTGTTTCTCTGGCCAAGAAAACAGAGAAGACACAAAAGATGTTCAGAATGGAAGTCTAAAAATACACATTGCTTTTAGACTATGGAAACTGAGGTTTCCCAAGACCCAGCTTAATAAAGCCTTTCATCTGGGCCATAGAACAGTTTGTAAGCCTCAGTGTGAACTCAATGACTGTATTATTTCAGACAAATCTGGAAACTCAGTTCTTAGCCCAATGAAACACAAGTTTAGTATTATACTAAATTATGGGACAGTCTTACATATTTTGTCTTCTGACAAAGCTGTTTGTAGAAGGGTGGCTTCGAGTACCTATGTGTCTACATACAATATAAAGGACCTTATTTCATGTCATACCTTTACTTTTACTGTACTTTGAGATCGGGATGGACAACTCAAGAAGACTTCCAGCTGCATTTTCAAAACCGGTGTAATGACAACTTCAGAGCACTGTTTGCAATACAGCAATTCTCTGAAACATGCAAATGATTATGGAAAAACATAGAGAAATGGAAAAGCTATCAGTTGTAAATCAAAACAAATAAACCCCCATATAGTTTATTCTCTAAAATACTTTGCTGGTAGACTTTCAGTAGGAAAGCCTTGGTAGGGATTCAGTTGAGAATAGTAAATAGAGCTCTTCTGCTGGCAGTCAGTCTCTTGGAGGACCTAGGAGTCTGGCAGAAGGATTTTCCTTTTATAAGTTGTAGCAGTAGGGAGGGAGGTTGCTATTTATAGTCACCCCACTTAAACAAATAAGTTATGGCGAAAGAAAACTTGTAGTATAGATTTTGCCCAAGTGACTTACTGACCTGGGCCCTCATTCAGCAAACGTTCAATGTTTTCACATGCTGAACAAAATCAAGCTCAGCTGTAAGTGTTGGAAGCACTTCTTAAACATTGGTGCTTCAATTGTTCTCCAAATGAAGCAAAAGTGTCCTTCATAGGTGAGATTTTTTTTTTATTGAACTACACTAGTATGTGAACACATACACATCCTTAATTTTTGCATGCAAATTTAATATAGGACACCTGTTTTTTATTTTCATTCTTTTTCCCTCCAAGGACGATATGTAACAAAGCATAAGCAGTAATCTTCTAATATTTAGGAAAATGTTATCTGTTTCAATAGGATCAAACTTGCCCAACTGCTCCTTACGGTTTTTGTTAACTTTTCCAGTAGAAAGAACCCCTCCTTTCTTTATATTTTTCCTTCTTTTTACACTTTAACTACTCTTATCCCATTGAGTTTTCAGTCCACCAGATAGATCAGTCTCTGCAAGAACAAGCTGGCTAGGCAGCTGAAAGGGAGGCTTTCCAAAAGTACGCCAGTGTGACCCAGGTTCAGCATTTCAGGTGGTAACAGGTCCTGTAGGATCAGTCTTCACATTCAGGACAGTCATACTGCCAGACTTATTCAACATCCTTTTTAGAAAGGTGATATATTTAAGAGGTCTGAAACACAACTCTTTCACATTCAGATAAATTGCAGCAAAGGTCACAGTATGTAGAGTAACAAGGCAGGACACATGAACACATGGAGCTACTTTTAAAGGAACTCAAAATCAGACCTGTGGTTTATGTGTATGCTTATTTAAACTAACATTATAATGCAGTGGGCTATGAAATCTTTATACGGAAGGCTCTAAGACTGATTTTTAAAAAAAGTAATAACTTCAAAATCAAATAATTTCATATCTACTTGTATCTTTCTTAATAAATTAATGTAACCTTGCAGGTATTATCAGTTCATCAGCAATAAAAATACTACGTCTTAGTTCTAGGAAGGAGCAAAGTGCAGCCTGTGCCTGCAGGAATCATTGCATCACCTATTGCTATTACGGCTACATCTACAAAACACCTGGAGTGCTCCAGAGCATGCTGACTCTCACCTGTCCTGGGGACACAGTTCCAACTTTCCATTTCCACATCTGTTGCATATAGGCCAGGAGAAAGCAGTGCTCTCATTAACTCCAACAACAGTACCTGCAAATCATGGAATTCTTATAAAATGTTAACATTAAGCCAGCAAACAGTCTGTCTCTGGCTTCACAGCAGGTTTGACCCTTTCTGACCCACAGTTTAGAACTTGTCAGACCAAGAAACAGCTCTTCCAACAATCATGCTCCCTTTCTCCTTGCTCCCTCCAACAAGGGATGAAAGTATAGCACAGTGTGTTACATTCTAAAAATACCAGAAGGTACATAATTGACAATTAACTTTCCAAACAGGCCCATTTCTTTTGGTTTGGATTTTATTGCTTTTCTGATTTGTTTTTGCTTGTTTGCTTTCTTTCCGGTCCTCTGATGTTTCCTTGGCAATAAACTGCTAAAAAATCATCAGATCGGATAGCTTGATATTGATATTTAGGAAACACAAACCAATGAGAAGTCCCAATCCCTTTCGAAAACAACAATGCCGATTAAATTCCACTAACAATGGAGTTATTCTTCATTTATATGGATTTAACAGAGATTAAATCTCGCTCACAGACTTAAGTGTGTGCCTAAGAAGGGAATGCCAAAGCTACTTTGGACTAATAAAAAGGGCCTCGCTAGTTTTGGCAAGAAAAAATATATTCAGGGTTTTATGAGAACCCAATAAAGAGTGTATTATATTTTATGGTAACAATATGCTGAAATTATGAGCACTGTTTATGGAGAAAAATACATCTATGTATTCACCTGTAAGAATGAAATTACACTAAAATAAAACCTAACCAATACAACAGAACTACAGACTGAAAAATCCAGGGCCTATTGAACAAGAATCTCACATTCTATACCACATTCAAGAGAAGAAAGCCTTGGAGACTATGGAGTGTTTACACCATCTGGACTATAAAACAGGATGTTAATCCCTTGCTTTTCTGGTTCTCCTGGAGCAAGCAGGGAGCTACACCTAAACAACAAAACTGTAAAATTTTCTTTGTGAATTCAAAGGACAACGAATGTGAAGATCTGGAAGGTTGCTTCTTAAATACAACACTTATGACCCAATTGCTAAGCATACAATGAAACAACACGCATTTCACTTACAGAATAAGCAATTCTATTTAACCCTTTGAAATCCTACAGGAATAATTTTGATTCTTCAGTGTTTGTGATAAACTTGGAGTTTCCATCAGCACTTGCTCCCACAAGGTAGGATGCTTTCTGCCACAGCATGGGCATGTTTCTCCTTGAATGATGGGAATGCTGAATGGACCTAAATGCAGTTGGTGGCTGGTCACAAGTGCTGTTCCTCAGGGCTCAGTGTTGGGGCCAGTCCTGTTCAATATCTTTATCCATGATCTGGACCAAGGGATCAAGTGTATCCTCAGTGAGTTCCCAGATGACACCAAGTTGGGTAGGAGAGTCAATCTGCTGGAGAACAGGAAGGCTCTGTAGAGGGATCTAGACTGGCTGGATCCATTGGCCAGTGCCAATGGTATGAGGTTCAACAAGACAAAGTGTCAGGTCCTGCCCTTAGGTCACAACAGCCCCAGTCAGTGCTACAGGCTGGGGGAAGAGTGACTGGAAAGCTGCCCTGTGGAATAGAACCTGGGGGTGCTGGTCAACAGCAGCTGAACATGAGCCAGCAGTGTGCTCAGGTGGCCGAGAAGGCCAGTGGCATCCTGGCCTGTATCAGCAACAGCATGGCCAGCAGGACCAGGGCAGTGACTGTCCTCCTGTACTGGGCAGTGGTGAGGCTGCACCTCAAGTACCATGCCCAGTTTTGGGCCCTTCACTACAAGAGGGACATGGAGGTGCTGGAAGGTGTCCAGAGAAGGGCAGTGGAGTTTATGAAGGGGAGCTGGGATTGTTTAGCCTGGAGAAAAGGAGGCTCAGGGAGAACCTTCTTGGTCTCTATAACTACCTGAAAGGAGGCTGTTGCCAGGTAGGAGGTTGACTTCTCCCAGGTAACAAGTGACAGGATGAGAGGAAATGGCCTTAAGATGTGTCACATGAAGTTTATATTGGCTATTAGGAGGAATTTCTTCACTGAAAGGGTGGTCAAGCATTGGAACAGCTGCCCAGGGAAGTGATAGAGCCACCATCCCCAGAGGTATTTAAAAGATGTGCAGATGTGACACTTGGGGGCATGGTTTAAATGGTGGACTTGGCAGTGCTGGGTTAATGGTTGGACTGTACGATCACAAAGATGCTTTCCAACCTAAAGATCCTTTCCAACCTAAATGATTCTATGACTCTATGATTCTTGTTCATTGAAAAGAAAAGCTACCAATTGGTTTCCTGAATATGTCTCCTTCTTAATTAAAAAATTATTGTAAAAACAAAACAAACTCCTTTTTCTGACAGATGTGTTTGTCTCTAAGTCTTTTCACTTTCTCCAAGTTGTGTGCCATACTGCAACCGCAGGATGCCAGTGCACAAGAAATGCAAGTATATTTTAAGAAAATTAATCAGGATCATACTGATGAAATTATGTATAGTGGTTTCTTTTGATGGCAATGCTGAGTTCCCTTGAGAAAACCACCAGTGATCACTGAAGCAAGACCAACTCAAAACAGCATCAGGTATAACAATGTAGTTACAGTCTTGTGCATCCTGTACGCAAAGTGATTTCTCAAGTTTAAGCTGCTGAATTGCTGCACATCTTTATCAAGACTCTAGATTTTGCTTAACATTCACAAACCTTTTAGATATTTTCCCAAGATACTTCTTTTAAATGGAAATGCACACAGCCAAAATTTGATTTTTACCTCTTTGCTATTTTTATGTGTTATGACTGACATCACTAAGAAAAAATTGAGAATAGGGCAACACTTGACAAAACAGGTCTCTCACGTGGAATGCAAAGTAACACTCTCATTGAAACACCCAAAAATTAATGTGTTTGGGGTTTTTTTTCCCTCCCCAATCAGTTACCCAGATTATTGGGACAGGAAGGGGAAAAGTTCAATCAAAAAGAGAAACCTAGGTAAGCTGATTGACCCATTTTAGTCACACTATTAAGAGAAAAACTGAGAAAAACCACACCCCTGAGTAAAGACGTAAATATGAAAATATTCAACATCAAAATTCAATCACTGGTGGTGAGTCATAGACTGGGCAAATATCATTAATCAAGTAATATTCCCACATATCATATGTGGTATGGACTAACTAGAATTTGCTCATAAGTATGATTAAGAGGAAAAACAATTTCGTGCAGTATGAACTGCCAACATTTAAGTCATCCTGACTGCTACTATACAGGAAAAAGAGGTTAGAAATTACATTGTAATGCACAGTGATAAGAAATAAATCTATGAGCCCTGAGCTCACAGGTGAAAACCACAGATTCATCTTGCAAAGAAGAGTAAACTTTTCATTAGAAAACAACCACTCATCTGTTGAAGGGCAACACATTCCATCCCAGGGCTGGTACAACTGGATGTCTCCGAAACAAGAATTTCTGACAAACTCAATGGATCTGCTTGGACTGCAACATTGTCCATTACGATGGGGGAGGAACCTCTGAAGTTCATCCAGTCCACAGTTGTACCAAGTTGCTCAGGGCCCAACTTTAAGCAGGCGCTTGGATTGGAGGAACTTCAGAGGTTCCTTCCAAAGGAGCAGGAAAACACACTCCTTCAAGAAGGGGTAAAGCTTGTGCAGCCTCTTTAAGTGTTAGGTGGGAGGATGCCTATGTACAGCACATGTAGGTGGAAGTACAGGAAGTGAAACGATGCACAAAGAAAGAGTGAATAAGGTAATACTGCTTCTCATTGAAAGCCAGACTAACAACTTTCTGAGTTAAGAGGCAGAGACAGTGACTGAATTTTAGAGATGATACATTCTCCTCCATGCATCACTCCACCAAATACATATTCTCTGCCAACAAAGTAGGGTCAATGCCATTAGTTTCACTACTCCACCAGTTAAATTATTTCAGTTGCACATAAAAGTGAGAGTTATCAACTCTATATACTACAGTAGCATAGGTATAAAGAAGATACTTTATATTCTATGTTGGTATCCAGGAATTTGTGATAACTGCACAAATTCCAGATTAAACAAGACAAGCTTGTAGGATTAATATCTCCTTTTGTCGTTCTTCCCTCTGTAATACAGAACAGGGAAAGCATGACATCTCCCATGTGTGCAAAGTAAGTACTTGTTTACACAACAGCTCACAAAGGTAAATTTTCTTTGCTCTACTGGAAAAAGAAAGGATGGAGAAATGTTTGCTTTATCCTACTATGCACACTGTCAACAAGAAAAAAGAAGACAAACACTTCTCATACATAAAACTAACAGAAGAGAAGTGACAAATCCATAACTATTGGAGAGATTAAAAAAAACCAATCAAAAAGCATTTCATACCCAGTGGCAGAAGTACCTTTTAAATAACTATATCAATGCAAGATGTACATAACAACCAAGGTTTTGAGTGAAGTGCCTCTGGTTGTGCTTGGTTTTCATTATGTTCTGTTGGAGTTCAACATTTGTCACTGCAAGGTGCTCATTTATTAATCACAGAGGTATTGCTAACTTATGGCTCTGCCATAGCAGAAAGTATGCTTAGTAAAGGCTTTGTATGGTTTCAAATTGTCTTCTCAGTGCACCACATTATAGCTGGAAGGATTAATTTGTAAACCACTATTTGCTATAATTTTAAAGTTCATTCAAAATGCTCCAGCAAATACCTGAAGGTGTAAATGTCAGACTGTATCGAGAATTTTCAACAGGGGCCACTGCAATTGTATGAGTTAAATTAAGAAAGGAAATAGTCTTTAAAAGCCAAAAGTTGTTGGGCTTTTAAGGCCATTTTCCTATAGGTACTCAACAGCTGGGAGGTTTAAGAAGCTGTCTGAACAAAGCATTAGAAAACACACAGTAGGAAATGTTTCTGCATGATTAGGAAATGTTAGAAAATACATTGCAAGAAATGTTTCTGCATGGTTAGTGGTAGGACTGAGATATTAGACAAAGCTATGATACAAAGTGGCTGGTGAGCAAATATTGGCTAAATTATGCTAGGTTATTATGGCAAAACATTAAATTATCCCACTGCAGCAAAGCTTCAGGGAAATCACCAACCCCTACCATTCAGGACCTGGGTAACACATCTTATCCATCTGCCTAAAAATATTGGTATACTCCATTGCTGCCAACATCAACAAGACTGGTATGAACAGAAGACTCCTGAAAGAAGACAGTGAAGGAATATAATGAAACAGATTGTGCATTAAATATTTATTCTGGGGTATGAGTAACTGGGAACAGAGCTTGGCCAGCAATAGGCAAACACAGCCCACAAAGAAGTATAAAATCTTAAATATCCTAATGACCCACAGCAATGCTGTGCTTTTTTTATCCCTCCATGCTGTTTGTGCAAGCAATCAATATAAAGACATAAAAGATTAAAGTGAGCACAAATAATTAACTGCATTCATTTCAGGAAAGGCCATACAAACCTCTTAGAGCACAAATGGAGTTGGCCTGCGTTGTAGAATCCAGCTCATCGAGTCTGACAGGGCCAGTCAGCTCACTGAGGTCAGCACCGGCAGCCGAGCACAAAAGAGGCTTTTGTAATAAGAGAACAGTACGTTCAACACAAATAATCCTACCTGCCAACAAAGACATTTCAACTCAGTACAGTAACAAGGAAAAAGGTGACCATGTTAATTGTCATGGCCAATAAAGACAACAATCTCTGCCAGCTACTGAACAGATGAATAGACTCCATCACGTTTTCTAATGACAAAATATTTTACTTTCAGTGATGCACAAATCACGCTCTTGTTACACTTCATAACTCCCAAGGAAAAAAAGAAGTTTTAAGAATTTGAGCATGGCAGAAGAGAGTCTGCCGCCACCCAGAATGCATCAAACCAAGCCCCCTGCAAACAGGTTGCGGTCTCTTCCCTAGTAATAAGCTTGGGCACTCCTTCAGGTGGTCTTACTTTGTTTCAAAGATTACAAAAGACTAGGTGCATGCAATGCTTTATTCTGCAAAGCAGAGTTTTTTTGCTTCAAGACACAGCCACTTGCATAGTTTTGTACTTCCAGTTCACTTACATGTTGGAAGTGACAGGAGGTGTGAAACATGAACTACTCATGCAGTCACCATACAGAACCAAACTTGAACCTCGTAAAAAGAGTGACTAAAAATGAAAGTAAAGTGAACCACCATTTATTTCATGATCTGTACGGTGGCGAAGGCTCACACCCAAGATAGTGCAGGAGAGCTTGAAAAATTTCTGTATCTAGGACCACACAAGTTTCTTAATGTTTTTGAGTCTTCTGTCATCTAGCAAATTCAATTGACACTGGCCATCAGATTCTACAGTCAACAGGGAAGACTGACAGTAATATTGGTGTATATACAACAAGATCACTGAATTTCTCATTTACTTTGGAGATCAAGCCAAAAATATAAAAAAGAAACCTTACAGGAAAGCTCTAATTTCAACTCCTTTTAAATTTTTCATCCCAAAATTGCAAAGTCTCATCTTCATCTGAGAACTAAAGTCTCTGGAGGTCACATATTGTGGTGTCAGAGATAAGGATGCTATTTCTGTGTGCCTCCAACTGCCTCAAAACCACGTGTAAAGCTTACCATTTCCCCACAGCGCATCCTTGAAGAAGACAAGTCGCGAAGCAGCACTGAGGGTTTCTATGATTTCCGTGCTGAGAACACACGATGCAGTGACTGACACAGTAACAACCTTTGGAATCTCATGAACCGCATTTTGCAATGTGGAGTCAGTCACAAACAACAAAATCTCTCTTTGATTTATAGGAACACTGTGTTTTGTCTATCATTAAAAAAAAAGGATAGAAAATTGGAATGCAATTGTTATTTTTTTTAGTAGAAGGAAAGACTAAACATCCTCATATTTAAATAACTCATAAAACTGACACAAATTATTACATTTAGGGTTTGTACAGGATAATCAGTCAAAGCTGTCCTAAAATTGTTCATTATTCCTTACTGCAGATATAAACATCTCCACCTTAAACTAACTTTTCAAGGTGGACTCTCTGGAATCTTGGCTTTACCTCTGTCAACCATCATGCTTTATCATTATTCATTCAGACTGTACATGGAATTTGAAAATATATTTTATAGAAAAATATGTATTATATATTTATATCATATAGATGGTATATATAAAAACTTAATTGGATGGTTTTATTAAGACTTACATAAATTTTGCCTTAAAAAAGAAATAAGGAAAGGCTACTGCTACTACTAATATTATGCCTTTGTGAGCACGTTTTCAAGGTACTGTTGTCAGGTTCCCAAGAATACCAGTCTCTGGCTAATAACTACAGTCCAGTCTTTGGCTAATGGCTACTGCAAGTTACAAAGTTGGAGCCTTTTCTTTCAGATGAACAAATATCTCTTAATATTTCAATGATGCATAAAGTTAAGGAAGTAGGTAACTTACAAGTAAGAGACACAGGAATCCACAATGACAATGTAAGTTTTCTGACCAAGACAGGTATAAAAATATCCTGGCATGACCAAACTAAGGTACATCACAACTAATGATGTCATAACAAAAAAACCCTAAATTTCAGCTCAGCCTTTGTAGCTGAAAATAATCAACACAAAATCAGGAGCGTTTTTTAAGTTTTTCACACTGGGGTCATGAACAAGACAGACATTACATACACATTAGTGCCTATTTCTGGGTCTCTAACAAAATCAGTTGGGTTACAATTTGATGATTAGTCCTTTTATTTTTATTTTTTTTTTAACACAGCTTATAGTATCTATGTATGTATGTGAATTTTCCCATGCTTAAGAAACATGGGTTTAATGGCAAAGCATGTTTTGAATTTACCCGTGCAAGCAACTTGTAAATTTTCAGATTCTAATATTTTAAAATATTTAGCTAAGATTAAATTACTTCCTTAACTGAAAATGTTTTTGTTACTCTTTTTAGTCTGCTGATCAAAAATTCAAACTTAAAACATTTAACTGAATATTAAATACTATAATGATTGGAGAGACACAGCATTTTATTCTCGAAGCTGCATGTCTCTAGCATACACTCATGCAATGAGAACCCCAACCTTTTGTCTTCAGTCAAATTCAAACCTTGAAACCATTAACCACACTAAACCTGGCTTTCTGTTCATGCTAGCAGCTCTTAGAGCAAATAGTGACTGGGAAAATTCACAGCTCAGATATCACAGTTATGCCTTAATACAATATATGCTGCCTATTGCACTGACGCTGTTTCTGTGCCATATATTTGAGTACCTCCTCTGCGTAGACAGCATTAGAACAGCTTCAAAGAAAGAATTTTTATATGTGTCCCTTGAGAATTAATAACACATTAAAAGCTGGCTTTCAGAAGAATCATCCAAAAAGTAAATAATAATAACAGCAAAAATCACAAGTTAGTATAAAATCATCATCTTGCTATGTGTGACAATTTGTTCTGAACAGAGGACACAACAGACAAATAGCAGCAGGATTGAGTTATAAGGAAGGACAGCTCCTTAACCACAGATGGAATATATTTCCTCATATTCCTTCTGAACCACAGTACGGATTCTGAGTATTAATAAAAGCATATTTCCATTCCCTCTTCACACAAATTAAGTAGTATTAATTTAAGCAGTTAATTATGTAGCTACAGAGACTAAATACTATTTTTAAAAGTAAATCTGAATTAGCTCATGTAGCAGATTATTTAATAATTATACATCTGCAAAATAAACCAAATCATTGTCCCTTCCTTATTATGACTTGGTGATTTTGCATGTAAAGAGTATGTTCTCTTGGCAAAGGCAACTGCAGGAAACAAGATGCTGTTTGTGATCTTCTTCTGGGAGGATTAGGCAAGTAATACACTACCTTTACATTCCTAGAGCAGTAATCCAGAAAGTTAAATGAAAAATGAAGAATACCTTCTATTGTTTTTTCACTATTACTTTCAAAATATTTATGAGCACTCATGTTGTTCACCTATGAAAATTCAGTGCTTACAGTTCAGCAAGTGAATAACCATTAAAAAACAGCTAATAAACCTACTAATAGCAAGACAAAAATCATAGACCCTTTTTTCTGTTAGTCAATATTCCATTCTTCAAAATCATATCTGTTCCTGCATGCTTCACCTTTTCTCTCATTCAGTGATGAAGTGCTTTTGCAGAAGAATTCTGATGACCCACATCAGCATCTCAGATGTAGACATTTCTGAATACAGAAATGTTTGGCTAGGATGCCCCTAGCCTGAAATCTTACTTTATTTTGCACTAGAACATGTTTCTTGGAAATAGAAGTTAACGCACGTATGTGTCTTTCTGTTAGAATCCTAAAGATCCCATCAAGCTAGCCCTAATTTCATGTTTGCAAATGCTCTGTTACATTCTTGGTTAGCATGGAGAAAACAAAAGAGATACCCCTCGTCTCTGGAGTTAAAAGTCCTCCCTGCCTAAAAATTAAATCATAACTCATTGGTCTTTGAAGCAAAAGGGCAAGACCCAAATTAAATTTATGCCTCACACTGGTGGGAAGCATCTCCAGCTATTTTGCTGGCCGTTCTGGAATTTCTTTGTCTTTGGTTCATATGCTTTGATTCACACTTTGTTTCTTGTGGAGCTGATGGACAATTGCAAATTATTCTCCACCAGAATTCAGTGCTGGCTGTACTAAGGATCCAGTCGCCAGGAAAAAATAAATAAATCAGCAACAAAAAATTCCTTTAACTACTAAGGGAGTTAGCAACATTTTGAAAGAGAATTGTAGCATCATTCAGAAACAAAACATAATTGTAAACTTTCCAGCATAGTATGGATGGCAGATGTATTTACCTAAGAGTTCCTCCCTTTTGCTACATACTGGACCATAAAAGACAAATTTGCCTGAGGAGCTTCTATGGAAGTCAATAAAAATCACCCATACACTTGCATGAAAAAAGCAAAACTGTATTTTTATATAATCATCATCTGTTTCATCCCATTCCCAATACTCAACTGAGTGGGAGCATTGCATAGCAAGAATTGCTATGTATCCAAGGATATCATTTAGCTTTAACTGAATCTCAGCTAACTTCCTACAAGCTCCCTTTACAGGGTGCAATATTATCTCTGGTTAGATAGCAATTTATTAAGGAATAATTCACTTTCTAGACCGAATGGCATTGAAACTGGAGATGTAGTTCATTTTACCCACATTCACAAGCATTTTAGACATGGTGATAATTCTGCCCATACAAATCTTAAAGTTAATTCTGGAAGGCTTTGGGTTTCCACCTAAACAAGATGAATGCTGACTTCTTCACATAAACATCATGCTGATTTTATGTTGAATTCATTACTAAGTGAAAAGTTTACCTGCAGCCTTAGATAGAGCACTTGCGCCCAAAAGCTACAACGCTCGTTGCAACCATCGTTCTGAAAACAGTATAAAAAAGGGGAATGAGACATACATGATACCAGAAATCCAGTGGTAAAAAGTATTTGTTATCTGATTTGTAAAGCAGATTACCCGAAGAATTTCCTTCAGACCATGAACAGCTGGTGGCTGGTACAAATTAGAAATCTGTTCTTCCTCATCCACTTCCACATGTACTTCACCAGACTGAATAGTAAGAATATAACAGAAGCTGGGAGGAGGAAGATTAGTTGTCATCTATTAAAAAGTAAGGAAAAGAAATGTGACCTTAAAACAGGCACTTTAATTTGGCCAGTCAAGTTTTAAAATAATAGGCAAAATGAACAAAACAATTTACATTTTAAGAGGGATGGGGAAACAAAATTATATGGTTAATAACAAGGACTCTGATGTAGAAGTTGAGTTAATATACCAACATTCACAGGGTATAAGTGAAATCAGCTTGTGTGTATCATTCTTTCCATAATGTGACATTGATCCTCATCACAAAAACAACTCATGATTGGCAAACACAGTGGCACACTTGGCAAACACAGTGACTATTTCAAGGTGTTTTTTGTTGTTTTACATTTTTTTATTACATGGTAGGATTGCCTTGATTTGATTTTTTTTTTTTTAACATCCTTAACTTTTCTGAGATTTGGGGACTTTTGCATGTGGGTGGGTTTTTGTGATAGTAAACAGCTGCCGAACTTTTAAAGCTGCCAAATTAAATCCAGGACAGCACAAGGAGATAATGAAGAACAGGAATGCAAAAGCTTCAAGAACTGCTCTCTTTGTGTTATGCCAGATTTTATTTTCTCCCTTAAAAAGTACCATGACGTAACAACTTTATCAATCACCACTTAAAGAGGTTCTAAACTAGAAAGACTTCTCAGAAAAGACAATGCTGGAAGATAATTTTTATAGCAAATCCAGTAAAATACTCTTTTAGCAATGTTTGTTGTTAATAAAGAATTTAATAGAAGAAATATGAATCTATTAAAGACAGCTGCCCACCCATTAAAATGAATCTGCATAAAGAAAAATAAAAGCAAAAGAAGCTGATACCCAAATTCTATTTGCCTCTGACAGCACAAAAGAAGGTATTTAAATGTATATATGTCTCAAAAGAAATCAGTTCAACAGATCTCTTCCCAATAACAATATCATCATTCTTGCAATACTATTTATGTACCTGTATATAAAACAGCTTCCATAAAACTGTGCATAAAACTGTACTGTTTGTATCAAGAAAAAAATGTCTCTCAAGTGAGAGAACTCCACTCAGCCAAAAACATGCAGCATCAGAATGCAAGTTATGATTCTTCGTGGAATAAATTACCCATGACAGAAGTGTAAATGTCATGATTATGGAAAGATTCCCCCATTTTTAGATTGCTAATAAAATAGAAAAAATAAGAGTCATAACAATCCTAAACAACATTTAAGAGCTTTCTCCAGCCATGGATATTCCTGTTCTGTTGCCCACATTATTTTAATGCACAAAACCATCCACTGCTCTGAGACTTACAGGGAGGCTTAAGGACAGCACAGCTATTTCACTCCATTTCAGTCTTGATTTTGTATATAATTAAGGTCTGACCTTTTTATTCTTCAATATAACCAACCCTCTGGACAATGTAAAGAACACTCTACAATGGAAAGGATTCTCAGACTGTAGAAATAACCAGTAATATCCATCTTTATTGTTCCCTGGTTTATTTCCAGCTTTCTCTTTTTTCTCTAGAACTTGCATCCCACTTGACTCCTCTATGGTCTAAACCAAATTTTTAAAACCACAAACTTCTTCCCCAAAGAATGGCCTATACAAGAACAAGTAAGCACAAGCACTTGGCTACCCTGAAGCTTCTCAGATGATGTCATATTAGCAAAATGACACTTGATATGACAGAACTTCTCAAAGATAAAAGGTAATTAATGGAAAATTACAGATATGATTTTAGCTTTGCAAATATAGAGTAACATACTTTAAATCCATTTTTATACCTCTCCACCCCCTAAAATCACAGACACATTCATTACTTTTTAGTAATTATTTTTGTCTTCATCTTTCAACTGACCTCACATGAAACAAGTATCAGCCAAAGTCATCTTAACTAGTACAAGACCTGCTTCCAGCAGTCAGTCTGTCTTCACACCAGTTAATTTTCAGAAAAGTGCTTTCGAACCTAAGGCTAAAAAGTGCTTCTAAAGAAAGAGTATCCTTGTGTTTCTCAGCTGGCTCCATGTTACCTACTATCTCTTTCCTCCTGCAAGGAGAAAAGAGGAAGAATTTGTCTGGACATCTTATCATTCTAGCTCTAGAAGATTAATAAGGGGCTAATTGCATCATTTTTGGAAGATGGTGCTGATCCAGAGGGCTTCAAGTTAGCCTGCTGGGAGGTTGTCTGAATCAGTAAAACAAAACTTGGTAGGTAAAGAGAAGGAAAAAATCTTGATTCCCAAAGTAAGCATGGATTTGCATGGATTTGCTACCAACAGAAATACTAGTTGTGAGTGAAAAAAATCATATCCATAAAAAGAAAACTTACCATTTCAGAATCTTGACTTTGTCCTGGAACTTTTACAGGCACTACTGGAGGCCACAGGCTGTCTATCAGACTAAAAAGTCCTAATGCCCTTCAAAGAGACCAATAAAACCAGGTTTAAAGTATTTCTCAGTGTTACATGTTATATTAAAAAGATTCATTAAGAAATGTAATTTAAACCATTGCATGATTATGAAAACAATTTAAAATCATATTTGTTTTCTGGAAGCTGGTTTTGATTTGGTCTAATTAAATCTCCATCACTTCTGCTGTAGGGTGAAGAGGGAGGGAAGGGATGTATTACACCCAGTGACAAGCAAGTCATATTTAATCCTTTGCCACAAACAGCTAGCTACATGATAATATTCAGGGGAACTGGGGTAAATGCTAGCTTGGGAAGGACACAGATACCAGTACAATTTCTTTGAAAAAAGTAGCTTTTAATACAACTATTAAAAAAAAATGTTTTGCTTCTAATATTTTAATTACTTGATTTTGTTGCTAATAACTGATTGTAACTGCTTTCAGGAAAGTCACTAATTATCAGACAGAGAGAAATAGGCAAGATTTTGTTATCTTAAGTACACATGCAGAGGTCCATCTCCTTCCTACACAGCTTGCTCATTTACTTATGATTTGTATTTATTTATTTTGCAAGTTTCACACTTTTGATTTAAAAACAAACATAAAATTATCATCCCAGAACATTAAGGTAAGATGTTGCAGACTCTTTAGCAAACAAAGCTGTATTTTGCAGCAGTTCAGTGGCTGCCTTGCAAGTTGATGGAACATCCTGGCTGGACAGGCAGGAACATCTGAGCGAGAGGCCAGGAAAGCAGCTGAGGGAGGGGAAATAGCTACAGATAACCAACTTGAAGTGGCATGCATTTTTTAGTTTAAACTCCAAGTTATCTTGTTCCAGTTCTCTGTATCGTTGAAGCACTGAGATCTGGATTTTAACCCCACACTGATTCCAAGAAGTAGTTATCTGTTCCTCCAATTAAAATACCGTGCTATTTCTGAAACAGCTCTAAAAAATGAAGTCCAAAACTTGCTAAAAGTAATATTAGCTTCTAAACCCAACTGTTTAAAAGGAAACTACATACTCTGGTAGAGGGCTGAAGCATGTTGTGTTATGCTGCTTCTCTTCAAGGACTCACAGAACTTTCCTTTTAAAGTTCTGCTTTTAGCTCATTTCTGCTTAAGGTTACTTATTTCTGCATTTCCCTAGTTCTTCTCCAGATCTTTAAGCACTCAGACTTTGGGTGTCTACAGACAGTGAAATTCTTACCACTTTTTTTTCATAAAGAACCAGGTATTGTCTGTGGTTCAGTGTTAATAGTGACCAGCACTGCATGAAGTTTTATGGATGTAAATATCAAAGTAGATCTTGTCAAACAGAACTTGTGCTTCACAATTCAGTAACAAACTGGCAGATTAAAAAGATGATGCTGCTACTTGTAGTTGTGTTCTCCACACTAATGAACAGACCAGAAACAAACGTGTTGCTCTTCTGCACAAATGAACTTCCTGACTTATACAGCATCATCCCTGAGGCTGTAAAAGAGAATGCTGAGCTCAAAGACTGGGGTGTTGTTTTTTGGGGTTTTTTAACAGTGAGAGGATTACAACACACAAAGCAACATTTCTTAGGTATTAAAGAGACTTTACAGCAAATTGACCACTTCGTTTTGTATTGTACAGAATTATATTCTCTCTAGAGACACAAGAAAGGCCAATGCCCAGAGGAACAAACTGGTCTTGCTAACTGGGAGATGAAAAAGAGAGTTACAAAAAGAGAGCACAGGCTCCTGTACAACTCAGCCAGTTACGTAAATGGCCCACAGTAGGAGGGCAGAGCACAGATATGAACATGCCACAAACTCTGTGTGTGTCTGTGTACAGAGACCGTGTATTTATCAACTTAGAGCAACTAAGCTATGTTTTGGCATGTTCACATCTTCATACAGACCCTACACTGACCCCTCATATGTAGTTTTAAGTATTCACAAGGATCATGAAGTCATCCTTTCTTCTTTAGCTCTCTTCCAACTGTTATCCCATGTCAGAAAATCTAACACATGCAGTACATTTTCTTCTACTCCTTGTGTCCTTTTAGAGAAGACCATCTACTGCTTGAACTAGGAGCACTTAATTACTAGTAAATGACAGTAGTTGTTTACAAGCAGGCAGAGGGTCAGTGCTGTGTGGGGAATGCCTCCTGAATGTTTTGGCCCCATCATTTCTTTGACACCAGTCTGACCAAGGGCAGGGACATTTGCCAACCAAAGGATTTGCAAATTCCAAATCACATCCTGCTGGGATCCTTGTCTACCAGCTGGGATGTCCTCTCCTGAAGCTATCACTCCATCAGTTGGAGTCCCTGGTGGAGAGGTCCCCTCTTGTGCCACCCACTTATATGCCTACAAGAAAGTTAACTCTCTTTACACTTATGGACTTCAACTTGGCAGAAGGGGGAATAAGGTGGGGGCACTGACAGTGGAGAAATAACAAAGACATTGTGTCCTCTTCTGTAGAAAATCACTATCCTCACAGAAAGAATAAAATCTATTCTCTTTTATTGGCCAAGCAACACTCAAATCCCATTTCAATCTGACTAGAACAATGGGTGTATTTTATCCAATATGTGTACCCTTCTACAGCTATAGAGTCAGGACAAGAGAAGAACAGCTGGCTCTGTGCTACAGTGAAGGGACATGGTTAGCTCCCATGTGCAGAAAGAGCCTCTCTGACTACAGAAAACAAAATAAAAATGTTAAAATTTTGCTCTGTGAGTGTAATTACTAGTTGCTTTCTTAAAAAAAATAAATTTAATAACAAAGGGACAGGCTTCGAAGAAAGGAAATGCAGAATAAGAAGTGAGAATAAACAGGCTCAAGGATCAAAAAGAAAAAAAGAACATGTAAAGTATTTTGAATAACTTTTTATTTTACTTCAGAGACTAGGGCTCTATTGTAGTACCCTATAACTGTTCTTTGAAAACAAGAAGAAAAAGACTGAATCCATACCAGGAGAAGGACAAAAATCATCTATCAGATTCTAAATGACAACTTTCTACTTTCCATGTGTATGTCTACTGTTTAACACCAACACAATAAGACCACCAGTAACTCCAGTGGAGTGTTACAGTATAGATTTCCACAGAAATATGAACTTACGACAGGCAGGTATGCCTCTTTTCTGCAAACCCACATCTTCAAGCTTTGCTTATATAAAATGAGATTTCTATATATATTCATGTGTGTATATACATATAATATGCAAAAAAGATTTTTTAGTGTCCCTAATTATTTTTGTTACCCAGTGTCCTCAAAACTTTCCTTGCTAAACTTCAGTACATCTCCTCTCTCTATCCATAAATGCAAACTGCCTGCTGTGTACCAAGACAGCAGTCAGAGAATTTTAAAGATTTAATACTGTTAAACAGACTAAATACATGACTAAGAAAATGCAAAATATATGTGCAACACTTGGAGAAATTAACAAACTATGTTAAACTACTCCATCAAAAGTGGAAGAAAGGAGTTATACAAATAAAATAGCATTTACTTTTCCCTCCCCAGGATTGTCACCACAGATGATGACTGTGCTGCTCTGCATGAAAGAACTTGCTTTAGTTTGCTCACCTAACCACCCTCCTTCTCAGTTTCACAGCTCAATAGGCAACAGAAGTCACCTCCTGCTTCTAACCTTCCTGCTTGTTTCGCCCTTCACTGCAAAGTCCAATGTCATAGGTTTGTATGTGTATACATGCATATACCTGTTTGTTCTACGATTTTTGATAAAAACATACAAATAAAGAGCAAAGCCATTGCAACTATAATTAGACATCCAGTAAACTGATACACCAATACTTATGCTATCAACACCTCTCTCATCCTGTGGAAATTCCATTAATTTCATGCTACAAGCTGTATTACAAAAACAAACAACTCCAAATTTTAATTTTTCAAAACTGTATCTCACTGAGCCTGACTTGACAATTTCCTTTATAACTTACTAAGGAGATTTTGTTTATTTGTCTCACAAACATGACGTTTCAGCTACAGTTCCAGTCAAAGAACTTTGTGTGTGCCATGACAAATTCAACTTTTAACATACAACTTATAAGTCGGGGGATTTTTCAACTTTAATAATCATAACACAGGCTCAGGGGAAAATTACTACAGAGGGAGAAAATATTGACAATATCAAAGAAAGTAAAAGGAAAAGAAAGCCCATAAGTAGGAAAAGAAGAAATACTATGTAAGGTTTACAGCAAGGAACATGAAGATGCTAGGATTCTCTTCCAACATCTTCCACAGCTTTGCTCTGAGGACTCGAGACTTGGTGCTCTTCTGCCTCCTCCTCTCTTAATTCTTACAATTTTAGTCTAAAACAAAACAGTTTTCTTTGGCAGTGTCAGTCTCAGTTATTAAGAACTCAAAAATAAAGCAATTCCTAGCGCTCTGTGCAAAACTAAGAAGAAATTCCTAAATAATCACCTAGACTGCATAAGCTTGAACTCTCAAGGGACAAGCAATCCAAATACAAAGCTCTTTCTCTAGGCTAGCTCTCCCTTTCACTGACCTACTAAGATCGTGCAGTGCACAAACTACGCAACACCATGTTTTCTCAGACTTCAGTAATAAAAGAAACAAAATCATGAAGTAAAAATCTGAGCCTACTAAACTAGCATCTCAGTCAAAATACAAACAGGGAGGAAGGGCTGCTGACCTTTCTTTACCAAAGTTTTGTTTAGACATATGAAATTATTTTGTTGAAAAATTTACATACTTTAGTAACTCAATTTTCTACAGTACATTAGAAATTACATGTACTACACCAAACCACTGGAATTATAACATAAGAGTACTTTTGATTCAACATGGATATGTCTATGTTATCCTCCAGTGGTGGTTACTAAACAGATTAATGACAGAAACACTGAAGATACAAGCAGAAGTCCATGCTTATTAAAGACCAGAAAACTTGGGAAATAAGTTCATTTCTAATACACAAACAGTGATAGAAATGAATAAAAAAGGAATGCAAATATTCAAAACTTTAATGTGATTACTGAAATTATGCTTTAAATTGAACTCAACTTTTAACCACAGCAATTACTGAAGTGTTTCAGGACCTCAAAACCTCAACGACATGGGTGGCTCTTTTAGATGGCAGTCTTTTTGGAGGAGGGAAAACCAAAGGAAGGAAGTTATGACCTCCTTGCTCTGTGGAGAGTTCTCACTATTACATTTCCTGTCAACGTTTAGCAGACGAAATACTTGCATATCAGTTAGCAGTGGTCCTCTCTTCTGAGGGCAAAGCAAATTGAAGAGAAAGTACACAGTGAAGAATAGAGGAAAAATGGAGAGAAACAGAGGCCAGAAAAGCATGGAAACTGAATAAAAAAGAAAAAAAAAAAAAAAAAGAATGAAAAGCCTCAGGCACAATAGTGACCACTACAGACATACAGGGAGATTCCACATTTCAGTGCCTAACATTTGAAAGTTTAAAATGACAAACAACAGAAGCCAACTTTATGTGAAAAAGCAGAAATTTCTCAGAAAAACATAACACTGGTTGATGAACTCTATTGAGAGTCTACTTACTTTAGAGAAAAATCCAACAGATAGTACAGTCTGCTATGAATTAAATGTTGGCTCAAATGCCAAAGCTTATGAGTTGATGTATCCTTCAAAGGGTTTTAGCCTATCCAACTTATCTGTGGATTTTAGCACTATCCATGCAACAGTTGCCTCTTCTTTTGAGGCTTATTAGGCATTTTTTGAATTTAAGGACAAAATTTGTACTGTCACCCTGTGTTCTTCCTCCTCCCTCCATTGGTGCCATCCTTCTGTTCTGCTGAAACTCTTCATATTTCCAATATATAAGGAAGCATAAAGAGAAGAAGCAGGCACATGTGCTATACTTAGCAGTAAAATGACTCAATGCTTGGAAAATAAGGTGAAAAGACACAAACTGTCAAAATCCAAATTATTATTCTGCGTGGAACTCCAGTCAGGCCTAAAACCATGAAAATAGTTTCTGTCAATAGAGAGAGAGAGATCTAACTACAAAGTTTATTCCAGCTCTATGAAATTAATTTCTGATAGGAAGCAGCAACTATGACAATTTATAGGTTATTTATTCCTGAGGCATTTTACTGAGTGCTCAGTCCCTGCATCTAATTGCATCCATTTAGTTACTGGTTATACCAGACATACCTGAAACATGCCTGGGATCCATTAAATTGAGGGGTTACATGTTAGCTGTACTGCAAATGGATTCCAAACCAAAATTCCTGCCTCTAGCAGCACACTCTCAAAATTCCACTTCCTCTTTCTCAAAGGGGTGACATGTGAAGTAATGGAAGGACAAGAGTGAGAACATACATCTCTAAGGAGCCAACACCACCAGCAGCAGATCAATGGACATTTTTCAGTCTTTTTGCTTTAAACCACTGTAACTTTTTTATTCTTTCTTGCTGACACTAAGCGTGCAGTTCTGGGAATAGATGCAGGAAAGGCTAGGACACAAGTATGAATGAGAGGGTGAAGAGAAAAGGTGTCAGGAAACAGATACTGAACCACATAAATTAACTGAGCTGCTACAACACTGTTTCCTACCTTATCCAACAGCCTCATGAACAGAATAGAACTGCTGGAAATCAGACACTGAACAAGCCATGGCAACTCTGCCATGACTCAGCAATGTCCATCTGTCTTCCAGGACTGCCAGAAACTGGACTGCAAAGGGAAACACCACTTCCTTTACTGGACTGCAAAGGGAAGGATTTCTTGCAGAAATGGTTTGGGCGAGTATGTTTTATGTGGGGTAGGACACTTACTCTGAAAACCACTTAAATCAGTGAAAGACCTTCATATGACCTAGAATGAGACCCTAGTACTTGTTAGAGCATAGGAGTATTCAAAAACAATATTCAACATTAACAGTGTTTCTCTCAATGCAAGATCACTATAATTTTTCACAGGCCTGATCTTTGTCAAGACAGGACATGGTTGTGTAAGTTCTTATCCCACTTTTCTTTTGTAACACAAGCGTTTTCTTAACAGAGAAGAAATGAGTTTATTTTCTTCAGCACATCTTAACAGTACCGGTCCATTCCAAAGACCAAATAACGCTTATAAGCCAGGTTTTCGCCCGCATGTAAAATATCCTTTATTACAGGTTTTTAGTCCTTGAAATGCAACTTCAGCTTACAACAGCAATTTTAAAATTGCCATTACTGGAATGATGTTAAACAGTACTTTAAATTAGATACTTGATGATGAGGATGGATGATGGCCTGGAAAATTTTTTGAACAATAGCAGTGGTCCATTGATACAAAATGCCTGAGAACCTCCTGTATCTATTAGCAAATCTCCTCTGTCTCACAGAGGGATGGAGGAAGCACTTTGTCTCTGATTACAATCCATGTGACTGTGGGACAACATGCACATATGGGATCTTATTAGCCATTCCTGGCTTTCTCCAGATCATGTGCTTCAAAGGCACAAGGAAAAAAGTCATTACTTTTCCCTCATATTTCCTACACTGTATTCCCTTTTATCCATTTTAAAAGCCACTGTCAGACTCCAGGAAACAAACACTTTAAAAGTCATCTCCTTCCAAAAAGTAATTGGTGTTCTCAAAAAAAAAGGCAGCAGTTTTTCTTGCAGGGCAGAGCACATAGTTCTTATTCACTCATGTGTTGCAAGCCAAGGTTGGGCACTCACAGGCATATCCCATCATGTGCTCGGATATACCACTGGCTCTGGAAATCCATTTATCCAGTGGGAATGAGTTCTACAGTTTAATTATGCTCCCTGTGAATAAGTACTCCCTCATATTCATTTCAGCTATGGCTTTACTGTGGTTTCCATCACACCTAGAATGTGTCCCAAACACTTAGAAGTAATAAAAAGTTATAAAGCAGAACTTAGGCTAAAACAATTAAGAAAAAAATAAATCCCTGAACAATTCCCCCACCCACCCATCTTGTACAATGAAATCACGTTTTAACCACTGCGCTGTCCCTGAAGCTACACTAGCCATTTTCTTTTAATGTTCCCTAGCAGGGTTACCACCAGCACAGCTCCAGCTGAGCCACCAGCATTTTCAGCAGTGTGTCTTCTAATCGTCCTCAGAATAGCCAGAAGTAAGTTACTGCTGCTTTGAAACAGAATTTACATTAGAAAAAGTCTGTCTCTTATTAGCCAGGCAGAGTACTGGAAGCACCAGCAGCCAGTTGTAAAACTCCATTTGTATCCAGAATTCCAAAGCCATTATTTAATTTGTTTGGAAAAAATGTAACTTGAAAAAAAAGCCAACAAAATAATTAAATAAGAAGACGTGTTTGTTATTAAAGATCCATAAAAATGCAAGTAGGCTTGAAATCCAAAGGATCTGAAAATTAACACTGCAAGTACATAAAAAGAAAAGCATACTGAATAGGGCTGGCTGGAAAACAACAATTCCATTTTGCTAAACATTTCAAGGCTTTGAAATTTGTTTTTGTTCCAATATGAAACAAAAATGAGACTTTCTCAAAGTTTTCATGAAATGAGAATGGGAGAGAGAATATTCACTCCCTCTGGACCTGAAAAAATCTTCCCAACAAAGCTGTCTCCAAAATAGATAATGTTTCCATGAAACATTCTGGTTTTGATGAAACAGCATTTTTCAAGAGGAAAAAAAGTGTCAGCAGAAATATCATAGCCATTCTAATAGCAAAGGCTTATCTGGATCGGAGGCTTGTACGAATAAATCATGTTGAGAACTGAACCAACCTAATTATATTTCTATAGGTCCCCATGAGAACACTGTATCACTTTCCTTAGAAAGATACTCTGTAAGATCTATTTAATTTTTTTTCTTGACTGAAGTTATTTTATTTTATTCAAAGAATGTAAAAGGAATCACAAAATAAGCAAAATCTGAGAGGTACCATAAGTCAGTTTGTTACTTACCTGGGGGGATTTTTTTATAAACCTGTTGACATTCTTATTCCAAAATAAGAATTTATTTTTTTTAAAGAACCTTAAATTGTGTTCTAAAACCATACAGACTTAACAGAATTAAGCTCTCATACAGTCAGAGAAAGTCTGTCCTTAAAACTTCAAGCCATACTGGGCATCACTGTAAAAAAAACTTACTGTAGCTAAAATGGAGGTGAACTGCTGTTTTTAAGTCTCTGAATCTACTGAAGAGGAAGAAAACACATATATTTCATGAAATATTACATACAGCAATTCCTTCCTATGCTAAGTGTGTACTTGTGCGTTAGCTTATTTATACTATTTTGGAGTATGGTTGGCTCAAGTACAACTGAATGCCCAGAAGATGAAATGAGGACATTTCATTGAACAAAGACAGATTCAGTTGTTGCAAAGCCTGTTGGTCACAGAAATAAATAAAAAGGCAGATCACCTCTGCCAGCCACAGCAACCAATATATTCTCCCATTAATAGTTCTCACCTTCCTCTTGTTGTTCTCTGTAAAATTTTCATTCCAGCTAAGCAACAGAATTTTCCTTCCCATCTCCTGCAATACTGCTCAATGTCATCTGCGGAACTCAGGGACTGCAGCTGCACTTCACTGAACATGCCATAGGCATCCTGGACCAGGAGGCATAACCTGCAAAACATTCCCCCATTACTCACTGGCATCTCTTCATAACAAAGCAGTAAGAAAAGCTCTGAAAATTATATTAAAAACTTCAGGACAGGGCTTATCCTCTACAGCATCTGCAGAGTTCCTATTAAATAACAAATCAACAAAACCAAAAAGTTTTATTAAATCTTTTTCTCATGCACATCTTCAGGAGAAAGAGGGCCATGAAATAGAGAAGCCTGACTAAAACAAAGTATATAGGGTTTGCACTGGGGAGTAGGTGAATTAACTGCTATGCACTATGTGGTTTGTGTACTTAGAAAGAAAGAAAGTTGAGTTTTTGCCTTAGTTAAGTTGAATTCTGCAGTGCAGACAGAGCAATGATAGAAACATATGTGTGTGCACAAGTATAAAAATTTTGCTTAGAAGTAAATAAAGCAACATATTTCACGATATATTTCACTAACACTGAAACTGGCGAAGCAAGCATTACATTTTCTATAACCTTTTTTTTTTTTTTTTTAAAAAAAAGAGTCCTGAGGAGGCAAAAAAGAGAGAAACATCGATTTTTCTTTTTAAAAAATCCAACATGTAACTGCAGATTGCTGTATTCCATATTGGGTATGAGGAAGCCCAGAGAAACTATTTTAAGAAGGTAATTAAAGAACCTGCTAAACAAACAATTTGATTAAAGTAATCTATGGAAGTAAGGGTTGTAGAGATGGGAAGTATTGCTTAACCAACTTGCTGGCATTTTGAGAAGATATTACTGTGGAAACAGATAAGGCAAAATCAGTGTATGTCATACATTTAGATAGCCCAAAACGCATTTCACAAGATTGTGCACCTGAGATGAGCAGCCATGATAGCATGAGTCATGCAGGGCTAGAGGAAGGAGGCTGCTGTCTACAAGATCAGTTTAATTGCCTCAAAAAGAGACAGTTAAGCATGGAAACTTTTCAAAGGGAGGCAAAAAATTACCTTTGAGGGTAGTGCATGCATTTCTATTTCTAAATAAAACTCAGGGGTGCACTAGGCAGCAGAATTCAGTTCATCCTAAAGGTACATGCCAAAACTTCCTTCCCCAGAGCAGCACTATTGTTCACAAAAAGCCAACTCCAGCTGCTTTTGGAATACATCATGTAACATACATGCATCCTGACAGCATCCAACAGTAGTCATATCTTTATAAAACGCATTTTAAATTAAACGAGTTCCTACATTTAAGAAATCCATGTATTTTCTTTGCATGGAACATTAGGCACATGGAAGACCATTTATCACACTTTCCTTGTTTGTTATGAACTGTCTAACTTTGGCTTACACCCTTGAGAAGGCTGAATTCAACCTAAGATACAACCCCAAATGCTTTCAGACATCAGCAGTTGTGTGAGCATCAGTTACGAGTCCTCATTTTTCAGACTCTGCTGTTGGTTTTAAGGAACAGGGAGGGGTAGGACTGGACACAAACAAAGGCTCCCATATTTTCCCCATATCTCTAGCTAGGAGGGTCCCATACAAACAGAGTTATCACCGGATAAAAAAACCCAAAATAAACTAGGAAAACTACATTTGCCTGCCACTTTCCATGTCAGGACTTTGCAATCAGTTAAGAACTCCCCTGAGTTTTAACCGATTTGACTTAAAATCCTTGTTATATTGTTTAGTTTGGAAAACCAGAGCTCATATGCTCTGGATATTTCTGAAAATCAGATTGAGGGGAACCGGAAAAACAAAGCAAACAGTTTTGCCTATGTTAACAAAACATTGACTGTTAATTGTGAAAAATTAGACCTCCGTATCTTGGAGCAAGGAAGGGCCAACTGAGCTAGTGTCTCAGATCGGATCAGTTCAGCAGTCTCTTAACTGATCACTGGGATTTCTCATATCTTTAGTGAGACATAACTGAACACAAGTAAGTCCCAGACTAGCTGGCACCAGGGTCATATTAAGTCCTCTGGGACACGTTAATTGCCCAAATAAAATTAGCTTGGTTGGTGCTGAAGACATCAGTCACTAAAAATGCATTTTCCAAGTCCTTTTAAGTCAAGCAATGAGATGGTTTCTGTTCAGACATAGGAGTCTCAACTCCCCGCATCCCTGGCCACAGATTTCCATCCCTTTGTGGTGGCAGCATAAATGGCTGGGGCAGGAAATTGATCTGACAGAAAAAATACTGTAGCCAAATCATCGTCATCATCATCTGAGTTCCTTGAAAATTAACTTCCATTTGCATGGAGTACTACTTCTAGACAAGGATGTATTTTCCTCAAAGTTCTCACTCAGCTGTCTAGTGTAGTGGGACATGTCAGGTCATATGAGGGGAGAATGGTCATCTTATGATCAAGCACAATGCACTGAGTAACTTGAGGCTCCTATCCCTAATGTTCCCATTCACACCAGGAACACGTTCATGATTATTGGCATCACGAAGGAACACAGAGCAGCAAAACCTATTGCATCAGATTACAAGTACTTTTGCTCTGTCAGGTTCACAGAGATGAGCAGACAGACACTATACTACACTTGTTCTAACAGTATCTAAAAGGTAGTCATGATTTTTCTGCAACATGCATTTAAAATTAAATGCATATATTCACTCGCTTGGAAGACAGAATTTCACAAATAACTTTCAGATGCCAAATTTCAGACTAAAAGAGGAATAATTCAAACCAACGCCATGAAGAGAACTTCACAAACACATGCCCCCTGCTTCATCATCCATTTAAAACAGTATGAATGAACAATGACTAAACCTTGAAATGCTATAGGTATTTAATGATGTGTGACTATTGGTTCTCCTACTTAATGACTATCATGAAATCAGGTGTATCCCACAAGAGACTCAGAGATGTACATGGAGAACTACCTGCCTGTTCTTTGAAACTGCTTCTGTTCTTATGCATTTTGTACATGCTGTCAGCATCCCTGACAGTAGTTCAGCTGCATGCAAAGGCTGTTGATTCATGACCTTAACTTCCTCACCAGAACTGGTTTTTGCCTTGATTTCACTTTATTCCCAGAAAAGTGCATTTGTATTATTTTCCCATGTTGCAGTGTTGCTCTCATATTACAGCAAATGTGCTTGCAAATTAATTTTCAGCAAGACATCTAACTGTGATTAAAGCAACGGTTTGTCCCATGATTTTCCCCCCCCCCCCACTTTGAAGCTCACTAGCAGGATGAAAACCCACATCTAAATTACGAGACAAGCTGCAAAGACAAAATGAATATTTGCCCCCCAGGAATTCAGATTTGTGTTTTGGGCACATCTATCACAAATCCTTTTTTTTTTCCTTCATAAAATGTGGATTTGTATTGAATCAGTAAATCAGGTTAAATGTACCTTTACCAATGCCTTGTCAGTACGCACAGTAATGAACTGTTAAAAAAAAGGACAGGGAATATCTCCAATTTAATAAGTGGTGGTTGTGTAGGGAGGAAATAAGGGCCATTTTATTTTTGGGACAATAGGATGCAATGCTGTGTAAGACCTCAATTTAAAATACAGTTTTGAAAACTGAAATTTCTCATATAAAATAGCAGAGAATTCACTCCAGGAACGAGGGGTAGCAGGAAAGCCAGCAGAGGAACAAATGTGGGAGAGCAGACTAAGGAAAAGGTGAAATATGACGCATTGATAATAACAAAGGGGGCGAAGATAGGGAATGATAAGAACTTAGCAGAGATTAGCCTTTTTTTTTTTTTAAAAAAAAAAAAGGCAATGACACATTAAGTCTCATGCAAAAGCTTGGGAAGATTTTGTTAATTTGCTAATAGCCAGGAGCAAGGATGGGGGCTGGAGGAAGATGAGACTGATTACTCTGCATTATTTCTATGACTGTGTTGATCTTTAGGACAGAATGTCTCCCAGTAGAAATCTGGAGAGGCTTACAGGATTATTGCCATGCCCTTCTCCCAGTTAGTCACTCTCAAGGGTAAAGGGTAAACCCTTCTTCTGCTATTACTTTTTTATGCACGAAACATCCTATCCCTCTATACTGCTCCCTTGTATCAGGCAGCTAGCTTTCTGGAGAGGTAAGACCAACGAAAACCTTCATCTTTGGTCACCTCCAGCCTCCTCAGCTGCTAGTGGAAGAGACTACAAAAAGGAAGATCTGCCTGCAGAGATGAGAGTGCATGGAGGCCAGAACAGACTGATTACACAGGTACTGCCTTTACTGAGTCTCGTGAAAACAAGCAGCAAAAATTTGTCACAAACAGATCTTAACCAATAAATAATTGTTTTACCCTTGGACAGGAGGACAACTGTGTGACCCGCAGCAGCTCTTGTCCACACACAGCTAAGTTGTGCAGTACAGCACAAGGAGCACAACAGCCAGGCAGTGCTCTGCAGGGACTTCATTAGTTGCTCTTTCTTTGGAAGGGAGAGAAAGGGGGGAATGGGAAAATGCCTGAAAACTAATTGACTTGTTTTAGCTCTGATACTTGTTCATTCTTTATCTTAACCATCCATGAGACAGCTGCTGCTGCTTTGTTTGTCAGAAGGACTTCTTATCTCTGTGAGGTGCGGTCCTAGCAGAGGCATAAAGCACATGTACATAAACACACATAAACAAAAACCCCCTCTCCCTTCATCACCAGAGGCACAACACTACCTACACAACTCCAATTCAGTAACTTGTCTGGTCAAGTCTCAAGGTGGAGCTGATTAACTCCAGCTAATATGGCTCAGATTCAAATTGTAACCTGCAGGACACCACCCTACTGGGATTTAATTTATTCCTACTTTATGCACTCCTTGCATTCACCATAACCATATTAAAAATTGAAAAACCAAAGCTCAGGGCACAGGGACAACCATCCATCTTTCCCACCCCCTTGTAACACTATTAGAATTTATCTGTTAAAGAACTGTATTCACCAGATCATGCATTCCTTCATGCTCCCTTTCAAAAAGTATGTACCTGCTGTAGCTTTCTCTAGGGAGACACAAGTTTCAGGGTTTTCTGCTTAAAATCCATGCAGTTTGCTGTCATTAAATAGTGAGTGAAGCTCTACAGAACACAATTACAGATTGAATAATACAAATACAAATTAATGAGGATGATAACCAGCTCCTTCTCTGCATAGGCATAAAGGACACAAGCACAAGCACTGCTGTTTCAAGTTTATAAGGGGAACGTCAAAGCTGGAAAAGAATCCTGGTTATATCTCCCTCCAAGTACAGAAATTTCTAGCACCCAGGCTGGTGTTCTGGTTTGAAGCACAGAGATGACAAAACCAGTGATAATTTGCTTTGAAAACTGGAGGTTTAATATTACTGAAAAGCACAGTTAATGATCATGTATGTTTTTATTTGACAACTGGGGAAGGGCCCAGAAAGAAAGAAAGGAGAAGGCAGTTCTGGAGTGCTGGACTTGGCAGAAGTATTGGTGGAAACTGCACATGTGACAGGAGTATCACCAGAGAAATGAGCAAGTCTTATCTCAGCATCTCAAATAGAAAATATGCAGCAGAGGCCTCTCTGGTCTCAGGAAAGTCTTTTTTTTTTGCAGGCACTTCATAACAGAGAATTTCTGTAAAACACTTGCAAATAACTCACTACAGTAACTATACCAAGTCCATAATTTTGCTTTTCATTACAATTTTATACATATGTTAAAAAAAGGAGAGTGGTTATAAAACTGTTGCTTATTTTTATTCACTTCCTTGAATATTCACTTCAATACTAATGGGAAAATCAAATGCAACTTCCACAAGGTCTTTCATGATTCCCCGCCTGCTGATTGCTTTTTCCATTTCTTCATTCAGGTTAATCCTTCCACCTACTGTTTTCTGTCCATGGCCTGAAGAAGCAGCACTTCTGTGGGAAATGGCTTTTGTGCGTAGGAAGAGACCTGTATGAGCCAAACGTGTAAGCAGAGCTACCTTTTTAATGCAGAATGTGCACATGGAGAACAGAGTTCCACAGCACTGTAAATGTTCCCACTCAAAACAAGGACACCACCTGCCTGGTGGGAACTACATACAACTTAACAGGAATCTCATAACATAAAGGCCAGTTCTTTGTACCTGCCATGACAACCACGGCTTCACACATGACAATTTTTTTGGCATAAACCATTTCTTACATGAAGTTTTCACGTGGTACCAAATGAACTTTTTAAACTCTGCATATGACACCGTCTCTAAGTGCACTTTAGAATTAAACTGCTGATGTGTTTTATTTGTACAAGGAATTTCTCTCAAAAGTAAACAAAACATTTAAAACCATAAAAAGACATTCCTGACATCCACTCAAACATAATACAGAGCCTAAACTGTAATTTCCAACAGTTGCATTTGAAAAATATTTTCAGTATCATGGATAGCTTCACTTATGTCAGACTCAAAAATGAATACTGAAATTCTTCTACGTTCGTAGTTTAAATCCAAAGTAATTATGCTATGTCACAATTTTTATAGTGCTAGTTGTTTGGAAGACACAGAAAGTTAAGGCAAAATAATTTCCTAAGTACTGTCTAAAAGTTTGTATAAAAAGCTTAGGCCACAACAGAGCAGTATGGCCTTCCTCCTCCTGATCCCTCTGGCATCTCCAAGCTATGCAGCACGTAATTCATGGGCCTTCTGCTAAGATCCATTCCATGCAGCCTGTTATGTAAATAAAACCAATTTTGAATCGTAACAAAAAAGCAAGCACATCAGATCACCCCAGCTTGTTTCAGACTCCCTGTGTTGTTAATTGAGTCGGTAAAAAATATAATGATGCACACGCTCCTCAGGTTCCTCAGTGTACCATTATTTCAGCATGGAATGCCTTTAAAAATCCCTTGTTTATTTCAGTATACAGTTCTTTTTCTGTATGTCATGATTTACTACTCAAGAGTAAAAATGTATATTTTGGAAACTTACAGCCTCAGCTGAAAACTGCAAGTCTTTCTTATGGATGATGTCCAATAGAAAATTCATGTTCCAAATATAACATGTAATTACCACCCAGTCATTTCAAGTACTTATCTATGAATCTGAGGAGGGGTTCTTTGTTTATTTTTTTAATCTCAAGACTTTGTAATTATTGTTTTGGCATCCAAGAATTCCAACAGTTGGCAAGGTGCTGCCAAAAGATCTTTTCTTGCAAGGTGCTCAGCACCCTCCTTTCCAAGAAAATCAGTATTCGGTTGCTGGTTCTGGCAATGTTTCACATCATCTTTGCTGTGCTGAGTTTCCTCCACACCTCAGTTCCTTATACGTAAAAATCAGAATAAAAGCCTTGTCTTCAAAGGGCGATCTGAAAGCAATAGCTGAATAATACGATTGTATCTAGGAGGGCTGGTCCACAAAGTCTATTATGAATGCTAGATCCCATTTGAGTTAGGGGAGGAGGCTACGTATATGTATATACACATAAATATATATATATATATATATATAGAGAGAGAGAGAGAGAGAGAGAGAGAGAGAGAGAGAGAGAGAGGGCTTCCTTGCAATATCAACCTACTTCTTTCACACTACAGGACTTAGAGAACTCTCAATGTGCCCTGCAAAAGCCACAGTGAGGGTTTTCCAGCTTCTGGAATGAAGCAAGAACACTATAGCAGTGGTACTGGGGTCCCTTATCTTTCAAGACTGTATTATTTGTGGATGGACCAGATTTACTTCTGAACCACAGAGATCATGAATAGGATCTCAGAAGATTTTATGCAAAAATCAAAAAAACAACATGCAGTGAGTATTAAAAAAAATAACTGCCCATTTCAGTGGACACGGAACATCCTTAAATGTATTGTTGGTAGTATAGCATTGCACATGCACTTCCCATGGCACATGAAAGGTAAATGAAATATAGCAACACTGAAGGATTTCTTGCACAGCTGCGGCTGTATTCAGTACGATATTCTGCCGTGTCACTGCCACATCATCCCACTGAACGAGCAGAAAAGTATAATATTCATCAAGATCATGAGGCAGAGCAAAGAGCAAGGAAGAAAAGCAGAAGTGAAGTCTTGCTGGGGCTCCTTCTGCAGCAGCAAGGCAATTTTCCCCTTTGTGGCAGGGCCTGCCGGTTCTGTTTTTCACTCCCGCTGTTTTCCTTTGCTCCGCACTAGTGGCTGCCTCTCCTAGGTGTGTTTCTAAATGGGGGAGAGGGAGCGTGTCTGTGTGTGCATGCCGTGTGTTTACAAGAGTTATGGTAGCAGTTCTCAGCAGTCCACTGAGAGTTCTAGGAAACAGCCCCTGTTATTTAATTCTCGGTCAATGTCGGCTCATGTCAGGCAGCAAAGATCACACAGGACAGCTCGCTCCATCTCGCAGTCCTGGCCGGAGGCCTCAATGGGAGAGGGAAAGGGAGCGAGCTGTGAGTGGGCGGAGAGCCTTCCCAGCACTCTACCAACCACTGCAGGAGGAATTATGATAAACACCACTCTGGAAACCAGATACAACAGTACATTGTGTTCTTCTTCAGAAAAACAACCCGACTTCAGCTCACTTAAAGTAAACAGTTAATCCTGTTTATCTTTTTTTTTCTTTCTCGATGAGTTGTTAACAGAACAATCTCTTCTGCAAAGCAAATAAGAGATCCGTCCCTTAAATTCATACTGATTTTTTCTTCCCTCAAGAAAAGAAAAAAAGCAGTTCGATATGTAAACTTTCTACTATCGGCTAGCAGTGTGGAATAACAATCTTTCTTGGCTTAAACTGACTTAACAAAGCGATGCCAAAACTGAATGAAACCTTTCCCTCACTTACATATTTTATTTTGGAAAACTTAAGTCCCAAACAGAGTGTTCTATTCATCCCTTTTAACTATTCATTTTCTGACAAGAACAAGCAAAACCGGTTAAAACAAAAAAACCCAGGATGCGTGTTGTCCTTTCCACTGGAGCACAGGGGGCCTGAGGATTAGAGAGTAGCTACTGAGCAGGGGGGTGGCTGGTCCCAGGTTTTCTCTGAGAGGTGAAAAGAGAGGAGTCAGACTAATCGACTGCAACTGAGGTAACAAACTGTCGCCCTCCTTCCCAAAATATATACTTACTGTGCAAATTCATGATGTCCTGGACTTGCAATAATAAGGGTGATTAATTAGAAAGGCAGATGGAATTGGTTATCTTGTTTTGCTGGAGTCACTACAGTCTACCTATTAACTGCTTCTTACTGGGGACTCCAACCCAGTCCACTGAAAGCTACAAGCTTTCCCAAAGGGAATTCTAATTTTTAGCACTCAGGAGTTTAAATAGTTCTGAGAGTCAACAACGAAAGTGTGCTTAATATCCCCAGTCAGTAAAGGTTTGTTGATTTAGCTATTTATAATCAAAAAAATACATGATTTGACAAACTGTAAGAGGAGAAGGAAAATATTTCCCTGTTTTATTTTTACTCATTTTGCAAGCTATGAGATTCTGGGTTTTCTGTGCAACCAAGGTCATCAAGTGCAAAAATGTGAACTCAGGTATGTGAGTGAAAATCTGATTTTCAGATTTTATTTTTAATATTTTACATGAAAAAATTTTCTCTCTTTCCTATTTCATCCCCCTTTGAGATCTTAATTTAGTTTGCATTTATTTTTAAATCTTTTGCAGCAGTTGCTGAATTTACATCACTCTGATGAGCTCTAACTTAACACGGCAGGACAAAGCAGAGCTGTTTTCCATTGCAGAAATGAGCTTGTGAGGCAGCTATCAATGGCCAGGGCCAGAACCCCAGAGGAGCAGCCTCAGGACTATTCCTCCCAGTCCACCACTTAGTCCACCATGGCCTCCAGCCAAGACTGGAAGAGCCAGTATGCCTCCAGGGAAGACTGGAAGAGCCAGTATTGGTAGACAGGACTGCTGTTGAACACTTCATCTTGATCCAAGTGCACCCTGTCATTTAACCCGCACCCTCCCAGTGCTGCACCTGCACAAGAAAAGCATGGTTGCCCCTTCATGATTGTGGGTTTGGCCTGCCAATTTCATCCCCAAATTGATGGACAGTCTACAGTGCTATCTGTGAAGGATCCAGCTTGCACTGGGGTGCTGCAGCTCTGAACAGAGTGGTTATTAGCTGTAGGACTGCAGAGAAGAAGCAAGAGACCTTTCTCTTGGGAAGCCAGAAGAGAATGTGGTGGTGCTACTGTCTCTGCTGGGGAAACTCTTGGGTGTAGGAGAAGAAAGCAATAAACCTAAATCCTTTACAATCCATGTACCAAAAAGGACTCTCTTTTGACCCCATAGTGGTTGGCTACCATCACACCCTACTTCAGGAGGGACTGTATCAGCTGCGAGGAATGCAGATGCGAGGTGAATCAACTGGAGATCATTAGGAGATGAAGCAACAGTAGGAGAAAATGTGGAGGGTGAAGGAAACAAAGACAAGGAAGAAACGTTCTCTGATATTGCCTCTTTTCCACTTCCTTCCTTGCACTTTGCTGTTCTCCATATCTCTGGTATTTAGAGATTAGGGAAGAAAAGCTGGTCTGTGGTTACACTAGTATAATCCCATGGATGACCTATAAGCATTACTGAAGGAGCACTTCCCCTAGACACATTTGGGTTTTTTAAATAAGAAATTATGGACACAACAAGTGCAGCTGAAAGAGAGGTGCAGCTGGTAGCAGTTTTTCCAATTTGAAAATGAAAAATAAAGCTTTGTTACCCTTTTAAGATTTTCTTTGAACTCTTCAAAATGAAAAATCCCATTTTCAGTCACAGGTCAAGCAATGATGTATAAGTTACTCAAATAAGCATTAGGTCTGGGCCATTTTCTAAACCTCGCTCAAATTAACATCTTTCCACTGATTTCAATGAATTTTATTTCTTGCCACATAGCAGGCAGAGAAAACACCTGGGCAGCATCAGAAACATTCCTCCATCTTAATTTCATTCATGCAAATTCCATGCTTTTCCTTTCAACTACCTATACTGAACATGAATCAATGATCAAACACTGAAGCAATTTTATGAATATTACACTTCAATTTTCCTGTAACTTCAAGGAATTATTTTTATCAGTATCAGAACCTGGAATACAGCACACAGTACATAAAAGAGATCTTAAATCTACCACAATTTTTTTTTTTTGGCATTTACTTGGGTAATCTTAAGACAGGCACAGAGAACCTCTCACCTCTTTCAGATAACTTTGGTTATCTTCAGATACATAGGATTTCAAATATTATGTGTGCTAGTGGGAAGTGTCCTAAAAGAATAAAATCTCTACTACAGCATCTTAATCTCAATCACCCTGTACAGATGGTAGTCTGTATTTTATATCTCATGCATGTGGAATACTATTTAATTGTAATGACATAATCAGTCATTACAGTGGATTTCATGTAATAACCCTGGTCAAATGCTGAGAAACTATAAGCATGGTCTACTTGATCCTGATTTCTCTTCCCAATAAAAAGAAAACAGTCCTGAAAGTGAGAACCTATTCAAATACAAGTACAGCAAATTTTGTTCTCATTATTTACATTCCAAGGAAAAGAAAAAAACAGGATCAAATCTAATCAAAACTACAGGAAGAGTTTAGAGAGACAAAAGATAATAATGCAAATTAGAACTGGATTAGGGCCCTTAGGAAACCTATCTATTCTTGCCAAAAGAGGTGATTTAATATTTTGTGGTTAAGATTCTGGGTTTGTGTCTTATCCAAAAGAATATCAACAATAGAACATTGTTCTCCTACCACCACGGTGGGAGTGTTACAGCTTCTGATGCGATTCAGCACAGACTTGAGGGGACAAAGCCAAACATTTGGATTTTCCAGAGCTGTCACCCACTACAGGTTGGCAGGAGATACAACATCACAGCCAAGATAACAAGATATCTTTTGTCTTTAGAACATGCAGTTTCCTGTTGATAGTATTCTGTACTGTCACATTTGCTGTCTTGTCCTCTTTTTCCTGTCACACATTCCTTCTCTAATTGAGTCTTCAGGGTACTGCACTGAGGAAACAGTAGGATAGGGACTTCTCCATGCCTGTAAAGCATCTGAGATCAGGGTACACGCCCTAATCCTCACTGGAGGATCAGTGTCACAAAACCAGATCAAAGCTTTGGTGCAGCCGTTTAATCATCAGTAGCTGCTGCTTACCCTTCTTAACCACAGGCAATAGGGTTAGCATTTGAATTTTCTGAGTACTGTCAGCATTTTAGCCACTGCATTTTTCCCTTTCAGCCTCTCCACTTGATAGGACCTCTTTGTGTAGAAGCATGTCAAATCAGGCTGCTAAAGCTGCTCCTCCAGCCTGGCTTCACCCTCATCCCCAAAACAAAGCATTCAGGAGACATCAGAGGGAGGTCTGAAGGTTGCTTTAAGGCTGCTCCTCTCTACTGGACATGTGATATAGGACATGGAGAACCACCAGCATATGGAAATGATGATATTTTATGCAAATATAGGCCATATTTTCATGCATTGCCTATTGTCATGAAACACGCTGTCCATGGTGTTATCTCCACTGCCAGGTAATGTCAGAAAACTGTGATTTTGGACCACTGTGAAACTATGTAACTCATGTTACATGGTGAAACATAAAAATACCCTAAATACAGAAATATGCTAAAACTGACATAGCCTTCAAACAATATTCTCAAGAAGAGGAGATGAAATGCCTACATTTTTAATAAATGTGCTTTCTGATCACCCACTTATATAACATGTTTCCTAAATTCCACTGCTGCAAGAAGTGTGAGAATATCAACAAGACAGAAGACAGAAACACAACAAATGAAAACATAGTAAGTGAATCTCACTTGGATCAATTTAAGTATCTTGCTTTACCAATTTAAAAAAAAAAAAAAGTTAAAAAATCATAATCAAAATGGAATTTCTAAACAAGTGGCTTTGGAGTAGGAAAATGGCATTGCTTCAAAACATAGCTTTTCAGCAATTTCACAACTTTTCATTTGCTAGTACAAGCTTTTCATATGAAGTTTTCATTTTTTTCCAAGTTGATCTAACAGAAAATTATTTCTTTGAAAAATTCCCAACCATTTTTCCTAGAAATATTTTTCAAACCTCTAATGCAGTAACTATTCATTAATTTTCAAAGCTTTACTTTGACAAAACATATTTATTCAGCACACTGAAGAATAATTACCCAGTATAACTCTGAGTAGAAGCAATGCTGAATGGTAAGAGACAGAAATGCAATATATAGATTTCCCCTCCTTCTCTCACAACAGCTGTAGAAATACATTTGAATATATATGCTGAGTTTGGCTGGAGTTGAGTTAGTTTTCTTCAGAATAGTTAGTACGGGTCAATGGTTTGGATTTGTGCTGGAAACAGTGTTGATACCACAGGGATGTTTTAGTTATTGCTGAGCGGGGCTTGCACAGCGTCAAGGCCTTCTCAGCTTCTCAGTGAGCCCCACCAGTGAGGAAGCTGGGAGTGCACAAGGAATTGGGAGGGGATACAGCAGGAACAGCAGACCTCACTGACCAGAGGGATATTCCAGACCATGTGGCATCATGCTAAGAAGAAGAAAGAGGGGAGAACATTCAGAATGATGACATGAGTCTTCCCAAGACACCATTCTCCATGATGGAGCCTGGATTTTATGGGGATGGCTGAACACCTGCTTGCCCTCAGGAAGCAGTGAATGGACTCCTTGTTTTGCTTTGCTTGAGTGTGCAGCTTTTGCTTTACCCATTAAACTGTTTTTATCTCAAACCATGAGTTTTCCACTTTTACTCTTCCTATTCTCTCCCCCATCCCACTGAGTGAGCAGCTGTGTGGGGCTTAGTTGCCAGCTGGGGTGAACCACAGCACGTCATAACTTTTCTTTTAAGCAGAAGAAAACCTGCAGGGAAAGCTGTAAAAAGCTCACCTCTCTTGCGTGTAAATTTTAAGTTGCAGAACTTACACAAAATAAAAGTGAATTTCTGAGTTTACACCTCTTCCTGATTGTTAAAAATAGCCTATTAAAGCTATTAAATGTAGAAACCTAGGGGGGGGGGAAAGTAATCTTCAAATGTAGAAAAAAAACAAAAAAGCCTGGGTCCTCTACAGAAAAACCAAGAGGCTGAGACTGCTGGTGCCACTCTTGGTGCCAACACAGCTATAGCTGTCCTCCTGGGGGGCTACCAGGGTGGGGTTCAGGACCTCATCCTGAACAAGGGAACACGAGAACCTGCCTTTGTGTGCACCTGAAACAAAGGTCCTGGGCTGGGTGTTAGAACAGCAGCCTCCCTGAATGCCACTGGGTTTTTGAGGGAAGTCGATGAAGAAGCCAAGTGACGACTCTGAACCTTGCTAAGAAACGAGGCTTATTCCAACCTACTCCATTGCCTTCCCTTACCTGGGCTCTGCTAGGTGTGGAGCAGTGCTGACTCCCAACAGCAACTGCAGGATCTGATCTGGATTTTACAGTGTAGCTGCATCTACGGTCTCCAAAACTAGTTTATGTGCATTTCCAATGAAGAGGGGGAAAAATGCTCAGGAGAATTTTCTCAGAGAAAAGGTAACTAAAACACATGCCTAATGCCATTTGGATGTACCCTTATCACTAATCTTAATTTCAAAACTGCAAAAAGCATGAACGATATTTCACTGCTCTTTTTAAGCCAGTTACCTAAATAGGTTCTTTTAAGGGCACTCCGACAAAATATGTTAAAAATGTTCCACACACAGAACTAGATTTTGAATTTTTTTCAATTTGTATGGAAGTCTAATTCACCACAAACATTCCCTTCTTGACCAAAACATTATTTATCTAGAGCACACAAAAAATTATGTTCCTGTGGGGTAAACAAATGTGATATCATCTGATTTGGGCTGAAACACCAAAAGAACCTTTAATTTCTTCCTACCGTTGTTTAATTTGAATTCATAACTCTGTCTTCCCCCATTCATTTCCTCTTTTTCCCCAATCTGCTATACTACATGTGTTTTTCACTACTGTATAGGCTGACCTTTGTATACCTACTGACCCCAAATTTCAATGAGGTATCAATGAAAGATTCCCAGTATTCCTCATTGTTTCATTTTACACAGTGGACATTAGTTTTAATCCTACAGATGGCACGTTAATGCATTACAACCCTATAAACAGTGTATTCCTTGTATATTTTATACACAATTTTTATTAAAAATAACTATGAATTATTATTACATTGTTATGTTAAGTGGTAGGAGCTTGGACAAACCAACTTTGTAAATACAGCTGTATGAACAACATTCAACTGATGAAGTGGCGAGGATGCGTTGTGGAAGTCACTTATAGTTCCTCAGTGGGCAATACTGTTTTCTAGCTAAAACAGACCAGCTAACAAAAGAATATGGTGAGCATAGGGGTAGGAAAAGAAGTTCTTTCTGTTTTGCATGCATGAATCAGGTACAGAGGAACAGAAACCTTAAAGCTTTGATACAGATTTGTCTTGGGAACTCCAGCTAACTTCTCTAGCGTCAGTGCTTATAAGCCTTGGTAAGAAAATAAGCAGCCACCAGGTGCCAGAGAGAAACAGTGTCTGCAGTTTTTCCAAAATGAGGTCATAGGAACAGCTCATCACTTCCAAACAACTACTACAACACCTAGATAGAGGGTGCTGATGGCTGGCCTGGAAGGACACACACTCGGAAAATGCACTGTCCTTACCACCTGTATTTTTGCCTACCTGAAGAACAACAGAGACCATTTGTCTACTTCAACAGCACCTACAAAGTGTTATTTATTCAGGTTTACAAACACAGAAATAGAAACTACTGTTATAACTGTGAAATTATAATAATTACCACAATAATCTTCTTCTTCTACTGAGTCAGTTTATTAAAGCTGCCAGAGAAGATTGCCTAACCCTGACGGCTGCGTTAGGAGTTACAAAGTGGTTCAAACTTTGGGTATTCGCAGTTGCAGAATGGGTTGCATGATTTCAGTATCATAGAGGGTGAAATGGATCCTCTGGATTTTAAATGCTTTCTAGTTTTCTTACCTGCAGGTTGATTTGACTAACATTAAACTGGAAACCAGATCATCAATGTTTTCAAACTAACTTATCTGAAGCTTACACTGGGCAGAAGTACCAGGCATTTACACATCACACAAAAATGGCTTAGAATCTTATCACAGCTGCCCACTAAGTGATGCTCCCAGAAAGCAAGAATATTATCTTTCAGCACTGCAGCAGCATTTTAATGTATAGTAAGAAACTTCCACACAAGCTTTGCACTTCAACTAGTTTTAGTTTTCCTGAAAAACAACCCTTCCAGAAGGAGAAGGCAAGGAATGCTTTTCTTTTGTCTTTCCAAGTCCTTTCCAACACCTCTGTATAATCAAATCAAATTACAACGATCTGTGATGAGGTCAGTTTGCAGTATGTGGGTAAGACACAGAAGAATGCCATGTGAAAAGAAATAACATTTACTATGTCTGATGACATAAGTCTGTATTAATCTAAGTGAAACCACTCATAGAAAACAGAAATCAGACTATGCAATGCTGAGGGTCAGAATACTTGGGCTGCCTAGAAACAGACAAAATGACCTTTCATGTTCCAATTGCTTTGTATAAGATTTTTTATATTAAAAGTGGTTCTGGAATGAAATTTAACACAGGCAATCTCAGGACACAGGAAACTTTTTACATTGTTTTCAAATTTCTAGTTGACTAATGAAAGAAATATTAACATGTCCACCTACACTTCCCCACAAACTAAACTTTTTAATGACCAGATTCAGCTAGGAAAATATCCAACTTCTCATGGCATGCATTTGAGTGCTCTGCAGATTTCAAGATTTTTTTTTTCTGTGACTTGAGATTATGTCCACTAAACAATTTTTCCACAAAATCAAAAAACTATGCATTTTTCATGCTCTACAAAACAGCAAAATTTTAAAGTAAACAATTTCCTTTATGCAAATGTAGATGCATATACACATCCATATAGAAATACATACATATATTTATTCATGTCAAACTTTCAGACTTGAAATTACTATTTTTCAGGTGGTATCAACAATGGAGTTAGCATCCACAAACTAAAAGTTCCACAAATTTATCATCCACAAAGTAAAAATCAGTTTCACATCAGGAAGTGGAGAAACCAGATGAAGGTCTATCTGCCCTACACCACCAATTCCCCAGTTTTAAGCTGTCCCTGTCCTCCCTCCTAACTGTGATGGCAAAACAGGCTGAGGCAGCACAAGAAGTCAGATTAGGGAACTGATGTGACTTTAACAAACACATCTCAGATGTGAAAATAAAGTTATGTACCTGGAGTACTACATTCAGCTCAGGAGTTCTCAGGACAAGAAAGACATGGACCTGTTGGAGCAGGTCCAGAGGAGGGCCACAAAAATAACCAGAGGGTTTGAGCACCTCTCCTATGAAGACAGGCTGAGACAGCTGGGGTTGTTCAGCCTGGAAAAGAGAAGGCTCTTGGAAGAGCTTATCTTGGCTTTTCAATATTAAAAGGAGGCTTACAAGAAAGATGGGGACAAACTTTTTAATAGGTTTTGTTGTGATAGGACAATGGGTAATGGTTTTGAATTAAAAGAGGGTCGATTCATATCAGATATAAGGAAGACATTTTTTTTTTACAATGAGGGCGGTGAAACACTGGAACAGGTTGCCCATAGAGGTGGTAAATGCCCCATCCCTGGAAGCACTCAAGATCAGGACAGAGTCCTGAAAAACCTTATCTAGTTGCTCATGGCAGGGAGGTTGGACTAGATGGCCTTTAAAGGTCCCTTCAACCCAAACCATTCTGTGATTCTGTGATTCTAATTTTCTTTTGCAACAGTTTGCTGACTTAGCATCACAAACAGCTGTTCCACCTGAATGGGCACCCTGGCATGTTGTGGAGACAAGAGAGCTCACTGAGGTGAGGAGATGTGGAGAGATGGACATGGAGTCAGATTAATTTCAAGCCTTTTTAGAGAGAAAGAGAATAATTTATCATGGACTTCCCCAGTGAGAGATCACAGCTTTGGCTGCACCCAAGATGAAACATAAAGCCAGTGGCTGAAGGTCCATCACTACTCTTCTGCCTCAAGCATTTGTCCTTTGGCTTGGTTTTTACAGAAATATTGGTCTGAAATCCCTCACCTTTTAAGAATAACACTCGTAAAAATATTTTTTACAGAAAATATTTACATAAATACATACATAAAACATAAATAATATTGCATTTTAATTTTATAACTGCAGGAGAAACAAGCCAATTTAAAAATGTAAGCTACCTAAAAAGAAACAGCAGAAACACTTCAAAATCACTGAAAGTCAGTTTAATGGAAACCATGTTTAAAATCCTACAAAAAGTTTACTTTTTTGCGTATTTTAAAGTCCATTTAGTCTATTCAGTTTGCCAATGTGCATTTACAGCTATACACTATAACACACAAACACACAACCTAATTTCCCCAGAAGAATCAGTTCACTAACATTGAATATTAAAAGAGGTCTTCAAAAGTGAAGTTCAGGCTTTCAAACTCAAATTTCAATGTGTGTCCAACTGACAGACACTATACTTCTGACTCACGCCTTCTCATGTATTTTCTGTATAGTTTACTGAATTCATTTAACTTACCTAAAGCTTCAAATATGGATGCTATTTAATACTCTGCTATACTTTCTCTTTTATTTATAAATTTTAATTTAAAAATTGTTTTAAAAACCTTTAGTGACATCTGCAACTGTCAAGACATACTAAAAGTGAAAAATTATTATGCTCAAATGAACATATTCACTTTAGCATTTCCTTTTCTCAGACTGAGACAGATCAGCTGGTAAATGAGACTGCTGCAAACATTGCTTCCTTCAGTTGATCACTTCATACTTGAAAGAATTACAGACAGTTAATTTTTAATTCATAATGAGCAAAATACTACCTGTGTAAGTATGTAGGGACAAAAACAGCAAATTTTTCTTGTTGACTTAAATGGGGTGGGGAGGGGAAGAAATCTTATTTGCTGTTTTAAAAGAACCAAATGGATATAAATTGTCAGACTCTGGGTCATCTCTAAGCACAGGCCAGAGCATTGGCACGAATGACCGTGTTGTGAAGACTACAAGCTTTATTTGGTTTTTAGTTCACATTCCTGTAGAGTGAGACATTCTTAATTTGGGAGAGCTACGGGTAAACATTTATGGGAAAAAATTATTAAATATTTCCTTTCACAAAGGTAGCAGGCAAAATAAAAACAAAACCAGTTCCTGTATGGAATGCTAACGGTGGTCTTTAACTATCAAAAATTCAGAAAGGCAAGTGAGGTATCTGTGCTCATTTCTGACAGGCACTCGGGGCTTTTATTATGGAGAGGCTTATCTTCCCTGCACCATTTACCCTTCACAAACTCACAGTATGTTTATTTTCAGAGAGGGACAGCATTATCCATATACGAATACGCACATGAAATAGGCCAGTCCATCATAAGGAGATAATAATAATTATGTACACTTGTACCTAGACTTAGCATTACAGAGGAAGTGAAAATACTTCTAAGGCAATGATACTTATTAGACCACCTGATGCAATACATAACTATTGGTCACTTCCCAAACCTCTCACTGAACTCCAGTAGCCTTTGAGAGATGTTTGTTGCAATTCAGTTTATGAGATAATGTTTTAAATGTTCTTACTCCAAAGAACTCTTGGAAATATGAAGCCCATCTGAATATTTTTGTTCTAAATATGAAACGTGTTCTGCTTGCAGAAGATTTCAGAATTTTAAATAAATATGAAACACGGTTTATTCACCCTGATGAAAGAAGTCATCCTGCAGGATGGGTCTGAGGCTTGAGTGAACACTATGCACGATTCCTCTGAGCTTTAGCCCTTGGCACTGCAACTCATTTGTCTCAGTTAAGTCTCAGAAATGTACAGGAACACCTAAGAACATATATCATATATGTTTTGATTAGTGTGTGCAGAGAGCAGAACCTTACTCTAACTGTACAAGCAGGAACATGCTGGCCTGACCGTACGTGGATCAGGGATGTCAAAGCTCTCTTCCTCCTCTGATCAACCAAGATAGAAACTTTCTCTAAAGAAAATTCAAAGCCATACACACCACCCCACTGCACTTTAAACTTCACGAGATTTTTAACTATTAAAAATACAGAAGATCGCTGACTCCTCTTCCTTGTATCTACAAAATAATGCATGAAAAATGGCTTGTGAGCCAAGACAGACTGAATGCCAAGTCCTGTTTTCCTGGGCATGCAGATGGGCTGCATTATCACTAAATTATGGCTTTCACAGTATTATTCCAGGGTTAATCTGCACCATTTATACCTCCTGACTTCAACAGCTGCAGGGTAAGACTCCCATGCACAGACCTATTCCACAAAGGTAGTCAGCCCAAGCATAGTTCCTGAATGCACGGCACAGGAGTACAACAGAGGGTAGGACACTTTCCCCAGCAGCAAATAATTTCTAAAGCTGCTTTTCTCTGGCTCCTTAGAAAGGGTGGTTCCTCTCCTGATCCCTCACTACTTGTCAAGACTGACGTCCAAAGAGCTTGCAATAAATGGGCAAATCTCTGAGAGTAACCTGGTAGCTCCTTCCAGTCAGCCTGCAAAGACAAGGTGGCTTTTCAAAATTTTATCATCATTGTGATAAGACCAAGGTTTTATTAGTACTTCCAATATTTGATGTAATGTTCCATGAACTCTCCAAGGTAGCTCAAAAATAATCTGGGACACCATCAGTATAGCAAAACCTGGGGCGTATGTTTTCCTGAAATGTTCCTCAAATGTTAGCTGGTATTATTAGTTAAGTGACTTCAAACAGTAACCATATCTGTTAAAAAATATGTCACGCAAACATCCTGAAGATTTCTGCTTGTGGTACCACCATAATGGTGTCACACCAGAAAAGAAGAACGCGGTAACAATAAAGCAAATTTTGCTTCTCTGATGTCCAATGGAACAATATGCCAAAGATTTAACATTCCAAAGGAAAAGATAAAAAATACACGGCAGAATTAGTTTCACAGCACTGAGTGTCACCACAGCTATGCAAAAAGATGTCATACTTCTTGCCTTTTGAGAAGAGCACAAAATAATTGAAAAACAGAATTGACATGAGAAAAATAAACTACTTCTTCCTGGGAACTGAGCTATGCTAAATGACTTCTCAAAAAGCCTCAAGTATCATACTTATCTGACTGTTCACTAGTTAACTGGTTGGCTGCTTCTCAGGGAAACTGGGAGCATTTATTAGCTGGTATTACTAGTTATGTCACTTCAAACAGTAACCTTATTTGCTAAAAAAAGTTGGTGCAGTAATTGCAGCTCCTTACTGATGAGAGATAAAATGCTGCATTCCACTTCAGTTTACTGAAGATTTAAGGACTAAGTTAACTGTTGCTTATATACCTAAACTATAGTAAAAAAAAGTATTCTTTAAAAAATTAAAAGCTTATTTGTATGTGGCTTACTATATTTCTTCTAGGAAACAATAAAAGGGTAAAATGCCCTAACAAAACATCAAGATATTATGACATGGTAAAAGAGATAATCCTACCTGATTGCCACACCTTTTAAAATTATGTATAAGAAGTCTTTTGTTCCCTGGTTTTTGGAATGTCAAGCAACTCATAAATGATAATCTGGACCTAGATAAACGTATGCTAGTTTAAAATTTCGTATTTATTTAAAGCATTAAATGAATCATTACTTCAAGTGTTCAAACAGCAACATCTTTCCTCGGTTTCTTACCTAACTCCTCTTTTAAAAAGCCAACATAAGACTGTACCAACAAGCTCACGGCAAATTTTTCCCAAATTATTTAAAACATTTACCAGACAATTTTAAATACCATCAGAAATATTATGATATTATGCTAGTCTAAAGCAAGAAGGTTGCTACAAATCTTTATAGCAGGAAAAACTATTTTATGAGGATTTTTTTTCAGTATTCCCTTAATGCAGTTACCTAAGTTCTTGTGTTTTGTCACTCCATCAGTAACATCAAGATTTTTTAGCAGAATTGCAAGAAGTGGAAAGATGAAGGAAGTAAAAAGACCCTGATAATGTAATAAAGACTTAAACCCCCCTGCATGATAAAGGATTTTTTCTTGGGGTTTTTTTAATAAAAGTAACTTCACATAGGGGTGACTTCATCTTTCCTTCACCTTCACTCGTAACATACCTGTATAAGCTTAAAAATGGTCTTTTTTTCAAGAGAGTGTTCACTTACTCATAAAGAGTTATGTACTCCTTGCCAGTGATTTATATCAAATAAAGAGTGTAACATGGAGGGATCAGTTTTAAGAGTGGGAACATCCCAGCAACGCACAGACATGAGCAATGAAGGTGCACACAACCTCTAAGAGAGCAGATGATGGGACAAAAAGGAATCAGGGTCAAATCTTGGGTCAATCCACCATGAAAAATGGTTAAATCTGGGTTTGAAGGATTCCTTGACAAAGGAAAACAGCAATGCCCAGTAGTCCCCTCCCTCCAGTCATTTTAAGTAATACATAGTTGCTCTCAACTAAAATCACGTTTGTTTGAACACACAGTTTCTTCTACCCTCCCTCATTATCTGGTTACAATTAATGACTATGTGATTAATAAATTGTTACTCAATTACCACATAACCCAATCCCCATCAACCAGTCCTAGGCACACCTTTCAAACCACAATTAGTAAGATGAATGTTCATCTTCTCCTCTTCTTTTCCCACACATCTCCTTCCTCTCCTCCCTTTCCCACCTTCCCCCTTCCCCTCTCCAGTTAACACATTCTGGGACTTTTTTCCTGTATCAGATCCAAAAACTAGAATATTGTCTCCACTTTTTCTATACAGGGCAAATAGGAGATGCTTGCCCCAAGCCTTCCCCTCTGCTCTCATGTTTGGAAGAGTGTCAGTGACTGCAGTGCTGGAGTTCTAGCAGAACTCCCTAAAAAGTGGTCCCACATTGCCCAACATCCCTTGACTCTCTTTTCTCCTCCAGTGCTACTTTTTGAGGTTCTTTTTAGTTTCTCAGCTCCTTTCAGAGAAGCAACTCCTTAACCCAGCTCACTTCAATTGTTCAGAGAAAACTTTTATTCACTCTGAGCGAACAAACTGCTTTAAACATGAAACAAAAAAGAAATACAAATTCCTCAATAAAATTCTAATCACTGTCCTGTAAGTGGTCTATATTATATGCCAAAATGATTTGTATATGCTGTAGACATTTTTCATGTTCCCCGCAGTATTTGGAATACCACATGATACAGGGTGCAAGAAGATAAGATCATTTATGCAAGCAAAATATGACCTTACAAGTGTGTAAATCCCTTATGTGCGTATGCAAGAGAAATAGCTGTGAGTACCAGTACTATTTGTATGTGTAATTATTTGTTTTACATGGCACATCAATTCTGCAAACAAATAGTAACCATTTAGCAATATTCATCTCTTTCTATTGTATAAGACTGAACTGGGGAGAGAGAGAGAACGATAAGACTTTAAAGTCCATTAATAAATAGCAAACTGACTGCAAATTACTATAGAGATCTCAAGTTTGTGCTGTGGAAACAGAAATTCATGGCTGGTAAAGCAGCAGAAAATTGAAAGAACAGCCCGATCCAAAAAATCAAAACTGCAATAGGCTGTGCTGCTCTGGGCAAAAACATGGGTTTAGAGAGACTAAACACAGAGTTTATAAGTCTCATTCATTCATAAATATATATATATATATATACAACTCCACACATTTTAAGTTGTGGGATTTGTTTTTTTTCTTTTAATTTTCAAGGCAAATACAGATAAAATTAACTAAACTTTCCTGCTTAGAATCTCAAGGTGGTAGGGTTAAGTACTCTGAAATCAACAGATGACATGTTCAGTTTTTATTGTATGTATATATATATATTCTGCAGAAATCTGGTATTATATCACTTTTGAGTATTTTGCACCTGTGCTTCTCAGCATATTGTTAAACAATGTCTGTTTGTATTAGCAGGTCCATAGCTTGAGCAGACTGTTTGAATTAGGGGACATTTGAATCCCGGTGCTGGGTAAGAAAGAGGAAAGCTGTCGGCCTTGGATAAGACTACAAGTGCTACCCAGGCTGCCACTTCACTCATATGGAAAGTGTCATGTGATGCTCCTACAGAGGTAGCTGGAACAGTGTGGTCTATGTCTTAACTGGGAGGATGGTTTTGGAACAGCTTTACTTCAGCTCTCTGTCTCTCATCTTGAAATATTTCCTGCCTGGGGTGGCATGAACCTCTCAGGTTGGAGGAGGAAAGTCTACCTCTTATCTCTCCCCTTCTCCCTTACCAAAACCAACTGTTTCCATGGCAGAGCCAGCTGTAGCTGCTGCCAAAGAAAACAAGGCATTTTCCCACCTTGAGGGCATTCCCCTATGAACATCAAACGTCTACAGCAAACAATGGAGTTGAAACAGCTCTGCAAATAAAAGGTCACAAGAACTTTTCACAGTGGAAAACATCAGGCTACCTACAGGCAGGGGTTGCTTCCAGCTCACAAACACTACACATGCTTCCAAACACACTTCACTGTGATCTGAACTAGTCTGCAGAGACATTGCATGGTCCCAGTGATGTAACTCAAACTCATTCTCCCTCTAGCTATTTTGTAATCACCTTAATTGTCAGGTCTTAAAAAGAAGAGATTTTTAGGTCTTTGGGAAGGGAGTGCATTTACATATTGTAAGAAGCCACGCAAACTGTAGGGTGTTCTGAAATATCAGGTCACACACTAAGCAGTGCACAAAGTAGGGGAAAGGAGAAAGGGCATGTGCTACTGGAGAGCTTCAGGGAGTAGAGCAGAGCATGTGATAAGTTGCTGATGGGGCTGTGCTTCGCAAGCTCTAGCCAAAGGACAAATGAGCAATGCAGAGAGCCCCTGGCTGCCAGAAGCTACTGAACCCGTACTATAGCCCTCCGTGGAGACTTGGCAGGATGGGGTTCAGCAACAGCAGGAGCCACATGTTTTCTGGGCTCCTGCTCTCTGCCTGTGTGTACACTCAGCCCTGCCAGCACAGCAGTCTTCCATGGGGTCACGTTTCCCCATGGCCACCCTGGCCTCTGCCGCCCAAACATCCACCCCATTCCACTCCCTGTCAGCACTGGCACACCTGCCTTCTCCACAAGCACACTCTGGTGGTCTTCCCTCTCTCCTGCCTCTCAGAAGTGGAGGAGTTGTCAAGAAGTGTATGATACCCAGTTTGAATGCTGCTGCTATGAAGACGAAGAGAGAACTCTTAGTCCCTAGACCAAGGGCAGAAGATGGAAGGTGACTCAAGAAGCATTTAGTAGTAAAAACACTGGACATGCTATAACTGAACAACCTTCTGGCACTAATCCATAGCTACACTAAAATTCCTTCAGATGGGCATAACAAACTAATTTTACTATGGGAAATTAAGAGAGTTTAAATATGAACCCAGATATTAGGCATTCATCTCCCTATGAATTTTGCACACAGGTAAGACTCAGCAAAGAGAGAAGCTGTGATTATCTGCATTTTTCTGCATTACTGGGGCAGTGGAAGAAGGAAGGTGGGGGGTGTGGGTTGCAAGTTCTGAATTTTCAGGGCAACTCATGTTGAAAATGAGAATTGCCATAATTCCACAATAAAAAGGGCTTGCTTTGGATTTCTTTTTATTTTCCCACTTCCCCACTGGATAGTTTAGCAGATACAAGCCAGAGGAGCCAGTGACTGAAAGGGTAGTTGAGCACTTGCTCAATAAAGAATTAACCCTACACATCTTTCACATACCATGCTGCCAACTCCCATGGAAAGCTGCCCAACAAGACCATCACTCTCACTTACTGCCTACACCTTCTCCAAAGATTTCAACACCTTTCTGTACATTCATCCTTGACCTAAAGAGCCTAGGATGGGAACACTCCTCCAATATTCCCTTCTCCTTCCCCAAGTGGAAAAGCCTGGTCAGCCAACATTTTCTTCACACAACAGGATGAAGAATACCTGTGAGTTTGACTAATTGCAAGAAGGCAATCACATACACCAGAAGTACTGCTGAGAATGGAAACATCTGAGCTTTTAGATTTTAAATGTGGGTGATTGAGAAAATGGGACTTGAATTGTGGAGGAAAGTGGTAGTTAAAGGTCACTGATAACTGGGTAGGAAAAAAAAGGTGTAATTCAGACATTGTCAGTCAAAGACAAGCTCCATTTGATAGTTTTCCATGCTCAACATGAAGTGACAATATATAGACACTGTAACTAATTTTAGCAGAGACCACCAATTCAGACTAATCTGGAACCTTAACTCAGCATTTCCAAATAAAAATAAAATGAAAAACATTTACTGATAAATGGCACCATATGAGTAATATGTTTTTTTCATCCTTCTGCCATAAGGCGCACATACCAATTATGACAGAATGTCGAGAAACCTTAACTGGGTTCGTACCCCATCAGACTGGGCACGTGAGATACGCAATAGTTCGCTTAGTCTGCTTTCATGCTTTAGCAAATTTTAACAGATGGATGAAACAAAAGTGTGTGTGTGAACGACAACAGGCCATGTAAATAATCTACAAAAACCAGTGTTAGTTTTCTCAGTTGTCTTTTATCTTTATTATAGTGAGTTGCACTGAATATAGATGGATTTCCCAAATACACCAACAAGATCTCCAATTCCAGTATCTCCTTAAAGCTCCCTCTTCTTCAGCATCCATTCCATTTGTACATCTGAACCTCAAGGCAACAGTCTTTTGTTTTCAAGCTAGCAAAACAATTATTTCTCAGATCTGAAATATATTGACACAATATATATATATATATATATATATGCAGAGAGAGAAAAGATGCATTAAGCTATGTTGCAAAGGGGCCAAGAGAAGGGAGTTTTCTGGCAATTACTCAGCATATGGAGTGAGGTATATAGTGAATAGATTAGATAAAATTAGTAGTTGTCAATCCACTACTGCCTGATGACAGAAGTTACAGCTTTATCTTTCTCTTATCCATGCCTCCCACATATCATGTGCCTCATTAGGATCCTATGGACAGAACACACAAGAAAAAGATCATCCTCAAGCAATCAGAAAAACCCATCAAAAAATAACTGAAAAATCTCCCACCAGATTCAGTAAAAAGTATTTCACTTTGTTGCAGGATATAATTATGTACCATTCTAGACTGTCATAGCATGTGAGGAATGGGAAAATCCATGGTGTAACAAGGTGCCCTGCTAGGGTTAAAAATGCCTCTTCACCTTGAAGCACATTCTTTGCATGTTGGAAAACCTACTCATAAATTAAAACCAAAAATTAAAGACAACCAGCAATTGACTCAGGAAAAGAGCTAGGCACTCAAGATATGGCTATGTTAAATTTGTCTGTGTTAACTTAGATGACACAGAAGTGTGAACTTTGAGAAAATACTCAAAACATCTTTGCCAAATGTTTGGAGCAGAAAGACCTTTGTTTTTAGGTCACACAGCACTGTAATATGGTATCTGATACATTAGTCTATGACCACAGTATCCAAAGCTAGCAGCACGATGCTGATTGTCCCAGCCATCTTTGTGGGAAAACTCGGTTGGTCAAAACTGCTTTTCCCAATTATCCACATTCCTCCAGCTAAGTTCTTGCACAGAGGTTTTTGTTTCAGTCACAAGAGCATGAGGAACAAATGAGCAAGGACCCTGAATGGTAGAACAGTCAGTTCAAAACAAGCCCAAGGGCCGGCATGTGATTATACCGCATAGGTCATTTCCTTGTACATAAAAAACCCCAACTTGCTTATGAAGCATTTAGTAGAATAGTAAATATGAAAAAAAAATGCTTTCCATCAGATCACACAATGAACAAGTTACCAGCACATTTACCGAATGGTGCAAAACATTTCAGCACAATTTTGCTGGTTTGCATTAAAAGGAAGAATGCAAGCACATCAAAGCTTGACTTTTCCTGTAAGAAATTATTCCTCTGTTCCTCAAAAGACCAGCTGACTTTGAAACTGGAGTGAACTGAGCCTTGACCACTCTTGTAAAGGTAATACAGAACCAAATCACAGAACACAATCTGTAGGGAAGTCTAGATACTGCAGATGTGAGTTTTCCCACCTGTATTGGGAGGTTAGGACTGTAGGCACTGAACACGCATAATGCATGAGCTGCGCTTCTACAGTCTCATAGAGCTTTCAAGAGCTTGTCACATTCTTTTCAAGTGGATCATTAAGGGCGGTGTACCCAAATGAATGGGTGGAGGAAATTTATCTGAACAGAAGATTAGAAGTGATTTAATTTTGGGAGATAACCTGACTTTTTGTCTTGGTAAGACTATAGCTCAGCCGTGTGAGTTGACATTGGCATCTGGGGCTACTCAGCAGTTTCACACAGATACTGTTGTGCAGATGAAAAAGAATAGCATTATAAAGCTTCTTTTTGTAAACCATAAAGGTGTAATTCTGATGTGATGATGGCTGATGTAATCAATGCTTTCATGAGCAGGCAAACCAAAGCTTTTTACAATGAACTTTTTGAATTCCTCTTGACTTGAAGAGTTCATCACTGACAACTGGTGGGACTGTGACAAAGATAAGAGGAATGAAAATTCATGTTGAGACCGTTTTACAAAGGCTCAGAAATCTTCTCTAGTCTGTAAAACACACTGCAAGTAGAGGCAAAAGACCTGGAAAGAGGAATAGAGATAATGGTCTTCAGTTCAATCTCCCTTCAAGAAGGCAACTTGAGAGAAGCCAGTGTTGTAACTTTCCATTCCAGTTTTAACTATTAAAACTATTAGCTGTGAGAAAGCACTAGTTCATTCCACACCTCCTATAGAAATGCAAAACAGAGAATAGACAAAATTTCCTACTTTTTCTCTGGGCACCTTTGTGGTTGCCTGGATGAATGGAGCTGTCAGAATTGTTTGGGGAATGCTGAATGACCAGGAAAGGAAATTGTCCTATTGACGCAAATACCAGAGACCACGGTGCTTGTCATACTGAAGCTCTAAAAACAACACTTCTTGTGCCTTCCTCATTCTGTTTTGCAGTTGCTTTTGTTATTTACTTTTAAATACCCTTCTGACCAACTAGCTTCCAGAAGGAGAGGTGGAAAAAACAAAACAAAACAAAAAAACAACAACTAAAAACCCCCAAAAAAGCAAGAACTAGGAGAAACCAGAGAAGCAGAGCTGAGCCATCAATTCCTCTAGGCCAAGCCCTTAGGTCCAATTCACCCTGTGCTATTGCCAGCCGCTTACATCATTCATAGCAAAAAATTTGACAGTTCAAACTGGTGTGTACAAGCCTTGCAGGAATACTGTTTATTCCCAATATATCCTAAAAGCTAAACAGAAAATAGTTTTATATCTGCATAGCTGCAGAACATTATTTAAATAGAACAGCTTTCAAACAAGCAATAAGCCCTTTAAAGATGGAAATCTCATAATTTGCTACACCAAAATGTTTTTGCACCAAATCCTCTTGAATCCCGGAAAGTTTGTTCATTAAAAAGGTGCATGTTGTTCTAATATATATCCCATGTCAGCACAAACAGCCTTCATGCAAACACACAGCCGTGAGTACCATGAGTAACAACTCTGTTTCCATCAGAAGCCCTTTATCCTGCGTAAGAGGTCTGCACGCTAATAGATGTCCTAGGCTAATGCTAACTAGCTACAGCTGGCTCGCGGCTATAAAAAGCATTAATGAAAACATAAATACTGCCTTCTCCGCTTCCCCCGGCCCGTACGTCAGGGCTGCGCAAAGGCATGGCTTTCCAAGAGGTCTGTGTGTTGTGTGTGTGTGTGTGTGAATGAGCGGGCTGCTCCGAGCCAGCTCGCTCTGGTTCTCTGGGGTTTGTTGACTGAACAGCGTGTGCGGACACGGACACGGACACGGACACGCTCAGCACAGGCGAGAGGAAAACCACGTGCGGACACGCTCGCCCAGCAAACCCTCCCAAAACCCTTCGCTCCGACCCATGGGGGTTCGGAAAAAGGGAGGAAATAGCTGTGAACCAAGGGGCTGAGCTACGGGCAGGAGGATGTCAGTGTGCGCTGATGCTCTTACAATACATCCCCGTGTTTCACTGCAATATTACTTTGCTTTGCTGTTGCACACTCGGTTATAATAAATAATGAAGACAGAGACACACACGGAGCAGAGAAATGACACTTCAATACTGGAGAGTTCTGAACGCTCTTGAAACTATTATGCCAAATATAAAGCAAAACTGCAGCAAAAAAGAAAAAAAGAAAGATACTTGGATTTATCCAGTACATACACAGAAAAGCAAAAAAGCAACTATTTCTCCTCCATGGAAAAAAAAAAGGATGCATGCAACTAAGGGCTGCAAATTCAGACCAAAACATCAGGGTAATGAAGTGCTACAGCAATCAATTTTTATTCATCCACACTGTGCGCACACAAACCCTTCATTATTCTTTGGCTATTGGACTGTTTATCTGCTCTTTTAAAATAGTTGGGTTTATTGTGCAAACAGCTGCTTTGTCACCCTGTGTTCCTATGGATTTCAGCAGGTGACTCCAGACAGAGACAAACCCTTCAGGGTCTTTGCAGGGAGGCCAGGCATGCTATATCCACTTTGCTAGGCTAATCACAATTCTGAACTGGTAAGTAAGAATCATACCTAGCCTTTTTTTTTTTACATTTTCATTTTTATACAGGAAATCCTTTTATACACAGGATTGATGGGGAAATTTGGGATTCTTCACTAAAAAAGTTTAGAAACACTCAAAAGTAAATTTTAAAAAAAAAAGGTATCTTATTTCCAAATATCATGATTCTTCCTTCTCATTATTTGGTTCAAGCATGACTTTTTAATTTCCTCTGATCTGCACTACCCAAACAGCAACTGCAACCAGGCATGCCAAATCCAACTGCAATGTATTCAGTGGGGGATCAAACAAATCATAGTATAGAACCTATTTGCCTACGCAGGAGTTTCCTAAATCTAGCATACAGATGTTATCCAACAAGGTGCAACCCTTGCAGGCATTTAAAAAGAAATTATCCAATTGCAGTTTGTTGATTTGCTAAAGTTTCAACCTCTAAACTGGTCACAACTTTTTTGTTTTGAGTTCTCCCCCTTCTCCTCAGTACACATGACCTGATTTTCAACTAATTTCTTAAAAACCCACAACCTTAGTAAAGTCCCTCCCCATGTGCACTGCTGAAATGTAAACAGCCTGAGAGACATTGATTTTTCAGACTATTGATGTATCCACTTCAAATACACATTTTCTCAGGATGTTATTGCTACAATTCTCCCCCAAACCCTGGCAGTCCAAATATGAATGATGACTCAGATACATGGAAGCACCAAGGTATAGAAGAGCTCCTATCACAGATATTTTTAATCATGACTAAACAGCCCAGGCTGCAGCAAGAAAGTTTTGGCAGTTTTCAGCTCCTTTGGAAAGGAAATATCCACTTACTATTACATTAAATAAAGAAATTAAAAACACTTTTGCTAAGATTACGCACTGAGTGTCTTTGCTAACATACTCTTCCACTTCCCACTTACATTATGTTAATGTGGTCATTTAATTTATAGCTCCATCCTAAAGATGTGACATTACTTATTCCAATCAAATCAATTTCCTTGCACATTTTTCTTCATTTCAAACAGAATTTACAAATTTTGGCACTTGTTCAGAGGCAGTGGAAAATGCATAATCCCATTGTTATAGGACAAAGACAAGAACATCTGTAGTTGTCATGACTAGATCATATTTGAATTCAATAGTGGGGAAAGCTGCTGCCCCAGGGAGGAAATCCACAGCAGGAACTACATAGGCTTATGAGAAAATAATGGGCAGACAGAAAGGTAATTTGCACAAGATGGTATTTTAATACTTTCTGACCACTCTCATAGTCTTCATAGGAGACCCTCAGCTCCACACATTACTTTCTCCTCCCACAACCTACCACACACTCCCACATTTGGGACTCCCACGATCCCCACTACACTTCCCACCTCTCTGAAGCTGGGACTCCAGTGCAATCTCTTACCTCACCTCACTAATATTGCCTTCCTAGCAGTTCCCCCATTCCCTCACTCAGAAACAGAAGTGAACATCTCCTTGCATGCTCCTGCAGCATGTAGTGAATCAGGACCATAACTTCCTAGTTGTAGCAGGGACCACATCCCACCTGCTTGGCAGGCACTCCTAAGCATGTGGCTGCCCTTGGTTTAGAACAGTTGGGCAACCGCTGAGAAATCTGGAATAATTTCATATTTTTATAATAATTGCATTAAAGCCATCTTCCTGGGTAAGGCTAATGATGCTGTACAAAGACAAAATAACAAATAACAAACTCCTGTTATCATGTGACTTTGAGTGAAACAGAGCCCACAACACAAATATGACCAAAATTACACTCCACAATTTCATTATATCATTCTTGATCCATTTAATAATAGAACCATAGAGTGGTTAGGGTTGGAAGGGATTTTAAAGATCACCCAGTTCCAATCCCCCTGCCATGGGCAGGGACACCTTCCACTAGACCAGGTTTCTCAGAGCCCCATCCCACCTGGTCTTGAACACTTCCACAACTTCTCCGGGCAACCTGCTCCAGTGCCTCACCACTCTTATAGTAAAGAATTTCTTCCTAATATCCAATAACACCCACCCTCCTTCAATTTAAGCTCATTCCCCCTTGTCCCACCACTACACACCCTTGTAAAAAGTCTCTCTCCAGCTCTCTTGCAGGCCCCCTTTAGGTACTGGAAAGCTGCTCTAAGGTCTAGCCTGGAGAAGAGAAAGGTCTTGGGAAACAACCCCAACTCTCTCAGTCTGTGATATGTGAAACATCTATGAAATATATTTTGCATTCAGGCCTAGCCTTAGGCAATTGTAAAGCATGTCATGCAGAGCACTTCACACTGCAGTCAAACACACGCCTCAAATTGAGCCTCAAAATTCAGTGAGTTACAAAATCATTTTGAAAATATGTATGCATGTATGAGGCAAATTATTCCTTTTTTCTCTCTCTGTAGGACTAACATTACAGAAATACCTAAATCTCTCTTAATTGCCAACCCGCTCAAATCCTTACATTGTGAAGTGTAATATACAGTAAGTTCAGCTCAGGCCTTTGCTCATCACTTTTCTCATGTGAAGACTATGTTCTTCTCCAAACCCTGTGAAGTCCCCTCTAGCCAAAGAAGGCATTGAGGCATTACCTGAAATGAGTCTGAGGATCTCAGCACAGCCTGTAGCAGACCCCTACCCAGTATGATGCTGGTGACTGCCTGTGGCTCTGAGGAATGGAACAAAACCAGCAGGCACTGCCACCAGTTAGGACTGGCACACGAACATAAGATAACCTTGTTACATTTTAAGTTACAGACCAATTTTAAACTCCAAACCTTACTGAAAGAACTGAAAGACTGTCTTCTCTGAGGAGCTTGGTTTTATTTGCATGGTTTACCACATCTTAGTCTTTTGCAGTTTATAAAACAAAGTGTCAAAAAGTTTAAAATACAGATGCCCAGGCCTATCAGCAATACTGTCCCTTTCAAAGTTGGTCTTGTCTAATTAGTAAAGCGTGTCCATAATTTTAAAGTCACACAGGACTATGTATTCCTGATTCTTTGGGACATGAGACCTCCTTTTTCCCAAAAGAGTATGAGTATGTTTGTAACACCTTTTCAGGGAGTATTGATTTGTTATGTCCTACAGAAGCTTTTACAAATTTGACTATAGAAAGTTATGTCTAAGCGTATTCCTTTACAGAAGACTGCTGTTATATAAAATCTGTGCTGCTGTGTCTGTGCACATCCACTGCCTATGAAGATACTTAAGGCTATGCATACAAAGATTATTTACCTGTCCAAGCTGAACAGAAATTACGTGCAATATTTCCGTGATTAAATTTCTCTCCCAAATGTTAACTCATTGTGAGTTCATCCAGGCATTTATGTTTATCACTGCTCATGGTCCTCACCTTTGGTACAATAGTAGAAGGAAAACAAATTCCAGAGATCCAATCTGACTTTTCAAAAGTGTTGGACAGCTTTAGCATGACTCACTCTAGATCAGGACTGAAGTCGTGTAGTAAGTAAAAGGTAGAGGTGTAAAACACATGGAAAATTTCTGTTCTCTCTTCTGTCAACCACAGAACTCTCAGAGATACAAAAATTCAAGGGGAAGAAAGGTCAAAACCAAGGGTAAGAGTCCATACCTTTTATGCAGGACATCTTAGAATAATTCTTGACAAATAATAGGTGTTGGAAAATTACTGTTTCTGGTTTAAATCAGACAACGTACAACAGCACATACCTTGATTGTGGCTCTAGGGCTGGAAAAGTACCTTTTCAAATTGTTGGCTTTCTTTTCCCTGGACTGGTCTCTACTGTAGGATAACACACAGGGGAACCACATCACTCTTCCCACTCTTGCCACTTACATAGTGTCTTGAAAAGAAGCAACTGAGAGTATACAGCCACAAAGCAAACAGCAGTAGAAATAAGGTGTTCAGATGCAATAAAGCTTAATTTCCAAGAAAAATGCAAAAGATGAAGATACAGCAAACAGTGCGAATAAAACAAGGCTCCTCAGAGAAGACAATCAGCTCTTTCAGTAAGCTTTCTAAAGCCCTGCACACAATCATCATATATGGGAGGTATGAAATGGTGTATTTACAAGATAGGTGCTGGGGAACACACAACTCTATGTAACAATGCTCCTATATCACTTATCCATCTCTGTGTGCTATTTATATATCTCTGCAATTTCTCTGTTATGGGGAAGACATCAGTTAGTAGAGCTACTCCTCCTTCTTGACCAAAAAAAGGCTTGGGGGGGGGTGTGTGCAACTGCCTTCTGTGAACATGTGGGTGTTTTACTGATCAGTCGAAGCACTTGAGTATGGAGGAAATGTAAGTAACCAGCGTCTCCTTTTTGGTAGACACATAGTCTTGGCCATCTGACTGTTGGTTTCTGTTCCTGTCCATTTGCTTTCCAAAGAGACTGAATCCCTGTCGCAATTGTGGTCTATGCTGGCTATCATCTTCTTGAGCCTCTTTTCTGTATCAACATTTTTTATTGCTGCCTGATATATTTTAGAACAACAGCAAATTACTTAGTTGTCTATTCCCACTGCAGAGCCGAAAAACAGCAGTGTACACTGAGGGGTCCTTTTTTTTTTATTTGCAGAGAGTGTATCAGATAACAGTGCTTTCACCTTGCCCTTGGACAGAATAAGATTATGTAAATATTTAGCACTGAAAAATAAACGGTAATGTCAAATTAACAAATTGTTGTACTACAGTGGCACTGGAAGAAGCCCAAGTTCCAGCTATCCATCTGCAACATCAGCAGCAGGGAAAACAGACTTTCATAGCTATCTGGGCAACATCATGTGGAAGCTACAGTGTTAACTATACAATACAATTTAAAGTCTTAGCTGGACAGTGTGATACAAAAGCTGTTTTTCCAACAGTCTTTTGTTCCTACTCTCTGTTTTGGTGGCCCCAGTTTGAGAATTAGAAATAGAACAGGGTGGAGGCAAAAGGGAATAATCCAAGTGTCAGGGAGTCTTTACTGTGAATAAAAAAGGAAAAAAAAAAAGAGACTTCAAAGCAGAAACCAGTTACTAGACCTTGAACCACAGCTATTAGGAGAACTATTACAAGTCTGTCTAGTAGCAATTAGACTACTTTGCAAGAATATTATGAGCACATATCTTCACAGAGAAGGATCTGAAAAGGGGAAATCAGAGAAACGTTTTAGTTTATGGAGTACTGTCTACTGCTTTTCAGTTACTTACTTCCTGTTTATTTTCCACTTTAAAAATCGCATCCCAGAAACATAATGTAATTTTTAAAAACTTGCATTTATGATCATTCCATTTAAAATGTTTTGTTGAAAAAAAAAGTACAAAAAACCAAATGGAATGCTGTAAACAGATTTAAGTCAGCCACAAAAAACATTCTGACAGATGTTAGCATCTGTGAACATGGATCTTTCTTGACAGTCCTTTCCAATCTGAGCTCTTTTCAAATAAGAAGACCTCTAGAGGTTTTTTTTTGTTGTTGTTGTTTGTTGTTGTTTATTTCAATATGCTTTATAGAATTTAAGGTAAGTTTTCCATACTGGAAGGACAACTTTTCAATATATTAGTCCATCGACTTGGAATGCTAGTTGCAGCACCTGATACTCAACTTTTAGTTGTGCATGCTGCCAGACAGGTTAACCCATCGACTAGATCTGCTTTAAGATAAACAGCAAAGATCACTGGAACAAGAAAAAGAGGGGAAAAAAGGAAATCCAATTTTGAAATTAATTAGTTTCACAGGATTATCACGTGCCAATGAAACTGTTTTACGCAGCATTACATATGATCAGGCTGCTCAGAAACTTGCAACAACTTGCTAGACCACAATGAATTACAGCAAATGTTCCTGGGGGGTCTGCTCAGAAGGATAGATGTGATTTTCCTCATTTCTATTTCTTCCAGCCACTCAAACAAATCCTCAGGTCTTCTAAATACTTTGCTCCCCAAGGGTCATGCTTGCATGGTGGCAGGCTTTTCCACTGCTTTGTGATTTGGCAAATGGAAAACAAAGAGTAAAACCGAAAGAACTATCAATGACTAGTGCATAGATGCAGATCACACTAATTTTTAAAGTAAATTTACTGTCTTTCTTTTGCTCTTAGACTAGAATGTTATAGCAGGTTGGAGTGCTAATATTCAGGTAGGAAATATATCAAAATATGCCAAGAGAAGTGAATGAAAAATTTGTTGAGTCAGAGACAGATTTTAAAACGTGGATTCACAACTATAGCTAGCATTGTTTTCTAGCAGCAGTGGTTAGCTTTTCCTCCTTGACAACACCCTTTTCTGTCCAGCCTCCTCATCCAAATCTTCTGAGTGCTCTGACCAGTTTAACTGCCTAATAGTCCTAAAAATGCAACTATTTTTGTTACACTGACTACCACACAACCAGCCCTGTCCTTTAAGGCACAAAACTGACCAGCTCTATTTTTTACTAAACTCACGTGGCCTGCTCAAAACAAACAGATACTGGCAGGAGCAAAATCCAAATTATACACTGCTTTATCCCAGGAACACAAAGTACAAGGCCGACACAGTGAGTCAGACACCTCAGTGCCAGTGAGCTCCTCAGGTTGACAGGAGTCTCTTTGGGATCCTCCTAAGCCAGGACTTTTTAAAAAAGAGTCAAAATAACTGGGTTTAGACAAACATGTGTTGTGTCATTAGCAAAAGTATCTCTCTCATCAGAGGGAAAAGGCAGCAAAAAGTATGCCAGGAATGCTGGAAATGGGCAGACAGTCACAGCGAGTCATATTTTCTTCTGGTTTTTTTTTCCCCCCAAGAAACTCCTTCAGCATGCAGTCCATTTGTGAGAGCAGTTAATTATGGGGGAAAGGCAGATGATTCAACAGTAACACAGGGGAATGTGGGACCAATTTATGTATGTACGGCAAAAACCAGAGAACTTCTCAATCTCTGCAATGATTTCTCTGTGTCCTTTGAAAATGCTCTAAGTGCTTCAGCTTAAGCAGACTTAAATCCATCAGACACATCCATTTGTATATCAGTAAAAGGTAGTATTCTATTTATGTGTATTTATGAACAATAAAAGCTAGATCTCTATAGGCAGCACCATAATTCCTACGCTTCTCAGGTGTTAGTTTTAACCAATTAAATGAATCCATTTCCTTCCAATCAAAATAGAGGTTTCTCCCACAATTTGCCAGTCTCTTATTGGAAACTGGATGCCTTGAACCAAATGCATTACTTCCCGTGCTCCACATTTAATTTCATGCTTCTTTTCAGCTTATGGTGTTTTTTTATGGTTCCCTGTGACAACAGCATGTAGGTTATTGTGAAGTGCTACAAAAAGAAGCTATAAAATAAAAGTCTGTTGAAAATACTAATCAATTAACTAGTCATCTACCTTGATATCTAATTAGAAATTTTTCTTTATGAAACAATGCATAATCTAACTCCTCTTGACTCATAAAATACAGACTTGGCTTTCATAGCAGTTTTGTTTTACAGAAGGAAGTTTAAAAAGAAAAAGAGAGGGTTTCTTAATTACAAAAGAATAAGCCATCAGTTGGTTTTCAGAGGACTGCCAGAGGGTGTTGGACCCTTTGCTCACAATCAGGTGACAGACACAGACATTTTTGGTAGAGGAGAAAAGTCTCATGTGGATGTTTATCAGCCATGGAAATAGCAGCTGATAAGGCAGTATGAGGTGTTTGCCACTCTTCAGTCTGTAAAAGAAGTGTTCGTTCTCTGCTTTGCAAAAGAGAAAGTGGGTTTCAGGATCCAAAATAGTCTGATAGCTGTGAACAACAACACGCTGTTTTCTGAGCTGGGACATCTATAAAATTTGAGGAACTTCTAAGCGACCAGTTTAACCTGAGAATTCCCAGCTACAGTATGTTCTCCAAAGCAATGGGCTTTCATTTTTTATTTTATTTCATGTTTGACATAAGAAGTGCAATCTGAGATTTCTGTTTTCTTTCACCCCATTCCTGTGAAGGGTGTGGGCCTCAAGCAGGTTAACTACCTCAAACTGAGTGATTGCAAGTGTACTTTTGGTTGAAAGTTGGAAATAAAATACAGAGACATCATTATAATTTGAACTCTGGTAGAACTGATGTTGTTAAAAATCAGCTTGACTAACAGTGTGTCAGCTGCCCTGACTTTTGATCAAATGTATCCCTCTGGAAGAAAATCTACATGGAGGAATACTGTCCTCAAAACCACATATTGATGTTCAGCTAGTAAAGTACACTTTCTCTCACTTTTTAAAATATATATATATATATATGTTATAGCAAGAATGAATTAAGTACATAGTAATGAGTTCCTGCAACAAGATGTATCAATTACTTTTTCAAAAATTATGCAAGTTAAGTTCAAGAGAACTATTATATGTAAAGGAGTTTCTTAAAAATATTGGGGACAAGGCTGCTGGTAATTACTTTCTTATGGGTGATGACTGAGCTTGCATTTTAGGAAAGAATAATCTTCCTCAGTTTCTTCTGGAGGAATTTTATTGATGAATGAGTGCTGCAAATTACCCATTGGCTTACAAGGTAACAAGAATAGAGATAATTCTAGTATTTCAAAAGCTTAGGAAGAAGGACTATAAAGTATGCCACTACCCACCTGCAGGGTGGCTTAGAGGAACTCAGATTATCCAAAACTTTGAAGAAACCCTTCAAAGTCTACTGAAAATTGTATCTGGAGAGTTCTTAATGCATCTGTTAAATTAATTTCCATTTTCCATTCAGGTCCTAAACTCTGCAGGAAGAGAGGTTCCCTAATGTCCTGAAAGGCTGAACTTAGAAGCTTAATATAAGCTCTGCCACTGTAGCTCACTTTAATAATTTTCCTGAGTGAAAATAAAATCTAATGGATCTTATATTTTAAAATTTTAAGCCAGCATTAAGCAAAAGTTAGTGCAAAACCAAAGGAAGAAAATGCAGTAATACATACAGTAATACACACTCAGACCCATTAACAGAAACATTCCAGGGAACCTTGAGTTGCAGAGAAAGACTTTGAAATCAGTCTAGGGTCTCAAACCCCGAGGATCACAAAAGGAGGAGGAAAGGACTCAACAGTTCAGTACTGGTCAGAAAGGAAAACTGTCTGCCACATCTTTTGTATTTAAGAAAACAAGATCTTGATTCACTACACTGCAAATAAAGCAGTATTAGGATGCAAAGACTAAAAGAGAGGAGGCTTTTAAAACCACTGGTCAAAAGTTGTATGCTCCACAGGTTCTGGGGTAGGATTTCTGCATTGGTGTTACTTTTTGACAATACATCACTTTTTACTGCAGAGAAACTGAACTGCTGTGACCTCCAGGTTTCCAGAAGACAACAGGATCTTTTTTAGCGACTTCACAATGAAAGTGTACACCTGTGTTTCTCTAATGACATTTGTGCAAAATCCTCATTTTAGAAAAGCCTTTCATTTCTCCTCTATCTCTCTATTTCTCTTTTGTTTCAAAAGACAATTCTACAGGATAAGTTACCAGCAGAGCATACCAGAGACCAAAATAGGCAAATGGGATGCAACAGCTATTCTGTGAAACTCAAGAAACAGTATTAAGATCTTCATCAATGGTTTTAAATTAACTTCTCATTAATTCATTTTCAATCTTCCTGTCATCTGTTGATGACATAATGTACAGACAGATCCTTCCTTTCTCTGGACAGGACTACTATGTCACAGTGTACCTATTAAAAAACTACACTACGTCCATCAACAGCCCTTGCTGAGTTGCTTCTTCCCTGGGAGCTGACAACTAAGAAAGACGTTTCCAAACACCCTCCTCTTTGGTTTCTCATATATCACAGCCTCAACTGAAAAATTCCTGTGCATCTTATTACTCACCTAACATTTGGCGGATCTGTATTCATGGTGGGTGTTGCACAAAGAGGCTTGTTTCCTTGAATGTGGCTTCTGTAACCTTGTCTTGCAGGCAAACAGTACACCCTTTGGATAACGACCCGTACCTGTGCTTCTCTCCATCCCACTGCTCCCTGGCTTTCCACCATTTCAAGCAGAGAATCATTAACAGCACTCTGTGCTAAGGGATGCTGTTTTGAATCACAGTTGTTATGAATTTGTGGACCACAAGCAACCTGGTGAAAGAAAACCTATTAAAAGAAATATTCCAGGGAACCTTGAAACTATGCAGAGCTAGAGAAGAAAACTTCAGCAGGAAAAATCAAGTTGCAAGGTCAAAATCAGTTTCAAAATAATTATTGCTCCTAAAGTAACTTACAGACTAGTGGCCAGCATTTATTGTGGATTTTTAATGAACACTCAAGGGAGTTGCATACACAGTGTGCTCCTGTATTTAACTGGTGCTCTGGAGCTAACTCAGTACATGAGAGATGAGAGTGACATCAGGAGGAAAACAGAACTGATATTAGTCCTTATGATTCTTTCCCTTGAAGGGAGTTTTGGTTTTAGTTCTTTGATGTTCTGTTCCTTCCTCTTCTAAAAAAAGAGTAAAATCCATCTTAAAAGCCTCTGGACTTTCAGATAAAGTTAGAAATGAACTAGTCTAGCTTTATAGACTAGTAAGATACTCATCAGACTTACACATTTCAATGGAAAATATTTCACTGTAAAAGAACTACATGATTAATGAAAAGTAAAAAACTTAAAAGTACAAACCTTAATTTATTGTTTCACTACTTCCAAAACATATTTTATTAATAAAATCTTCCAAACTTTCAAATTAGATTTTATGACTACTACATTTCACCTTAACCTAAATAAGTAATTTCATTAATTTTTATTTAAAAATACATCTCTCTTGGTAAAAATTGTATGCAAGTATAGACTAACATATACATATAAAATATACATATGTTCCCTCACAACATGAGCCAAATTTCTATTTTCACAATGAATCCTGTTTTTATTAAAAGCTGGGTGCCAAGAAGGTTTTTCAGAGTATCACAGACTGTGCCATAAGTATTATACACCAATAAAGAAGGAGAATTTGCAGTATTTAAAAGCAAATTGTGGTAGGACACTACCCTTTGTCTACAAAGAGGTTGCAATAAAACTCGTCTAGTGGTTTTGTTAGAAGCCATGAGAAGAACAAGTAAATTGTTCTGGTTTTCAAATACCACACTTGAAGCTTTTTACAAGTTAGAGCTGAAGCAAGAAAGGAGATTAGGATTTGATTTATGTAACTTTTTAATTCCCAAGCCTCTAATGGGAATTATATGTAAGGCAGAATACAAAATGTTGACGTTCACTGTTCTTCAGACTTGTAGGGCCAAACTTCTCAAATATTAAGAATGATTTGGGTAGCCAATACAAAGCCTTTACAAGAGCCTTACTTTCAGAAAGCGCTGGCACAGACTACTGAAAAACCAAATCCCTTAAAATACTTGTACAACCACAGCTAGGGAAATGCAGAGTCAGTAGTCATTTTAATACAAATAAAGTCAAAATAGGAAAGAAAACAAATTGAAGGGGTGGGAAAGGGGAATGATGTTATCACCTGATGCTTTAAAGAAAGGATAGGATTGATTAGGAAAGGAGTTAAGAAATAGGAGTGGGAAAATGGAATGTTTGTTTAAAACAATATCTTCAATGAGTTACAAAAACCCACATTTTACTTTTTAGCTATTCAGCTATAAAGAATAAGAGAAAAATCAATGAGAAACCAAACTACCATTACTATTTAGCATGGTAGTGCGACTTCAGCAAAATAACTTCACAGCAGTTCAGCATGTGGATGGACCAAAAGCCTCCACTAAGAAAATATTATTAAAATAAACACTGCATATTATTCAGCCTTGGCTAAACAAAAGGGGAAACCACGCAGGTCAGTAATTTAGAATTTTTGTTTGTCTGACAATTTCCAAACATCTGCTCACCAACTTCTTACCAAGTGCTAAGTGGCAAACCAAAGGGACCTTACCCGATTATCTGAAGATTCCTGGTGTAACTTATCATCAAGGTCATCTAGTCTGAAGGTCTGTGCCAAAGATATAATATTCTTCCTGATAAGCATCTTTGCAAGACCATATGTCTTCTCTCTTGCTTCTGAATGTTCACTGAGTAGCACCTTCTGACTAAAGTAGGTATTCATGATAACAGGAATATCTGCATTTCTGAGAAGCAATTTTTGCCTGGAAAAAAAAAATTAAGTGGCATCAAATCTATTTCAAGTTAAACTACCGATAAATACTACTTTAAAACATGTGTTGCATTGTATTTCTGTCCCCTTTTTTTTAAGGATCCTTACCACTAAAACACTTCAAATGTCTGTTATCCAGATGGCAAATAACCCACCCATAGAAACAGTCAGCTTGGATCAGACCTCTTAGCTCAGGCATAGCCCTGGGTGATTGGAGCTCCACTGCATCCAGGGACAATTTACACCTGGAAGCTGCCATGCTCAGTGAACCCCATCTGGCTTCACACAAATGCTGCTTGGTGTCCCCACGTTGTCAGCGCAGAACCAAGAGCTCCTGCATACAGTTACCGAGGTAAAAGCTCTGAACAACAGACTAATGATCCTGCCCTGGGTTAATTCAGAGCACTGGCTCTGCTGGACCCAGCCTGGCTCTTGCAGGACATCCCTCTCTGATGAGTACTTCCCACCGAGTCAAATTCATTCTCACCGCAGCCAGCAGCAAACTGCTCCTCCCTCCTCTATTTTTATAGCCCAAAATATGTTTTTCTTACGATATGCCATATATTATCTTGGCTGTGTGTTTGCTGCTGTCATAAATGTGTTCTCCAAGATCCAGTTTTGGTTTCCAGTGCCAATGTAAATTCCCAAACAGCTCTGCAAGCAGCAAGTTCTTGTCTAGCAGATTAAGGTAATGCTGCAGAATCTCTGAACACACAATAATTTCATGCCAAAGCATGTGTCGATGTTGGGATTTTTTCTTATGCTAGTATCACAGTTGTGCATTTAGAAGTACACTTTTTATACTCAAAGGATACAAATCTAATGCAGTCAGCTAACAAAAACAGCCAGTAATCTTATTTTCTACAAACCATCAGAACAGACCAAAATCTACTTGGTTACTTTAGTGTGGTCTGTGTTTGTCTACTATTAGATTTTTATCACCTGAGAGTAAGACAAGGTGTCCTGCCTTGGCAGCAAAGATGACCTGACCTGACCTGAGTTCAGAAGTAACCTCAGAACTTCAGTCTCTAGAATGCTCAGTGGTAATAGTATGGAGATGAAGCAAGTTTCCGTATCTATGACATTGTCCATCAAAATGCAACCATACAGAGTGAAAAAGCAAAACAAAACAGAACACTCAATAATATTTATTTTTGATCTGTGTCCATATAACATCCTGACCATGGTCTGTTTTATAACAGACTCCTTCATTCTTCAGAGAGCAGACAGCTAAAGGAAGAGCAATGTGTTCATATTTTCAAAGGCATAAGAAGAGTTGCAGTAAGTTTTTAAACATAATCCCTGTTATTTTATAATTAGGAAAATAAAGCAAGATGATCTCTGCCTTCTAGGAAAAAAATTATACATTTAAAACTAAGCTTGCAACTTAGAACTATGAATCATACACATAAATTATGAAAAAAATGCATCACTTCTACAGTGAACACTCACAGAAGTTATGATTTGAAACGGAAAATTCATGAAAAATTACAGCATAAAACTAAGTCCTGAACTTCACCACGAAGAAGCCTTCCTGCCATCTGTGAGCTCTCCAGATTTTGGAGAGCAAGCAGTTCATCCCTAAGGGACATAGAGTCCCTTGACTCCAGATGAATCTGCTAACAAAGGTCCCAGTTAAGAGCACAACAGTAGTTCACAAGGCTGCCAAATTGACATTGCCTGATAATTTTCTGCATTACAGGATTAAAACTGAGGAAATAGCTTGGTCAGCAAACTGATTTTAGGAAATTTTTAAACTGTGACTACCCCCTTTTTTCTAGAGAACAAAAATGTATGCAAAGTTTAACACAGATCTCAGAAGAGTTTGGGCTGTCTTTATATGCAGATGTGTAATGAAAATTTTAGCACCTACTTTCCTGAGACGTTCAGACCCAAAGTAAACAGGAAATCTCTCTGAACACGAGACCATTACGTCACTAATGTCAGAAGAATGTTTGCTTGATCTAAATCATCTCATTCTCTAAAAAAAATACTGACGTTGGTAGCAAATCATTTGCAGAAACTTTGAGGTTTATGGTTTTATTTTTATTTTCCTGAGCAGATATGTGATCAGTTGTTTTATTCTTTTTAAGGCAGGTAGGTTTTACTGATACACAAATTACGTGTACCATGGTTTTGCTATGCCTATGCACTCCGTACCTCGAGTACTTTTATAGCCACCAAAAGCTTTCTTGGTAAAGTACTCATTATTTCATCATATCTTTAAATGGGTAAAGCATAAACTAACGGCTATTTGGCATTTCCACAAAGCAAAAATGGGACATATATACACTTCCAGGAGAATTTCCCCATTTCTTACCAACAATTAGATCACTAAAAACACTCTTTGTAAAAAAACATTTGCTTTAGACCTCCATAGGTGTTCACAGACTTAGCAGTAACTCTTCAGCTAGGTGAGGGGAATATTCACGTCTGCTTAAATCTTCCCTATTTCTCAATGGGCAGATTCCTCACAATTAAAAGAACCAGCAATAAATAGAAATAATAATTAATTTAAAAGAAAGAAATAAGAAAAAAGTTTGTAATAAGCTCATTATTTTGTGTATGGCTAAATGGAAGTATTTTATATATATATACACACATACACACACAGAAAATAATGTATATGTTGCATATGATATAGAGAATAAATGTATTGTTTATTTATATTATTACCAAGTTTTATATATTCTTCAATAAGAAGAATAGACTTATTATTGTAATATGAATTAATTGAATTAATTGAATTTCCAGAAATTCTTCCTTGTGTTGCTCACTGCGATAGGTATTTTGACTGTCATCACAGCAGAAATCTCTGCATTGCCACTGTATATTATTCATACTGTTCTCTTTGCAACAAAGGCAATCACATTAGAGACATATGTACACCTGAATTCTTTTTCTCTGCTTAAAAGGGAAAGGTACAGACCAGAGCAACGAAAGCCCATCATGCTTCAGTGGGGGGGTGGGAAATCACTTCTCCAAGGCCTGTATGTATTGCCCCCGAGACACCATAACTGGTCACCTCAACTTTCTGGATCTGTTTCAGCTGCAGATTCTCCACAGCCAGAAGTAACCCTACTCTGGGACACAGAATACACTACATAGCACACTATATAACACTTGACAGATAAAGTCTTAAATGGGCTTTGCAAGCCTTCTGTGACCTCTCTTAAATTGCTTCTTTTCTGTCTGCTTCATTGTATTTTAAAAGCTTGTTTTCAAAGAATGAGAGATATCATCTGATTCAGCAAATCACACAGATGATGGAAAAAAAAAATAAAGCTCACTACAGATTATAAAACCTCCTGAAACTCTCTCTTTTACTCTCTTGGGTTTTTTTCTTGCTCAGCAAAGTATATTTAAAAGCTGGATTAGTACTTGACTTCCCTAATAACTGCCTTTAGACCTTTGCAATGACCTGAAGTAGGGACTGGGAACTCTTTATACTACAGGGCATTTTTTTCCTGGTATGCAGGCAATCAGCAATTGCCGTAACTGGTCACATGCTAAAGGAAAATGAGGCAATAATGTTATTTTTTTTCTTTTCCAGCAGAAGCTTGCTTCTCTGTCCAAGAATGTAGCTTGCTTTTTTTCTTCCTCCTTCCTATGATGAAGTAGCCAAGTAGAAGCAGGAGATGTTCTTGTCAACGTCTGTGTTAATCGTGGTCTGTCACCATTTGAGATACAAACACTGCAGAATGGACAGCATGGCACAGGGTAAAGCAGCCAACGTTTCAACTTGAGGCAGGGTCTTAATCCCGCTGCCAAAGAGCCACCAGGTTTGCACTGTGGTCTGCCCTGCACAGCCCATGCAGAGCCAGCGCTGTGCCTCTCCGGCAGCCGCGAGCTCACAAACCACACGCTTCCGCTCCCTTCTGCTGACATCAAACGCCGGTGCTGGTTCATGAACTCGAGAAGACTCTGGATCGCTTTAAATTAGAGAACATATTTTTTTGTTCACTCTCCCTGGGTATTTTATTAGGCTTTTGTTTTTCTGGCTTTTTTGTTGTTGTTGTTTGTTTTTCCCATGTAAAAGGCCTAAAGCATTTTTTTGGAAGAGTACACTGCATTAACTGAACACTCTTAGCATTTCAGTGACCTACAATATGCACTGTAATTATGAAACAGGCTATTTTCAAGTCTCAGAGCAAAGAATTCTGCATAAAGAAGGTTTAACACCCACCAAATAGTACATGTAATATACACAGCAGTAGTACATGTACCATAAGAGCATGCCAGAGCCTTACACTGCTGTCCTGAAGCTTGAAGAATCATCCCCTTGTAGGAAAAACATATAGGTCCCATCCCTGACTTCCTAGGAATTGCTTGTTTTATCCAGTGTGGAGGAAGTTGTTCCTGCTGCCTCTGTCTTGGGGTTGTGTGCCATTTGCAATGATCTGTCTGTGAAAAACCGTAACATGTCCAAGAAATGCCTTAGCAGCAAGCTAATGATAATTAGAAAACAAAACCCAAAAAGCCAAACAAAGTTCAGACAGATCTCTTCCCACCTATCACTCAAGGACAGTAACTATCTTCTCAGTAGATAGCCCAAATCAAAAAGCCATTTGGAACAGATGTGCCTTCTGCCATGCCCAGAGATTGCCCAAACACAGAATTTTCATCCATGAGTGAGTAATCTCACCACTTGTGTGTGAGCCTCCATCAGCGTCATTTACCATCATGTGAATAGTCTGTATGGACACTGTGATTCCGAGCTTACACTTTCATAATACAAAACTTCTTGCCATGCCCCAACTTCAAAGATAGAACACAAAACTCAGTATCTCCTTCTTTGAAATTATCTTATTCAAAGCAACAGATTATTGTGGTACCTGTTCACAAGACTGATTGTACACTTTTCTCCATGAAGAAATAGTACTACTAACCACCTAGATCAATGTCCAGGGTCATATATGTCAAATATACAATTCTCAGCTGCGTCAGGTTTCCAAAGAAATGTAGCTTTGGTACCTCAGAATAGCAGTTCTGAAGAAGATATAACATAAAAAGCTACTCAAGCTATGTCTAAAACTTCTACTTCTACAGTATGACGCATTTTATTTGTGAATAGAATAGCTAGATATTCGTTTTGATCCCCTACTCAAAAAATACTTTGACGACTCATTCCATGAATAGAAGACACAAAGAAAAGAACACATAGCTATTAAATGTATAGATTTGTTATAACCCAATCTGTTATCATTTGTCACTGAACCTTAAGTAAAAAGCAAATTAAGAAAATTAGTAAAACAACACAAATAATGTAAAAAATCTTCTCTGTTGCAGTATAAGTTCTTTCTGCAAAATAATATTGCAGTTTTCAACAAAAATACTGGTGAACCTAAGGAATCACTCCAGCAAGAAATTACGGTACACAAAGCCAGCATTTTTATCACTATATCATTTCCCTAATTTCAAAGTAATCATATAAACTAACCACTGGCTTGCAATAGTGCTGCCTTTTGAAATATGACACCCCGTAGCACAAAAAAAAAAGTTGTATGGAAATTTTCACATTTAAAAAGAGCTCTGCTATAAAAAGCTTGTGGTTAACATTAAGCACTATTATACCACACACCCAGTGCTCTCACCTCTGCAGGGAGCTGCAACATGTGCTAATTGAAGGGGATGTACAGGTCTTCTGATGTAGGAAAGCACAGATGGATATCAAAGCACCTCCAGGAAATTAATACCAAGCTTTACCAGGAGTGGAAAGTAGGAAAGTTTCTCAGAGCTCTCCAGCCACTTATTTTGGCTATGAAGAAAGCACCTGAAATTTCTAGCATTCTGGACCTCAACTTATAATGACAAAGCTTAACCTTTGGCATCACCAAACATAAAATTCCACTCATAGACTGTGCTTACATACAAACTGGCCTGGAAACAATCTTGAGCTTACTGGGGTAATACTTTTCAGAAAATTTGCTAAAAATCTACAACCATGATGCTGAGATTTTTTCAACACCTAACAAGTAAGTCAGACACAGAACTATTATTATTTAAAAAACTGCCCACAGTAAATGAGAAAGTTGCTCCAAAAAATAAAACAAAAACACTCCCCCAACACACAGTATGAGGGTGTTACAAGTAACTAGGGAGATATAAATATCATTGTTATCTTTTCATAATCAAGATGTTATGAAAGAATTCCAATCTCTGTGTTTACCCCATATATCAACTTGTGTCTGACTAGCCATGAGCTCATTATTCAGATGACTTCTTCCCTCTGTTCCCAGTGCTAAACTGCACGTAGGGTTTGAGGTGGCTGAGGGAGCCATCATAAAGTCCAGGAACATACCAGAGGGATTCTGAAATGTGAAAAAAAAGAAGCAAGTAAACTGCACAGTGACATTAAAGCTTGTGCTGAGTGTCTGAGACAACAAAAATGGCCATACTGGTGGGAGAGTAGAGTCCTCATCTACCCCATACTCTAGCTTAGGGCAGCAAACAGAAAATGTTTGAAGACTATGAAAATAAAAGCAAGCATCTAGTGAAAGTTCTCCAGAACACCTTCTGATAACTTCTAAAAACTTTTAGTGTAGGGACTTCCTAAGACAGAAGTAATAGCCTCATATTTAACAGCCTTTGGTAAACTTTTCTTCCAGGAACTTCTGTGCCTGCGTTGACAGCATCCACAACATCCTGCAGAATCCACAGTGCTCTACAGTCTAATTACATGCACGTGAGAAACCACTTCCTTAGATTTATTTTGATCTGTCACCTAGTGGTTACATTGCTGCCCCTGCTTCTTGTTTTTAAGAGGCAGTGACCAATCATCCTTCCCAATGCCCTATGTAGTACAGACCTTTATTGCGTCCTCTTCCAGCCGCTGCCTACTCAAGGTGGAAAGACCTATTAATCTTAAGTCATTTCTCACAGGGAAGCAGCTCCATGCCTCTTCTTGTCACTCTTCTCTAATATTTTTCCACTTCTGCTGCACATTTTTGATTCAGAAGACTGAAATTCCAATCCCGTAATGTATCATGAACTTCTCACAGTGACATGAAGATGTTTTTGACTCCATCTCTCACCAGTCTTACCATTCCATGTATTTTTCTGATTGTTAGATGAAAACTAAGTTGACATATTAATGAAGCTATCAGAACACTAAAGGCATGTTCCTGGATATCAAGAATCATGAGTCCATAATTTATAGGAGCACTTTACATTTACCTGCAATTTCCTAGTAAGAGAACATTAGTTCTTCCTCCAGCTCAAGGTCTAGAGTGCTAACAGGATGAACAGATTCCCCTGTCCATGGGATTGTGAGGGTGACAGAGTGCCTTTGAAGACGAAGGAAACTTGGATAGCCTTCTGTTGTACAGAAGCTGTCCAATTCTCTATTTCCTTTGTTGGCACCATAACACAACGGAGATTCGAGGCAACAGGTTATACCAACAACTCCTCTGCCTGTGGAGGAAAGGTGAGGAGTGTTGCCACACTGCCACTGTTACATGGCATCACTACTCCTGAGGTATCAGAACAAGCTGCTTCTCAGGCCAGAAGACCTCTGCCATATCCACTCACGGAGCTGAGAGCCATGTGTTAGAGTGAAGAACTTGAACTCAAGAATTTCTGACCAAGGTATGGAGAGTCAGTGTACTTGGTTGGTTGGTTCAAGTTTGGAGGGTTATTGGAGAAACTTTAACAAATAAACGTTATTTTAAAACACATTGTTCAATGTTTTGTAGAGATTATTAAGAACACTAGCCTTTTCTGCTATAGAGATTTGGCTTTTGCTATTGGCAAAGGCTCTTTACAAGTTCATGCTTGCATACACGCTCACAAGTGTCTTCACATGCACAGTAGCAAGAACAAATAACTATCCCTGAGCAAAACCTGGTATTCAAAAAGACAGATGAATAATATATGCATATGCTTGATTCTATTTCAGTACGTTATTATTAAATCTAGTATTAAAAAAACCCAAACAACACAACTACTAAACAACTAAAAAACTTCCATCAGACTTGTTCTTGTGTTCCTCTCTTGTTCTGGTACTCATTTCAGGGCATTTCCTATTGTTTCTTTGTCAGGACATGAACCAAGATCAAAGTCTGGTCTGGTGAGGTCACTTTTTATAAAGACAAATCCAGTGCTATCAGCAAAGGGAGAGTAGCTGAAAGTTAGCAGTAGTTCTGGGTTCTCTGGTAACACAAAGGAGAATCACAAAAGGTAGTGAAAGCTTGCTAAATATCACAGAGTACCACAACAAAGCAGAAGACGCCGTTTGAGCTGGTCAAACTTTGCTTCAAGCAAGATGGGCAGCAGCCTGGGGGTCTCAATGAACAGCACCAGGCAAAGGGAAGTGGCTGGACCCCTGGCATGAAGAGTTATCCTGCAGAACTCTGCAGGTCCTTAGGCAGGTGGTAGAGCAAGTTTAACTGCACTTCAGCTTTAGTGAGCTGACGAAAATTCTTTTTTTCACTGTAATTGCTGCTACTATTGATAAATGTGTAACAAAGGCAAAGGTGGTGTGGGTAAGACAGGTACCATAGAAATCTGTTTTAGGCAAAGTCCTTCCTGCAGCATCCACCCGTTACAGTGAAAAGAGAGCAATGCCAGTGACCAGAGTGGAAACTTTACTGAAACACGCTGGTGTAGACATAGCCTAAATGAAACTTTCTGTGCAAGGGAAGAAGTTTAGTGTCTCAGCCTGCCAGAGAACCACTGATTGTATGTGATAAAATACCTTTCTGCTTTTCAGGTTAGAAAACAGCCCTCAATAGTGTATGTACTCTGAAGTCAGCCCTCACTAGAATTACCTTCAGAGCTTCATTTTGCTTCTTTGCAATATTACATATCTTCTCCATTAAATCACCATAGGTGGATTTTGTGGCATAGCTCTCTCACAGTCAAAACACTCTAAGAAATACCACTTATATTCAACTTTGTCCTTAACACTGTCTTATTCTTTTCTGAATCCAGAGCAATCTTAATATTCCTGCATTACTTTAAAGACATAATTGTAGAGAACAAGCAAAAACTTCTAATATTAGAAGTTTTTATATTTCTATATTTTTATATTTCTAATATTACATGGTGTGCAGGTCATTGCTTAACTTGGTTTGGTTTACTTCACTGAACAGTTGCAATGACACTTAGCAACCAATGTCTGTGAGAATTTTCATATTGTATTACACTATTCTTACATACCCAATTTTCTTTTTCAGATTCATGTAAGAGATCTGGTGATTCAGCAGAGCAGATTCAACAATGTATTGACCTGAATAAACCCCTGGATTGTGTTTTTTTTTTTGTGATCCCATTATACTTCAGAGGCTATGCAGGTCTACTTTTCCATTTCAAAGAATATTTATTTTTAGAAGGAAATAGTCTTTTATACTTCAGGGAGAAAAAAGTTACAGTGGTATAGTGGAAAGATGAAAGCCCGAATTATAAAAACAGCAAAAAAAAAGTATACGCAGCTCTGCCTGTTTCTTTAAAATACTTCTACATCTACCAACCCAATACGCCAAGATCACCTTCCACAATTCTCTGTTTTGCAGAGTCATATGAATACAGCTCCATAAAACTAATACATCAAAACTAATTATAAGCCATGTTAAAAGAAGGGGGGAAATACCAGACATATCATTACAGTATCGTAAGCACAATAAAACTTCTACAATCCTGACACAAACACACCTGCCAAAACAGGGGCCCATCAATAAGAGTTAACCTGGGAGGAGTCCAGGCAGCAATGAGGTTGTGACTTATGATTAGACATCAAGGGACAGTTCTTGGACAAGCCACTTCCAAGGGAGAGAAGCACTTCAGAGCACAGGTATCTCTCACTATTGCACCCAGCCCCTCCCTGCCAAAAAGAGCAGAAACAAAATCTTTGAAGTTGTGGGAAAACACCTGTGAAAACACAGATTTTGAAGAAAACCAGTGTGAGAGACAGAAGGGAGAAGGTGTGCCATCAGAGAAATCTTGGTCCAGGCAAAGCAAAAAAACCTGAAATTTAAAGTGAGAATGACATTCCAAGAACAACAGTGAAATTTGCCAGTACAGAGAAATATTTATTCAATAAAGGGTGAAACAACTCCCCTACACATGCATTTTACAAGCAAACAACTGCAAGTTGATCAGGGGCTTAAATATATCCTGTATTGTTTAAAAAAGAATAGCATCCCTATTCTCAGGCTTGGAAGCTGCATATCAAGTTTTGGAAGCAGGGATTTTGCAGTCAAATTTGAAAACCTGAGAAATATTAACCTAAAGAAGGACTGCTGACTGACTTCTTATAAAGGAATCATCACTGATTTTGTTTTTATTTTCAATACTTTTCACTCCCTTTGTGCCTTCACTAAAGTAACAGCAAATACAGTATCACTGTACAATATCCCAGGTTTTGCACAACGTACACAGGATCAAAATGGCCCCAGTTTTTGAGTTGAGTCTCAGGCTACTGCAGGCAAAACCGGGAGAGAAAAAAAAGACAAAACAATCAAGCTCCAGCAAAACTACCTGCCTTTCCACTCACTACTACTGAAATACCAATGGTATGAAACCATCTTCTAAACTCCAAAAGAAACACATTTGTACCAGCTGATACTCATCCCTATGTAAGTTGAAATTCTTCATCTTTTCTCACTCTGGTGGCAAGACCCTCCATCACTGCTTATGTATTTATTTCCTATTTTATTTAAAATAGTTTCCTGTTCTTGTTCAGCCAGGCCAAGGCCCAGCTCCTTAGTCTCCTTTCCCAAGGAGCACACCCTGGTCTGCAGCTGCCCCGCCACGTCCTTACCACATTGCTCCTCCCGGTGCTGGCACTCCGCAAGGGAGCAGAGTGCTTCACACTCCTATTCATCTGCAATTCAAGAGGGACCTAAATAAAAATTATTCTCTTGCTCAAATGCATCACTAACCAGGACAAGGAAAAACCATATATAAATGCAATAGTACTAGGTCAGTCTTGTTTTAAGTTCTTCAAGTATATATATTTAGGATAATGTATTTTGACATGTATTTATACACCTGTTTTTAAAACAAAGTTACTTCTGTACTATACTTTCCTCTTTATCAGTTGTTTAAAAAATGAAGCATACCTGAAACCACTGCAAAACTGTCTAGCACAAATACTGTTCCAAGAGGAGACTTTGGGATGATTTCCTGTATGTAAATGTACTCAGCTGAAAAAATGTCCACGGCACGATTCCCAGACTACGACAGAGGGAAAAAGAGGAGTTCCCTGGCTTAGTTAACATCAGAAAGAAGACATAAGGGATTCATCAAGAGAAAAGAGGCCAGTCCATGATGCTAGCATGTGCATGAACATACATACAGAGGTGCATGCACATACATACAGAGGTGCATGCACATGCATGTGCATTCCCTTCCCTTGCCCCTGCCCTGCAGGGTGGGCAAGCTGGCGCAACATTCCCCCAAGGGAAGAAGTTCTTGGAAGATCTGATATGACATTTTTACATTCGACTGACTGCATGCAACATTCCTTTTAAAAAAAGTATTATCTGTTTGCTTGCTTGAAGCGTCACAAAGATAATATTCACGTCTATGACCCTGACTGTCTCTGGTCAAGAGGCAGAGAGATTGTGCAGACCGCATTGCCTTCCAGCACCCCTGGGACGCCTGCCAGAGAACAGAGCTGTCGTCTCAGAGGAGAGGGTCAGATCCCTTGGCCTTCAGCTAACACTGCTAGCCGTCCCTCTGGCTGACTCCTGAGAAGGTGAATGGCAAGCACAGGGGACTTGGCTTCCACAGCCTTACACCTGTGATACTGATGTAGACGGCAAAAACACCAGTGCCCTAAAGTTGGGGAGAAATTATTACTTTTTCTTTAGAGAGCCTTACCCTCAGATCACTTGTCTTTCCATTTATTCTTTATCATTGTTGTCCTCCAAATTCCTACACCACCACCCTCTTTCAGCATCTGCCAAAACATTCATATCTGTTTTCTACATTGTGGTTACATGCCCGTGTAGGCTCAAAATCTTACAAAGCATCTTATTTAAACACAGTTTAATTGTCCAGATATTGTTTGGGCAACGAGCTATGCAGAGCCAAGCAGCATTACAGAATCTCATTTCAAAGCCTGATTCCACTACAGGAGCATTCCTTTTAAAGTGAACCTAAATTACTGTCTTTCCCATAAAACCCTGCCTAGGTGCATTTTAAAAGAAATGTTGCCAAGTGCAGAAATGCAACCTCTACCCTTGGAAGTCCTTGAACTAAAGTTTGCTGAAGGCTGGCAGGTTAATCCAGAGTATAATCTGTCTGTGTTTGTTCAGCCCTTCTGCTCTCCCACCAACATGTACTCCTGGAGATAGGCAGACCTACTATCTCATCTGATAGGGCTGATCTGTTCATCACACCTTTTGCCCCCATGCCAATAAAGGCACAGCCTAACAGAAAAGCTGATCATCAAAAGCAGCTAAGCATCATGTGCATTTTTCGTGCATCTCAAGCTCATCCTGTCATGAGTGGTCTGTATAACACCTTCTGCTGCCACAGACCATGACCACAACTGATCCTGTAATGACAGCAATGGACTTGTGTTTGCATGGCTACATACATGACTACACAAATTCCTAACTTCATGAACTCCACACAGTACACACAAAAGGCCTGAGATGCAAGCAAAATTTCACTTTTTTAAATCCTTAACTTGGTCCAAGGCTGCCATTTTTATTTAAGTCTTCTCTGTAAAGGTTACCAAAAAAAAAAAAAGTTTTGAAGAAATGCAACACCCTGCTAAACTCGATAGTGTCTGCCCAATAGAGAGCACCAAAATGCGTACCACCCACTCCAGATATCTGTAAATGTAAACACTCCAAACCCACACGCTCATCTTTTCACTTCAAAAGGCAGGTGGTCCTTACAGGGCACCCTGAATGGCTGGCTGTGTCCGATCAGGAGAGCACATGTTGGTTTAGAAACCCTCTGGAAGTCATGCAGAGAGTTCCTCCTCTGCACTGTCAGAGGATATCTGCCTTAAGGACACACACTAAACACAACTGTGGCAGCTTGGCAGTCATTTGTACAGACTTTTACAAGCTACTGTTTTCAGGCCTAACAGCCATCAAACAATTTTAAAAATGTGGTAAAATCACATGTCCATTACAAAATACATGCTTATATGATTTCGGTGGCTTACTTCTCTTTAGATAATACAGTTGCACACAAACTGCTGTTGCATTTTAATAGCATTGTAATGGTAACAAGGTCCACATGAAGAACAAAAGCAGTTGCAACTGTTTGAGTAGGGACAAACAGGAACAAAGACTATGCTAGACCATAAAACATAGCAAAAGAATACTGAAAATTAGTAATTCAAGCAGCAGAATGAATGGTTGATAAAATTTTAAGCAAACACTTTGCCTTTGTGCTCACTTGCATCACATTCTCTGAGGCTGGACCATTACCACTCTTCCACTGCACCTATTCTGAAAGGATAATAATATCTTTTCACTGCCATAACACACTCAGTCATACAGAGAACACTGAAGGTAAGAAGATTAAAAAAAAATCCATGTAAACACAGACTCAGCATTGAATACTGTATTCATCTTTTTGTTTTGTTCTCCCTTTTTTTTCTTTCTTCCCAGAAACATTCTTGCCAGCTGTTTTGCTGTCTCTCAGTATTCCAACAACGAGCGAACATCACCCCATGGTGCCGGATCTCAAAGGCAGAGTTAAGATTAATAGTGTTATGATTAAGTGCCAGCTGAAGAGGCGCAGCCACAAAACCAGACCCTGTGGCTGAGAGCTCATGGTCCCATTCAAGATCCCCCTGAGCACTGAAATCTTCACACTCTTCGCATCTGGGCCAGGAAAGGGATGGCACTTCCAGAAAGAACAGAGTCACCCTTGGATGACAAAAAGGGTTTCGACATTGAGGTCTATGAGCACTGTCTGGTTCCCCATTCAAAGGACATAATTCAGCTCTATCCTGATATGTGCATGGGAAATCTGCACATGGGAAATGCAGGTCAGACAAAGACCTGCAGGATAAGGATCACAGGTACGTGTAGCCATAGTACCTCATGCTCAATATGGAAAACATTGCACAGGCCAGTGCATTCCTCAAATAGTTTTTTGAAATAATTATTACCATTTAGATCAGTATAATTTAAAACAAGTAAAAAAAATAAATAAATTCCCTTGTTACATCCCTTAACTTCATCTATTTACCTTGAAAAGCAATTCAGCTAGTTTTACTTCCAGTGCTCCTTGCTGCCAGATTAAGATTGCTATGGGGCACACAGTATTTGATAAAAGCAATTAGATTTACTGGCATATACATGTGTTTGTTTTATGCCACGGAAATATCTCTATGCTTTTCACAATTTCGAAGAAGCTGGATATAAAAGTTACGCATGGAAAAACCAGTACCTGCAAATGCCCTCCTCCCAAACTGTAAACATAGCAGGAGACTTCTGTTTGTTTGAAAACACTTGCCCTAAGTGATAATCCTGATGGAAAAAAAGGAAGTAATTTTGCTTACTCTTTGCCTTCAGGTGGCTTATTAAAACACCTCCTATAAAAAAAAAAGAGGATATGAGTCTTTCCTGACAACTTTATGCTGAGGCTATTCATCTTTGGGGAAGATCCTGGCAGCAAGAGAGTGTAAACTCAATTCTTTGTTTTAATTTAGAATTTAATTTGTCAGCAAAACCAAAGTTCATAAAGAAGGCAAATTTTGACAAATTGCAAAATTGCAACTGCCATGAGCTCTGCTAAGAGCAGGATGTAACATGAATGTGATTCTTCAAGAGAACAAATTATAATCATTGCATCCAAACAAAAAATGCTTACGTTAAAAAGTTTATTCTGTGGTTTGCCAGCTCTTCAGGCTGGGTACTAAGAATTTGCTAACCTCACATTCACAAGATAAAGTGATTTGCAGCACATCTACTGCATGTCAGCAGGACAAGATGGCAGTTGTCCTGTTTTTTGGATTACAATTAGTCCTTTCTTTCTCTATAGCTATAATACCTTAAATCTGAGCATGCCTCTAAACAGAAAGAGGCAATATAAGCAAAGCAGCAGTCTTTCCAAATCTCAGAAACCTTGCTCACCCAAGACATTTGCCCCAAAAGAGAAACTGAAAGCTTATAAAAACAGTAATTTATTAGTATATCTAAAATAAAATACAGCATACATACTAGGTACAGACTAAGAATGTTTGCTGCTTACTTCAGCTACATTATATTCATAAAAGCAAACGTTTAACATATATTATGTCATGTGGATGGGTATAGCATGGTAGAGTCTGCAGGGAAATGTAAAGTATTATATTAGACACAAAGATATCAGTAAATAGCTGGAGATGTTCATAGCCTAAAACATTTATCAGACATTTAAGACTGGGATTTACTTCACTAACTTTATGAACTGAACCCCTAGACTCTCTTTTCAGCTCATGAGCAAAAACAAACTTCAGAATAAGGTTCATTTGATGTCCTTAAGAGGAGACACTCCAGAAGTGCCAACTTCCTTCTCCCCATTTCCCACAGAAGGATTACAGAAGGATTACAGGCCCATACTTGCACAGCCGTACCACAGGTGACTTGAACTGTACATTGCCTGCCAGGCTGCTCAAGCAGGACCAGCACAGCATAAAGGCAATCTGTAACCCAGCAATCCCCTTGCCAAAGCAAGAGAGATGAGTTCTGAAGTGGTTCTCACAGCATCAGCTGCACTTGGCATTGCAAGCTCCATCATCACAACATTGGGAGCTTCACTGGGTTGTGAAAAGTCATCAGGAAATGTTACTATGAACTGCTCCCTGACTCCTGTAATTAAATGTACCTCTTGCCCAAGAGAGAGATCTTCCCCCATCTCTGTCTCCTCAATGCTCAGAAGAAGGATGTCTTCTCACCACCTACTTTTGTGGATAGAGAGACAATTAAGGGAAGAGAACTCCATTCCTATTTCTCCTTGCTTTTACTTTTCAACCACAAAAACACTGTTGTAGAATTGCATGAAAATTGAATTAAATCAGTCACAGAGAAACCACACAGGTTTTTCCATGTCCCTGAACACCAAATCAGATATCACACACCAAGAAAAACACCCACTGAGAACTAGCATGGTATCACACCAAAAAATTGCACTACACACTCTTCTACATCTCTCCAAAACACCCACTGAGTAACTAGAATGGTATCACACCAACGAATTGCACTACATGTTCTCCCACATATCTCCAAATTCTAAGAGATAAACTGACAAACAGTTGCCCAAACTGGAATAACACAAGCGTTCAGCACAGCCCCACGAAGAAAGAGCACAAGTGATCCCAAAGAAGCGAAGAGCACAGCAGACGCAGTGAAGGTACAGCCATGGCCATACAGCCAAGACTGTAACACATCCAGGACCACATGGTGTGCAGTTCATTCTGTTCTAGACCCAGCTGCAGTGACTGAATAAGATAGTTGCCCCTCAGAGCTGCTCAGCACTGGGTACTGCAAGGACCCTGCCACCCCTATGGTAGGGCTCTAATCCTTTCCATGCAAAGACAGACAGGTTATCACAAACTGACTTAAATAATCAGTTTCCACTCAGCTCTCAGATTTCACACTAATGTACATGAAGAACCTTCACACATTCACCTCCACTCTCTGCTGGGATGGGGCAATGGTCTCCAGCATTACAGCGGGCATGAGCTGGTGTCCCCCACCCGTGGAGCAGGCGGCAGTAAGTGACAGTCCACACTGTGGACAGACTCGCTGCAGCCAAAGTCCCTCATTCGCTTCCTTTCTGTCTTTTGGCTCTCTGTCTGGGATATGCTTGATCCTGCTGAGCCAATTCAATGCAGTAGGTTGACAAAAAGTCATACTCTTCCCTCCTCCCCATCCTTTTTTAAATTTATTTTCTGATTAGTTTTCTACTGGTTTAGTGATATGGATCACCAGTACCAAAGCACTGCAAGATGATACAATACTGCAAGCACATGCAATGGCCAAACTTTATCCTATATAAATACTTTACATAACTCATTGAGATAAATTATGCTGGAAATTATGAGCAAATTATGCTGTAAAGGGGTAAAAAGTCTTCTGCATTTGTTCAGGATGATCAATTCCTTTTTTTTTTTTCCACTGCCAACCCACATTAGACTGGTAACTGTACATGCTGCTTGCAGAATGCTTTCTGAACACTTCCAGCAGACATGACTCCTATTATGCTTCTGGGCTACAGTTTATTATCTTGTTTTTTTCTGCTCAATGCAGTTATTTTTTTGCGAGGACAGAACAGAGTGAATGAGGATAAACCAGAGAAACAAACAGGAGCCAAAATCTCTCCATGTCTACAACAAAAACACGTCACTAGCAACCACAAAGGATATTAAAATCGACAGATAAAGGTCAGATAAAACACAAGATAAGGTAGTGCGTACATTAATATCTCCAAGATGCTATTACAAGGTTAATCAGTTATGCTGGCAAGATCTAGGTTTGAGCTATTTGGTGCCTAAGAAATAAAATAAAAATAATTTATTTTTACTTTATAAACAAAATGAAATCAGCCTTTAAATTACTACTTCACAAATCAAAATTAATACAATGCAATAAAATCTAAATCTTAGAGTCAAAACTATCTTTAGGGATTTTTATATGCATATATGGCTATTCACAATATAGCTGCTCCAATACAAAAAAGAAACTCAAACTTATAACACAGGTAAGCCTTGTGCCGGATGATGACAAATAGAAGGGTGCTTGGTTTATTAAATTTTTGCCCTTATCTAGTTACAGGGTCTTCCCTTGACTGTTTGCAGGAACACTACTGAATACTATGTACTAGAGGTTTCTTTACATTTTTGTCTGACAAAAAGCAGAAGTTCAGAATTTGCATTATGACCAATTCTGCAATTTCTCTTAACTTTTGATCCTACTTTATTTATATGAGTGCAACTTAGAAGAAATTAAAGTTGTCTGTTTTACCTTGGGGTTGGCTCCAGATTCTTGGAACTCCATCTTTATCAAACTATCACCTCTGCTATGTATTTTTCACACAGCAAGAGCCTTAGTTGCCCAGATACTTTGTCAACTCTTTCCTCCCTGCTGAAACCAACCACACAAATCTAAAACGCCTATTTTCAACAAAAGTTTACAAAAACACACACCAGAGATATTAGTTGCCTAATGTTAAGCATAAAGTTTCACGTTTCACTAATTACACATTTATATGGCTCCATGAACCTGTTAGTATTGGTGTGTCTTGGCAACAGCAATCCCTCCTTTCCCAGCCTGTGAGAGAAACACCTTTGTCAGTTCATTACTTTGTTGATTGTTTGTAGACACGTAGGTGTATTGGCCTCTATCAGACAAAGAAAGTGCATAAGGAAATCGAGGTAAAACTAAACTGAAAGCCTTTCCCATTTAGTACTGAAAACACTTAATTTACTGGAACTAAAAAGGCTGCAGTGCCACTCCAGACCTGCAATTTCAAAGTAATCTTGTATTGCACACAGTCACTATGCAACAATGTTTAATAAAGGTAATGGCTAATTTAATGTCAAAAACTTGTATCTTATGCTACTAAACAATTTTTTAATTTTTCTTTTTTTGCTCCCTTGTGTTACTGCTCCACTGAAGCTGACATGCCACAGAAAATCAGGGAACATGAGGTTGTTTTAAGCTAGTCCTAAAGATTTTAAGAGAGCAATCATGCTTCAAAACAGAAAGGAGAATGTCAGTGAATTCTCTGAACCTCTCTACTAAACACAGATTTGCTGAACCAACAGAACATTTTTCTGGGCACTTAGCTTTAGCACAAGAATGAACTAGTAGCATGATGACTGGAAACCCAGCAAGGGTAGCATTGTGTCTATGAGTGCAGGATGTCTCCTCAATTGAACAAGGCATTTCATAAAACTAAAATTGTTACTGCTTCAACATCTAAAGATGCAGGTGGTAAGCTACCTGAAAAGCTATACCTAGCTCTTTAATCGTACCTTTTCCTTTATTCCATATTTGCCCCCACCCCTCATTTAGGCTGACACGTCTGTAGGTTGTGCTGCAGATCAGATCAAGGACTCCGACTTGGAAAAACAAAGTAAGAAAAATTCCCTGCCTTCAAAAAAAGAAAGAAAAAAAACCCCCAACCCATAGGTGGAGCACTCCTCGTGGTCGGACCCAGGTCACAGCAGAGCCCCATCACTGTCAGGCTGGTAGAAGTGAGATGAGCCATAGAGCAGGAGCGGGATCAAGTGGGAACAGTTTGAGGCAGCCGGACTGGCTGAGACAAGTGTGTATCATGGATCTTGGGCTGAGGTGTCAGAGTGCCTGGCTCCAGTGAAACCCTCTAGCGTATCATCCTCTACCCCATATTCTTTATTTCCTTAAAGCTCCCTGCATCAATGGATACATACAAAAGGCAACTTCAAAAGGAAACATGCTCTTCAAGGCTTACGCTAATTGCAACTTGTTCCTTTGCAGCTGCAATAGACGGTCAGGAACCAACTGGCTGTGCATGCAACAGCTGCTTCCATCATTGTTCTTCTAATGTACCGTAGTTCCCACCAAAACTGAGCACCAAACAGTCCAAATTCCAAGACATCGAGAGTCAAAGTAAGGTAGCACAAACTAATATCGCAATCTAAATACTTTGCTCAAACTGTTCTGCCTAATCTCACATTAGCATATGTCATTCACCTTTTATGTAGAGTTAATTTCAGTTCCCTTACAGCAAGGATTTACACTTTCTCTTTTTTAAAGTAGCGCTCATTATAAGGAAGCTCAAGGCAGTATGCCGAATCTTTCAGCAACTCATTTCAAGTGCCTTGTGGCCAACAGAGAAGCTGTAGATATTTACTCTGTGGAAAAACGTGAGTGATCATGGTGACAGCTTGATGACTTCTTAGCATACCATGTTCAGGGTCTTTGCTTTAAAAAAAAAAAGACAGCAGCAACCTTTGCCACAGAATTGGCGTCATTTCTGATAGCAGTGTTTTGACACCAGCCTGGCAGAGACATGTAAGCAAAGCCCTGCTGTTTGCTGTTTGCACAGACAGCTTCTTGCAGGTAGTCAGCTCAGAACCAGCCAGTGACAGACCTGTGAGGTACAATACAAATAAACAGTCCTAATCACAAGACATTGCAGTATAGGCAACAAAGCCGGAGAAAGGAAAGAAGAAAAACAGCGCATTCCAAAACATAAAAGACTAAAGCAGGTGAAACATTCTACTGCTAATGCTTTACAAAAGTGTAAGAAGATGGTCCTGTGCAGAGATATGCTTCTCATATTCTCTTTCTCATGAAAGGCAGGAAAAACAGCTTACAAGACATCTAGAAATCGAGATGCTAAGCTTCAAATAGTAAAAGATCATAAAACTGAAACTGACAGGACTTGCACGAAATGATCCGGCTCCTCACTGAGATGCTCTTTTTGAAGTACCTACAGGACAGACTGTACACAGTATGTCACCTCAATGTCTTAACAGAATCTCATTTACTCTTCTGTTTTAAAGAGTTTCTTAATTTGTGAAAGCAAAAAGCCCCAAATGCAAGGAGGCCAACTAAGCCTACAGGCAGGAGATACTATTTTCTTTTTTTGGACTAAGCTTTAAGGATGGTTCTTTACCCAGAACTGCTACTAGTATAGCTCTGCTAATTGAAGAGATAGAAGGAAAATGGGTGAAAAGGGCTTTTAAACATTATTTTTTTGAATAAAAGATGAATCCTCTTCTTACTGTATCACTTACCACTGCTAATGTAAAGAGCGCCAAACTACAAATTAATTGCAAATCCTAAACCGTCCAAGCAGAGACGAAAACTCTTTTCATTATGGGGATTCCAAAATGGTTAGAAATCAGTGTGGACTGACAAGGTGTAGTATCTGGATCGCAAGGAGATCAAAGTACCTGAAGTTATTCATATTAACTAAAACCTGAGCTTTGTGGGTGACGCTCATCTTTGGCATACACATCTTTGAGGCAGTAAATTGCTTTCATTTAATTTTCAGAAAAAATGTTCAGGGTTTCCCTACTGAAGAATCCCCTTTTTTATGTAACACAAAGAATTAAGAAGTAATTACACTATATGTACACATTTATAAACGTTGCCTTTTGTTAAGGGTACTGGATCCCTTAATCCTTCCTTAATCTAATCAAACAAATTGGCAATAAATAAAGCACAAAAGGACACAGCAGCCTAAGGGAGAAGCTGCAAGGAAAACAAAGCAAGCTTAAGACTGCTCCTCAAACCAGTGATCTAGGGGAGGCAAAAAATTTCAGTGAAAACAAGGTAGAAAAGGGTATCTTCCTAAGCTCTCACAAAAAGGTATAACACAATAATTCATCATAACACAATGTCTCAAGCTTGAATATCAGATAGCAGGACAACTACAAAATATTTTGATTTTTAAAAAATGCCTTATTTTTTAATTTTTTAAAAAGTCTGAGAGCATATAGTTATCATTTGAATTGAAGTTACATATCTGGTAGCATTGGCTTCAAAGCCAAGTGTTCAGTAAGTGCTGAAATAAACTCCAAAATATTTGGGTCATGAAACAAAAGTAAAACAATTCCTCTCTCAGTAGTGTGAGAAAAAAAGAACTGTGAAACTGCTCAAGTAGCTTCATATTGCATATGTTTCAGTTTGGGCTATGGGCAGTTTATTACACAAAGCCTTCCATCAGCTTCTTAGCAGAAGGACTTACTAAAGAAAAGATGCTTTAAGTCTTGGAGAAAAGATACAAACACAGATTTTTCTCAAGTTACCTTCAAGGTCAAACCATGGCACTGTAAACCTCACAAGCAACACAGCATGCCTCTATCACAGAGTTCAAGTTTTCAAGGGAGAACAGGAAAGTGCGGTGTTGCAAGAGGGATTTCTGTCCTGAAAACAGAGTTTGGCTTCCCAAAACCATCAGCCAGAAGCATCAGGTCTGGGCAAACCCCCACCCCTTTCTGAGCAAGCAGCCTTGACACTGATGAGGTTGGCACATATTAGCCCCTATTGGGACAGCTACATCTGGTAAGGCTTTCAGTTTCTTTTCTGACCCCTCAGCAGAAAGCTTATTTGCCTGGGCCGAAATGAGCTTTGACAAGTGCTGCTTCTGAGATTTAGCATTTAAAACCAAGCTGACCATACACTTCACATTTTTCTTTTTTTCAGACATAACTCCTAAGAGAGCAGACCAAGCTAAAATGCAACAGTTTGTAAATCAGAAAGGTTTATCTTTACTTGGAATTGTGTCAACTACAATGGTTTAAAGCTATTCACTTCACTGTTATCCAGCCACCAGCTTTGAACTTCTTTGTTCAAAACAAAGATATGAAGGACAGGAGTGCCTTTCACAGTAACAGTGAAAAATCCAGTAAGAGTAAAAATTGCTAGGCATGTGCTTGGTTGGTAGCAGGCAACAGGAACGTTAGTTGTCTAACTGATAAGTACTTGCTTTTAAAAATGTCAATGAAAAATGAATATAAACATGGTCTCAGCGTTATAATCCTTGATCATGCAAGATTCCCAGAAATGAGATGATGTTTTGCTTTAATGGTAACCATAAAACAAACAAAAATTCCAACATTCTGTGATCAGCCTATGCAGACTCTTTTTTAAACTATATTTCACTATTCTGTGATTAAACCTTTCCCTCTAAATCATCTTTGCGATATGCTTTTATTTCTACTTAAACTCAGATACAGTTTCCCAAGCACAAGATAAAAATTCAGCTTTCCAACAACCAGAAACAAAATCCATCTTTTGGAATACAATCTCCTAAAGGACTTATTTAGAAGAATATAGCCGCACACATAAAAAAAAAAAAAAAAAAAGGGCAAAAAAAAAAAAGGCAGTGATTTAATTCCTTTTTTCTTTGCTTTGTTGTTACAAAGTGGAGAAATTCATAATTTCTTCACCCAAATTTTAACACTTCAGAAGAAAACAAGCATTTTATTTTTTATGGAAAAAGAACACATTGCTTCTAAACGAAGAAACAGTGGTGAAAATTATTTACAGTCTCCACTTTACCTAGACTCTAGTAACTAGAGTGCTGAGTCATAAATTAAACTGGTGCTCTGACCTTTAAGGAACAACTGAGATCATAATAAACATGTCTCGTATTTTCACTTGAGTCCAAGCAGAGGAAGTCTCAGAGCTCCTCGAAAAGCCTGAGGAGATGCAGTTTCTTACAGCATGCATAAAGCTGATTAGTGTTCAGAGTAACTAAAAACATGTGAAGAAGAGAACAGACTTAATTTACTTTGAATTTTCACTCTTTCCCTTCTCATACATGCTTGAAGTCAGAAAAGAACTGATACTGAAAATTGACCAACAAAAACATAGAAAACAACCTGAGAATAGAGTAGACTGGACAGTACAATAGTTATGTGCAGCCACACAAGACCTGGGATTTGATTTTTGTTCAGGAAATTATAGAGATTTCTTACCCAGAAACAGTAATTTTAATGGCCCTTGAAGATAGAAAATTTTGAGGACAGAAAAGTTAGGAACTACCTTGCTTCACCAAATTTGCATATGGGAGGGAACTTTTTCCCATTATGTGTCATACTGCTCATTTTCTCCTCTCAACTACATCTTCTCTCAGTCCAAACAAAACCAGACTCTTTCTCCAGAAGTCCCTCAGACTATGGGCCTTCTAAGATCTGTGTGCTACCTCCATATTGAGGATCAGTATACTTGTATAGAAGCCTGTGTTCATGCCTTTCAACCTTTTAGCTGCCAGTAGGAACATGAACTCCTTTGTCTTTACCAGTTTGGTTACCAACGCTGTATTTTCCTATACAGGCATAATTACATCACTATAAGTATGCAATTTATTCTAATGCAATTTATTTTTAAACAGGGTGTACTACAAGCTACAGTGGTCTTAAGTATAACTGCTATACTGCTAAACATATTTTATAACAAGGCCTTCTTTTTTGGCTTGGCTGATGTTAAGCTGTGGTAAGAGGTTAGTACTCCACTACCCAGTGAAGTACCCAGTTGTTTCAGGTTACAGGCAACTTTCAGTCAAATGAATGTAAATAAATTCAGAAGACAAGATACAAATGCTTTCTTGAAATCCCTTCTGCATCTAGAAAAAAATCTAGCAGAAGGCTAGATGATTATTCAGCTAAATGTATCTACGGTCTGGTTAACGCTAAAAAGAGGAGGGAGAGCCCAGACCTGCTCCCTGCTTGTCTGTGAGCTGGTTCAGTTTGCTAATCCAGGAAACTACTAGTGCACAGCTGGTGAATGGAAACTGCTCCCAGAAGGGTGTGATGTGTGCTGGAGATGGCACAGGCGAAATGGCAAGAACACATACTCCACCCTCCAAGCAGCAGCCAGGGCTCTTTGCTCAGGAATGGGGCTAAACAGCACCATAAAAGAATCGAGTTTCAATTGACAAAAAAAAAGAGAGCTAAGCAGATGTCACAGCACAGGATGAACGTCAGTGCATCATTTTAGGTGCTTCTCACAGGCCCTTCCTCCTAGTTAAGTTATCGGCTAGACTGTGGACTCCCAGAAACACAGATCATAAAGACAGCAATGATAACAAGTATCAAAAACTTCAGGCATTAATAGTAATAACAAGAAGGAGGAACAAAACAATAAACATCAAATATTGTCACAGCTCTCTGTTTAACTAAATGCATAACATGTTATTTATGTTACGTAATTAAGTTATAAAGCACTTTCACTCTTGCTTGTGAATAAGAAATTGCAGTCTTGTATCTCTGCAGTTTGAAATGCCTCTCAATGGCTTTAGCAAGCTCACCAAAAAGGTTCACTATTATATCACATGTTGAATCATGTGCTGGCCCTGGCATGGTATGTAAATGAACTCACTGACCTCTTTGGGTTTTCCCCTTTATTTCCCCTGATCTTTAATGAGGATATCAAGCTCACAGGGAGTAGCAGGCAGGAGATTGCGCTGTACTTTCACAACGGGAAAGAAGCCAAAATACAGGCACAATGACTGGATTCAGCACTTTCAGGCAAACGTGGCAGAACTGCATACATCCTCCTCCAGGAAAAATGTTTTCCACCACCACTTTACCAGGAAACTTAGCTCAAAACTAAGAGTGGGCTATCCCCTCATTCACTTTTCACACCTGGCTATTAAAGCTATTCTCCCACAAGAAAAGCTTTCCTGTTAGAGAAGCTTCCAAAATTGCTTAAGAGGTATTTGCTTTGGTTTGTTATGATGATTTCATGCTGTAATATTCTGAATATTACACATAGTCTTAAATATTGGGCTTTTACACTGAACATTTTGGTAAAAATATGGTTACCTGTACATACTTAGAAAATATTAAAGAAAATGAATGCAACATTAGTCAGTAAAACACATATTTGTACATTAAAGTATCTCAAAGTTCACAGTACATTCATTTTCTGGTTTAAAATGCATCCCATTTAACTCAGACTGTACATACTTAACTCCAATTTTATGTTCCACCTACCCTTTCCTTAATTACTCTCTCTTTAGCTGCTTGTAACACAGACAAATTACTTGGTCTGAGCTGAATTTCTCCTCTTTCCTCTCAAATCCAAAGCAAATTTCTCTAAGTAGCTGGTAGAAAATAAATTTAGATGTGTTCTATGTTCTCACATTCCATATGAACAAATACATCCTCAGGACAAGTTTGCACATGCCTCTAGAGAGAAGGAGGACAAGATTCAGAGCTCATAAAGGAGCAGCCAGAAGCATCTTCAGGTCTCTCTTGATGTATTGCTGCTCCTGGGAACTACAGCAGCTTCTGACATAGCCCATCCAAACTCTTTAGGAAAACTGGACTTTCTCCCTGCCTTTCTGGCCTTCCCTTGAGCCCAGACCAGTTTCCCTAATAATAATTTCATTCACTAATATTCCAGTGAAACTGAGAATCACTGTAATTTTCATTTTTTTATATGCCAAATTAAGGCTTACAACAGATATCTTGCTGGAGATTTTATGGGAAGCCTGTGGCATAAGCCACGTGAAATTAGGAATATCAAGAGTATTTTGAAAACAAAGTCTGGTTTTCCTCACCTAGTAGTCTTTGATTATGATCCTTCCTTATACTACAAGACATTCAAGTGTGTGTCACGAGTCAGCAGAGAAAGGGTTGAGATTTTGACCACGTGACTGGCATATAGCCAGCTGTATGACACAGACTACTATGACACAGTGGCAGAATTCGAGGTCATGGCATATGATCCTCCTCTGTCCCTGGACAAACTGTGAAACCAGGAGGGTTCTGGCAGAGTTGAGGTTTCATGCACTTAAATATAGGTTTGCCTAAAGAAAACATTCTGACTCTGTGCTGCCCCAGTTAGGTATCCAGGCTAGCTGGCATATTCTCTCTGAACCCCAAAATGAGGTTAACAGCATCTCAAAAATTTTTTGCAAATATTTGCTAGACCATGGAATTTTCCATTTGCAAAGTTATATTGTTGAGAAATTTGAGGTTATTGCCCAAAATCTTTGTTCTAGGCCACTAACTCTTTCTTACCAGCTTAGAGAGTTTACAGAAAAGGTGTGTTGATTCAGCCAGCAATTATTTCCATGCAGGTTAAAACAAAACAAAACAAAGCAAGCCTTTTAAAGACCAAGGGGATATTCTTCCTCACAGAAACTAGTGAGGAAGTCTTTTCCTTGGCTGGAAAAAAATAAACTTGCAGTTTCTTACTCTTTCTCAAAACACAGAGAGGATATAGAGAAGATGGAGGGCAGGGAGAGGATTAATCAAGATAATATTTGCTGATGTTTATATTCTGAAACAAAGGGGAATAAAAACACATGAAGATACATTATATGACAAAGATAGGAAGTAACTTGCTACCTAGCAGAATTACTGGAGACACATCCCAGCCATAAGAGACATGGATACAAACATAGAGATTATTTCAAATGAGATTACTAGAGTTTCACTGTTAGGGAAACATGGGAAGCTAAGAAGGAAGTAAAAACTAAAAACATTGTTTGTTTTGAAAAGACTATATATTTTGACAAGTCTGAGGAAAGGCTGTCAAAAGAGGAAAGTTGTATATCCTGACAATAATGGACTCTACGAATACCTTACTGATGAGGAGATTCTAATTGTGTTTGTTTTCATATGAGGCAAAAACTAATGTGCTGCTCATAGTGCTCTAGTTTGAAGTTGCTTCTATAAAAACAAATATGACACAATGAAAAACTGCTAAAAGATTCACCGAGCTACGGAATGTCCTTCCTGCTCACCCTGGCTCACTTTTCACTTCGAAACGTAAAAGGAATGTCACGCATTTCTAAACTATGTCTGGGAGCGAAGCCTCAAGTATCATGAATAAAAACACTCAAGTTCTCCACTATACCAATAAAAGTGCTACGTGACTTCTATTCAAGCACAAGCTCAGATGTTTCTAAATACAGATGGTATCCATCACATGAAGGAAGAACATTAGTTACTGCATTTGACATCTTTCTTGGGAACTGCACCCCTCCTCACTGAGCAGAACAAAGTCTCTGGCACACTAGAAGTTGCCAAGACTTTCTGGTTCTCTGTCCTCAATGCAATGCATATTCTCTATGGAAAGAGGAAAACAAGAAAGGGAAAAATTTGTAAAGCAACCATCCGTTCCGCATGCTACACCAATTGTTTTCTAGCTCAGTTATTGTTACCTAATCTTACTGCAACCCTGTCTCCAGGCAATTACATATTGAAATACATATTGACAGCTCCGTTTTTCACTTGTATACAATAAATATTTGTAAAAACCCTGCTGTTTGGTTGGTTGGCCATTTGCAGCTTCTACTCAAAAGAGCAATCTGTAACAGTGTGCTAAAAGATGCCCAAACCTGACTGGGACTGAATGACCCATTGCTCTGGCCTGCTTATATTTCCCAGCTCTAATCTGGCCCTGTAGAGGCCAAACCTCAGCACCCGAGCTGTATGCTGGGGAGATCAAGAGTCTGTAATTGCTGTGGTGTGCGCACTTTCTATATCTAGGTGATAAACATTCTATCACTTCGCCAAAATTAAGCCTGAGAGAACCAGGAATTCTCAGTTTACAGCAATGAGGTAAAGGACCACCATCTTACATTCCTTAGCTCACATATACAGGTTTTTCTAAGTAAAATTGGTACCTGTCCCTCTATATAAAGTTACAGTGTTTAAGACTGGTTTCCCCACTTATCATTCCAAGTATCTGTTTGCTGTACCATCGAGTATATTGTATGGCAAAAGTTGTCAGAGATTTCCAGGGCAGCCATGTGAATGAAAACATACCTATTTTCAAGTTAATACATACCAGATACAAGGAAAAAATATTAGTATTTGAGCACAGTTTTAAACATTCTAGAAGAGAAAGGATGCAGCCGTACAAAGCCTAGAACTTTGGCAGCTGCAACAATGGCTACACAGTTACCATCACCAGGTTGAGAAATCCCCATATATTGAAAAGCCCAACAATCATCTTATTTTTCTTTCTTCTCATTAGTGTTTAAAAGGCAGCTTACTGTCTGGGTTTTATCTGCTTACAACTGTGCATCTGTGTATATGTATGACAATAGGAATTCTCAAAGCAAGCCAAACTGAGAAAGATGGATGGGTCTGATGTCTGGTCATTCATGGGTGTGTCCACACCAATCCTGTAATTCAGATCAGTGGTGTGCTTCTGTGGCAAATCTCCCCATCCTTCCTGAGCTTCGGTTTGGATGGTGGAGCAGCATTCTGAGCTCACACAATGGATTCTTTTCATATGAAACTAAACCTAAGCTGTGCTCCAACTTCTAAAAGGCCATGACCAGGCTACAGGCTGTCTTGAGTGAAAGCCCACAATGCATACAAGCAAGACCAAATCTCCCACACCACAAAGTGCTCCTTCCACATTGTATTATTTGCTAGTACAGACACATCTGTGTCAAAACTATGTTTCTGTTCCTTGGAAAGTTTGTCTTCTATGCACACAGTTTCACCTGCATCCTTTGATAGCTTCATTTTTTCAGAAGGACATGTTACTGCGGAAGGCCACGAAGGCAGAAAGATAGACAAATTTTCCCAGCTGTACAGCAGCAGAGCCATTTTGAAACAGACTGTGGAATCAATGGCATAAGAAGGAAATCACCAAACTATGCTGTTCATAGCAGGCAGCAATATTAGGCACAATGATCAGATTTCGGTGTGTACTGAGGCTCCATACCCCACAAGGCTCTCAATGTGAACATTAATAATGAAGTCCATAGCCTACAACCAGCAATGTTGGCACGGGTCTTCTCAAACACGGCATATATACCCATTTTTTGACATATTGATTACTGGGGCTATATCACACATCCCAAAGCAGACTGACATAACATTCAACTCATCGTTATTTTGCATGAGGCAAACTTTGATTTAGGTTAAGTTTTAAATGATAGTTTGTGACACAGCTCCTAATTTTGATCATACTATGGAATCATGGTAACCAAAAGAAAATACTGGTAAAAGATTAAACTCAGAGACAAGACTTAGAAACCAGGAGAACTGAAAAGATGACTGAAGAGGCTTATGAGGAGTTGAGATGAGGCTGAGAGACCTGGAGACCCTCATGAAATAAAGGTAAGCTATTTTTCTCTTAACCACCTGTTCCCTCTTTCCATTCTCAATCTCCGTGGATTACCTACTGATTGAAACAAAATGTGACTTATTCACTGCTTCAAACTGCTTAGAAGTATCAGTCTACATTCTTGAAATTTATCATTCATATATTCAGACACACACATGTGTCTACTGTGCGTATTCTTTAAAATTTCTCAAAAGGGGTTCATCTAATCTTTACTAAAGCAATTGGATTGACTTAATGGCACTACTTGTGATACCCAAATTCTGACTACTAATTTTTAAAATGTCTTATTCTTCAGCACCGTAATCTCATCTTTACACAGAAATCAATATATGATCCACCCTACCCAGCACACAGTAAAGTAATATGCAGTGCAGTTCTTGAACTGAGTTGTTCTGAACACCAACACAGACTCATGGACAAACAGAGCAAAAGACAGTTAATGATAATGCTATCACAAAAGTGATGACAGTGACAAAGCAGCTGACTACTCAAGGTTTACCATTACTCTGGCTTTCTTGCTCTTTTTGGGTACCCACTATAATCACAAAGAAATAGGTGGTGACAACAACCGTAAGTGAAGTTACAAGAAAGGTGTAAGAAGAAATTCCTCAACACCAACATAAAAATCCTTTAATACAACAACACAGTTACAAAAAGTTGCATGACAACTGAAGCATAGATATGAACTGCTGAGATTTCACACGGCTACCAAGACTGTAGTGCAACTAGCAGCAAAACATATCAAATAGTGCAGAGATCAGAAAGCTATGCAAGAACAGGTAGCATGAGGAGACCAAGATATCTGAGAAGGCACAAGCTTACACCGCCACAAGCAGAAAGCTCTTTGCAGAGCATGTCTGTATTAAAGACAGGAACCAGACTGTGTAGTATGATATTACTAGAAAGGGCTCCTGGATCCTACTAAGGCAGATACAATTACAAAAAGCTGACTGTAAAATGAGATGTTCTTACTACACTGATACATGTCGTACCAAGATGTTCCCTAGAAAGCTGGGCAACATTCATGCATAATTCATTTTTTTATAAGTTTGGGGACAGAATCTCCACAAAAAGGTACGTTGTGTGCCTCATCCAAACTAGAAAAGGGACAGGCAGCTGAGGGTTGAAGAACGGGTTATCTGGAGTCAGGCAATCCAGTTGAGGCATGTCCAACCAGGTCGGATGACACATCTATCTAAAAGGGGCACAAGCAAGGCTGTTAGTTCATGGCTCTTATCCTGAATTTACTGACAGGTGGCTAGAAATAATGTGCGGCCTTTATTATTTTCCCAGTATAGTGGTGGGTGCCAGAACACAACTCTTAAAAAGGATTATGCAGCTGCTATAAAATCTTGGAGGGGACTGGCAGATATGGGTAGGAGAACAGCTTTCTTGAAGGTGAGTAGCTGGTGAGGTTAGAGACATTAGTAAAAGTAGATTTTACAGTGAAATTTTGTGATACATGTGTAGCCTACTATTATTTCTACCCAGAAAAATCACCAGCAGCTCAGTGTATTTACATTAAAATGACTAAGACTGGGACTTTTTCACAGTGGTGAGCTAATAAATGAGTTCACTGCATATCACGGAAACAGCCTTGTCCTATGTTCCTGTTCTTCCTGCACAGAATTATCCTTTTCCTCTTTGTTGTCGTTGGATGAGGACCCTGCTGGACATGTAACATCACTCGGTCCCATGGCAAAAACTGAGGAGAGCAATTAAACAGGATCCACCCAAGAGAGGGAAATGTACTTTCTCAGGGAAGCTGTGCACTAGTTATTCTCAAGCCAGACGCTGTGGGGGTGCAGTAAGATCTGTGAGTTTCTTTCTTTTTTGGGATGTTTTTTTTGTATTTGCAAAACATGCTAATTTATGTTGCAGATTCAAAAATTATTACCACTGTGGTTAGAAGCAGTCTGCAGATCATTCATAGAATCATAGTTCTCTACTAAACTGTAAAAAAGGGCTGCAAACACCTCTGCAGGCTGAGGTACAGAGTTGTGAATGAAGGACAGCAAATTTTAGGAATTATAAGCAAGAATAAAAGAGTTTTAACAAACTTATATCTCATTTATGATACTTTGTGGGAGAGTGCACACATTGGCGATCATCCCAAAGTGCTCACTGCTTGTTACATACCCCCAAGAATATGCTAAAAAAATGTACTGAGTAGGAGGGTGGGAGGGAGGAAAGAACTTCGTCCCTTTGCCCCTACAATGTAATAACCTAAACTGTATTTTGAGAGGTGGTACAGCTTGAAATGACTTATCCCTCAATCTTGTTTCTGGCAAACATTAGGAAAAAACAGTATAGAGCATTTTCTGTTCATAAAGAAAAAACCCGAAAATGTACAGAGAATTACTTGTGAAGTGACTGCTACAACAAGGGAGGACAAACCCAAGCACCAAGGTTTTACAATGATCTCGTAATAGCAGCAATCAAACACCTGGCTACTTTTCAGCTCCAACAATTACAGCTGCAGTCCCACCTCTGCAGAAGTGAGAAGTACAGGCAAGTAAGTGCCAACTGGGTTTCAGTCTCAAATACTCAGTATCTCCTACCCTGAAGGACATTTTGAACTGCAGTGGTGGTAAAAGCCTTCCTGCATGAACTCATTACGGCTCCTTTACAACAACCCATTTACTGAGGAAACAGAGAAGTGTCTGTATTTTAGCAAAACAACCTGTTTTCCAAGTTCTAAAAATAGAAAAGAAAAAAAAATATTAAAACTGTCTGTCATTTTGAAAGCACTCACAAGCATTTCATCCTAAGCAACACAGCCTCCCCCCTTGCTAAAAATAAAACAGTACATTACAGCAACATTTTTTGCTGGCTTCAGCCAAGGACTTGAAAACCTCCCCTCAGCCCAGACAGGCCGTAAGATGTGAGTCAGCACTTCTCAGCATTTCTGGAAATTCCTCAGCAGAGCATCCACCCTGTAGCAGGAAGCTGCCTGTTCACTGCAGCTGGTACCAGGAAATGGATGGGCGGTCATGGACCTCACCTGAGCTGGGGACACAGCTCAAATGGATGGGCGGTCATGGACCTCACCTGAGCTGGGGACACAGCTCAAATGGATAGGAGGTCACGGACCTCACCTGAGCTGGGGACACAGCTCAAATGGATAGGAGGTCATGGACCTCACCTGAGCTGGGGACACAGCTCAAATGGATGGGCGGTCATGGACCTCACCTGAGCTGGGGACAC
>JAWWEE010000074.1:108516119-108727760 GCA_035221455.1 Xenops minutus | reverse complement strand
AACTCCTAGTCAAATATCTCCCAGCAAAACTGAACAGTCACCTAATGCAGAACTTCTCAAACTCTAAGCCAAAGGATACTGCTGAAAGACAAAAAAAACAAAAACAAACAAAAAACAAAACTCCCAAACAAAACAAAAAAAACCAAAAACACCTGGGCAATTTATTTGGTTTTGTGTAAGAGATAGAAGGAAGGAAATATTTGGGAATATAATAAAGAACTATCCTATTCTACATAAAGTCTTAAAATATTTTGAAGAACAATTATGATATACATAACTGTAAATGTGGGCTCCTTTAAGCCTACAAATCCTGTAAGTTCCAGCAACAGCCCATATCAATAAAATTTATCTCTTCCTCAATCTGTACATTCACAACGCACAAAACAGTACCAGCCCTAATAAATTAATATTTATGACAAGCTCAGGGAACCAGAAGACAAGCAGTATTTGCTAAGGCACAAATGCAAGGTACAAATCTCACATAGTTGCATTGCCCACTTTCAAAAACAAAAAACAAAAAACCAAACCTCAGCTTGGAGGAGCAATTTGTTTTCAGGAAACACAAAAGACAGACATGCTGTGCCATGCTGGGAAGACAAATGAAAACACAAATACAATCAACACAATTTATGGTTTTATACTGAATCTAAAGTGTTCTCAAGTTCAGTGCTTTCAGTGTGCGTACACAGCACTGTAGATATTCTGCCAGGTTTTTTTCAGAGTAGTTATGATCCTCAATGTCTGTCCCAACAATACATCAGAGATGGCAAAGGGGGTATTTCTTCACAGCCTCAGTTCAAGTTACAAGGTATTAGCTGAAGATGCTGACAGACTTGGCTTTGCACTAACAGATGTGCTGTGAACAGCAGCAAGAAGCATCAAGGTGGACTTGCAGTCCTCTTTTTTTACACCAGCCAAGGACCATGGGTTATAGACAACAATTCCCAGAAAGACTATGATGATGGGCTTTGCATGATCTGCTATACAGAAAATATGCACCACTTATGAAAAAGGATAAAAATCCAAGACTTAGGAAAGAGGGAGATAACCATCAAAACAAAAACCATCCACATAGATGTTTTTTAGGCTTCTTTATCTTTAAGTCTTTCTTTAACTCTTATCAAGGAGAGAGACAACAGATAACATTTCAGAAGTCCAAAGAGGTTAAAGAAAGGGAAAAAACCACCACGACCAAAAACAAAACCTAAACAAAAACAAGCATAAGCCAAACTTCCCCCAGAAAACCAAAACAACCCTCCTGCAAACACCCCCAAAAAACCCCCACCAAAACAAACAAACAAACACACACACACACCCCATAAAAATCATATGCAAGACAAATCTCCTCTCCACATACTGCCAAGTATGACTTTTTTTTTTGGAGTCACATCAGTGATTTGGCTTTCCAACACAGTGAATCCCTCAAAGGTAAAATTAATGTTTGTACACTGCTTTGAATGTTACGGATACTGTTCCAATACTTCTGCTGGGAGAAACTTGGTGTTCCAGAAGGCTGTGCTGGGACAGTAACTAGAGAAGTACTTTCTCAAGACATCTCAGGAAGCTGTCAAAGGAGCCTACCAGTCAGGAAGAAGTAACACATTGCAATCTGCACAGTTAATATTGACTCAGAAGACTGGAAGAGAAGCTTCACCAAACACACAAAAGGCTGCACTGAATGTTTCACAGCTGAACTCTTTCATATACCGAAGTACAATCTTATACAAAAAATACATAAAACCATGGGCATTTTTTCCATGAGCTTTTACTGGAAGAAAAGTAATCTGCTTGGTAGAAGTAACAGCAAGATTTGTTCTCCCCCTTCCCTGCCCCCACCCCCCAGGATAGCTGAGATGTTTTAAATACTGCATTTTGGGTAGCAACATTCCAAATCTTCCAAATATTTGAAAGCAACATTCCCCTTTTGAAATACTTGGGTGTTTATTTATTATTTCTGCCAGGAGTACAGTAATTAACTGTTTCTTACCTACACTTAATATGACATTCAGGAGGAGGAGTCTGAGAAAGCATACCTTCATGTTGTAGGGAATCACCAGACTGGACAATTTGGCAAACTCACACTTTATCCATCTCTTTGCCCTACACAAAACTACCTAAGAACACAAGCGTCCTCAGCAGGAAGTCCCACTGTGGTAAAAAATACCCAGCACATTCAAAGCTCAACCTAACTGCATACAGAACTGCTTGTAAAAATATTACTCTAACTACACACCTACCATTATAGTAGCAAATCACACCTGATAACTAAAGAGAATGGCACTTGACTTGAAAATTGCTTCTTCATGATGAGCTATGGAAATAAATTTTATTTCACAAAGTAAAAGTGCTGAACAGCAATTCAACAAGCAGAAACCCTAATTTTTCAAAATGTAAATTTAAAATAAAAAAAGATTAGCTGATTAATGATAATCTTAAACATTTAAACAAACCCATTCACACAATGAAAACTTGCTCTTTAGTGGTTAAACTACTGCAGGAATTTTGGCACATAGTCTTTTTACAAATTAAGTATTGTTTTACACGTCCCAAATGTGTTAGTCATAAACATTAGCAGAGGAATACAAATCACAACTTTTTAATAACCCTGCAGTAATTCTGAACTTGTTCATCTGAACTTACTTAGCTTGTTTTTCCTTCATGACTGGATAAAGCAGACTGCAGTGCCAGGTCTTGGCTCCATCAGTTGCTCATTAAACAAGATCTGGAATTTAGCATTGGATTGAATACACATGGGAACTCATGTGAAGCTGCTCATATATCATTGATAGCTCCGTTGCTAACACAGAGTTTATCCAAGACCGTACATTTTTCGTTGACTTGAACAAAGCTGTTCACCATCCTCTGTTTTTGACGTCAGTGGACAACTACCCACTAACAGTATCTGTCACTACAAAATGCTTGGAATTTCCTCACTTATAAAAGCTGGAAAGTTTCAAGTACAGACCTTTCATTAAAACACAAAGCAAAACAAAGCAATATTAGATTTTTCAGGATAAGAATATTTTGTGAATATTATGGTAAGACATTTTCATTCTCACTGAATATTTTTTTCCCAGTAAATTTAAGAATTCAAACATAAACAGCATCACTGACTCTAAGGAATGGATGTTTAAAAACGTAATTTTCCTCTTCTGTTCCTAAAAGCCATGAACTCAAACATATGCTAATTCCTCAATGTGTAAGCATCACTGTGAGTTGATTCAGAATTTCCCCATTAACTGGACACACTACATCCATTCCAGTAGGATCCAGGTTGGATGGTATCTATTGATTAACAGAAATGTACAAAAACACACCCCAAGGATAAACCAGGTTATTCACATTCACTGCCTCTTTACAACAACTCCTTTATTCTTACAATCAAAATGGCCATTTCTCCATATTGGAGAAAGCCATCCTGGTGGAGACTCCCTCCAGAGTGCAGAATTACCTCCTGAGAACAACATGCAATGCTCCTTTTAGGTGAGCTCCATGTAGGCTGCTGGGGTAGCCTGTGATGGCTGTGTGAGCCAGGAGCACAACTCACTGCACGTCCCAAGCTCAGACACATCTGGTCAGGGAGATGCATTCTCCCCCAATGGAGGCTTTTGTGCCAGCAACAACCTTGATCTAAAAACGAAGCTGCTGCTTTGCGAACACACCACTTGCTTCTGACCCTTCTGATTTGACTGAAAGCAAACAAATATATCAACAAAACCCCATATTTCATTGATACAATAGAGTGGAAATTCCCCTTTTTCAGCAGGTCTAGATACCATCAGCTATTAGCCCAGAGACAGGCAGTCATGTTTCAAAATCCAGTTTTAATCTTCTACAGAACTCTGTATCTACAATCTTGAGGCTATCTTCCCCAAACATGTTCCCACTCTTTTCTCTGTGGAAAACCCCTTTTATAGAGAGCAGTTTCTCATCTTTCTTTTTCAGGGTACTAACATTTTGTCTGTGGCATTCATATAATACATCTATCCATGCCATAGCTATAAAAATAAACACATCTCTCTCACTATAAAAGTGTGATCGTGTTACTGTGTTTATTAGATACACAGACCACATCTGAAACACCAGGTATCTGTTCCTTCAGGTGGTTGGGGCAAATCACAGAAATGGCAGAAATTGAATCTTGAAATTGAAGCTGTATAATTCTGTGTTTTTCCAATTATGTCATCCACCTATGAAGGGACATCACTATTCATTGATTTGGTTACTAAGAAACTGGTTCTTTCAGTTTTCGGCATGCAAAGTAAACAAACACAAATAATATTAATGGCTTAATCTCTTTAGTTCCAGAGAAATAAAATAGCATACACTTGAGCAGCTCTACAGATACAATTTTATCCCTTTACATCAGGGGATAGAAAAAAATTTTAGTTTTTAAAAGAGAAAAATGAGTAAAATTCTAAGGACTACCCTGTCAAAAAGGATGAAGCAACAGAAACATTGAAGAAATTATATTAAAAGCTTACTAGGGACAACTTTCAGTTCATAGAAAGTGTACGTATTCCTGTTCTCAAAAGATCACTCATCTCTTTTGAAGTGATTGAATTAGGAGAGGTATATCCTAGCAAAACAAAAAATAAACTCTTGCAAAAAAACCCTACAGCTGCTTCAGCTTCTTCTGAAAGGAGCTTCAATTTCCACAACTGTATGATCTCTGAGAAGCAATTCCAATCAGATGATATGATCTGATCTTTGGCTGCAAGGCCATTCCCATGTGTCCTTTAGAAACAGTGCCCACACTGGCTTTACAGCTCTGAAGTTTCGTAGAATTTTATCTTCTGAGTGAGTCTCATCCCCCTTATCAGGGTTCTCCCACTCTGCTATTGTTACATTCTTTCTTTGAAGATGTTAAGGCAGAGCCAACATCTTTCGGATGGGAGGGATCTGACTGGTGATCTCCACCCCCCACCTCCCGTCTCTTCCATCCCTTTGAGTACGTGTGCACCTATAAGTGCCTAGACTTCATCAGAGGAAGATGATGAACACCGAGCAGTTGGACAAAACTGATCTATCAGGCATTCAAAGAAGGAATCTCTCTGTGGAGCAACCAGAGAAACTGAATGCGTGTAAGAGATGTTCTATACATGTCTTTGGTCTGTATTTTTATTTTATATTTATTTTACTTTTATGGAATGAGACAATTTTAAAGAATATAGATGCTTTCCTTACAGAGCAGCAGGAGGTCGTTTCTATGGCTCGATCCTGCTTTCACATGATCTTTCTTGTGATAGGTACTCTGTAACAATGTTCTTAAATGCTTCCCTTGGCTGGTGAGAGCAACAGAGATAAAAATTCTCCATCTTCATCAAATGGAAGCCAACCACTCTTTAATATGAGCCATGCTAGCTCAAAACACCTATTTCATGTTCCCTGTGTTGGTCCTGTTGTTGCTCAGACAGATGTTGTAAGACTATGAAATATAAGACAGTGTATTAAGTAAGATAGCATAAAAATCATGGTAATACATCCATTTATCATAAATCCTGCTGTTGAGTCAACAAACAGCCTACAGCATACCCAGGACAATTCTAAAGTAGAAGAATACCTAAATCCACAAAGCCAGATTGCTTCTCACATGTAAATTTTATCGGAGCTTGCTTGCATGTTTCTACAGCAACTTCCATCATTGGTCTGTGTTAAAGGACTTGGGATATAAGGTTTCAGCCCTGTACATCAGCTGATCTGCAACAATGTTTTGTAAGAGCTCTTCTTGGCAGTAAATAATTCCAACTCTTCTAAATCTCATTCACTGAGGAGAGACCGAATTTAGCGCTATGCAAATAGAAATGAAAAGTCCCCATTAAACACTTTCTTCAGGCACTGGAACACTTTCAAAGCTGAGTAATGATGACTCCCCGTGGTTTCACAGGTTAAGAGAAACTAAAGAACAACTTTGAAGTTACTTGTTGATGTCACAGATTTAAGTGTTTTATATACTTGCCATACTGAGTTCCTAAAATAAACTGTCTCGGAGAAGTTGCACAGGGAATAGCGGCTTTCCAGCCAAGGATCCTGTCTTCTGCAGTGTTTACAGGCAGTGTAAGAACAGAACACAAAGTGGTTCTGTCCCAGTCTCCCGTAATCAGCACCACGTGAGCCTCCTGAGCTAGAAGCTTCATGTTCACATTCAATAGGTATGGATTGATCTCTGAGCCTGTCCAAATCAAATGTGATCTGTGGTTTATACTGTTATGGCCAAGAACTGGATAATATCACAGACGTCTAGTGGTTTAGCTTCAGAAATACTTGAAAAACATTTTGAAGTTGTTAAATTTAATAGTGAGGAAAAGAATTCTAATCAGCACCATTTTCTTCAGGTTAATCTGTCTTGAATTCAAAAGTAGGCATATCTATAAGCAGGAGGCAGGAGTAGCTGAAGGAAACTGTCTATCCCCAAGCCTTGCTGTCAGCAGTAAAACGAACCCCAAAGTTTCTAAAAATGCCAACTCTCATCACTTTTTGTTACTATGGTAAATTATTTCTATATTTTTTAAATTAAACAAGGAGGAAAAAAATCCAGCTAAGTTGAAACCAGAAAATCACCACCAGTGAAACAGTGGAAGCCTTTGTTCCCATTCTTTCATGTCTTTGCAGTAGCAGGCAGTCTTTACTTTTTGCTGGATATATATTTCTGCAAAGTGAATAAAGACTTAGTAATGAATTTAATTAAAATCAGTAATGAACTTTTTCTTTTCCAACTGTTAAAAACACGGAGTGATTCAGATTCAGTTTGTAAAAAATTATGAGGTGTTCATTTAAAAACTTAATCCAAGAAATTGCTCAAGCACTGCAGACAACCAAAGGCAAGCCTACGCAGGCAGGGGCAGGCAGGGCTGAGCTCTTTTGCGTGCTGTGTTCCCAGCTGGCCAAACACACAGCCATCTTCATGTGATGTGTCCAAGTTAACAGACCTTATTTAGATACAACACTGCAATAATACTTCCATATAGCCTCAACATCAGAGCAGGCTCCCATCAGATGTCTCAGTGGCCAGCCAGCTGAGCTCTGCCCTCCACCACACACGCTGGTTTGAAAGGCATTAATCAACCTAATGCGGTTGTTTTCTCTATAGCCAGTGACAATTCTCACATCAAATCCCTTTCATTCAAGATTGTAAATATATACCTTAAGACACTAGACACGAAGAAAATCATACCTAGTTATAAAGAAATCTGTGTTCAGTCCTGCAAATTCGTGCCCTGACACAAAGCCTCTCTGAAAGCCAGTGCGATGTCTCTCATGAGCAATGTCCAGGTTGGTAAGACCCTTATAACCAGCCCTCATCAATATGTTTTTTAAATTAAATCCCTTGTATTGTAGTGCTTGTAGTACTGAAGTTTCATGGGACTTTGTATACAAACAAATACCAAGAAGTATATCAACACATCTCTAAACACTGCTTCCTAAAGTACTTATGTAAGTCTACTGCTAGAGATGTTTCACATACCAAGCCTTTTCACTGAGTTCACAGCACATACAAATACAGTTAAAAAAGCAAAGTCTAATTTTACAAAGGCTCCAAAATCACGCATTCAAATGTTGCTCACAAATAGTCACATACAGAAGCCAGCAGCCTGTGTGTCTACATCTTACTCTCTTGGTTGCCTCTTCAGAGAGCAAAAGGTAAAGTTAGAACCTAATTCTGGGGTTTTATTTTAAAGATAATGGGAAATTTTGTTCTTGGGACACTACTTTACAGCACCAGAAGCAGACCACTTACAAAACACCCCATCTCATCCTATTCTGTCTTATCATACATGTATCTAAAAATACAGAACAATGATGCAGAGTGTGCTATGTGTCCCAAAACCACACAAGTAATTTAAGGATTGTCTCCTTTTGTGTCTACTTTTTTTTTGTTCCCTTTTGATTCTGACTGGTGATATCAGTAAGATACACAAATGTGCTTATTTCAACATGTCAGGGTTGGATTTAGTTAATTTGTTTTTACACTAGTCACACATTTGAATTGACAGACAAGCATTTTAACGTGAACAGTACTTGTTTTGAAAGACAGAAGTACAAATTCAATGCAGAGTAACAGAAACTACATTTCAGCATTCAGAGCTCTCAAGTAAGAGTTTAAGAGAGTAGAAGCTTGGAACTGTGATAGAGGAAACTTTCATTAAGTGTACAAGTCCAATTTCCAATTAATGTAAACTACAAATGCCAAATTATAATCTAAAACAAAAACATCCCTCATCCTCTCCTCTCCCTGTCTCCAGTAGATTTAGTTTAACAGTATCCAGGCCAACTTCTTTTGAATTCTGGCTGAGTAAACAAAGAGACAACTGACATTAAGATAATTTCAAAATGATAGAAAATAGGACTAGAGATGACGTATAACGCAGTTTTCCCACTATTAACTGATGTCTTTAAAAAGTGCCTTGAGAGTCATATAGGTAAGGAAAGCAACTCTGATGTATCCTGTGTCCAAACACTCTGGTTTCATGAAATAACCCTTTGCCTACATGAAAAGCAGATCCTACTAAAATAGTAATGAAAAAAAAAAGGCAAATAAAGGGTGGTATTTCTGGGAAGACAGATAGCTATGAAATTTTCTCAAGAAATCTCAGTTTACATATATATAGGAATGGGTTTTATGTCCAGAACATCTTAAAATTTAAACAAATGAGAAGACTACACTAGCACAGTTGCAGATGTTTGTAATCTGGAAAGGATCGTATCAGCGCAGATTTACATCTTCCCAGAGCAGACATGAAACAAGCTGGAGCAGCCCGAGACTTAAACATGCTAAGTATACTACAGTAACCATTCAGAAGAAGAAAAAAGGAGGAAAGAAAAGAAGTTGAATCACACTAACTAAAACACTTATTTTGGTACATAAATCTGTGTGTAGCTTAAGGTCTGTGCAGAAGGATAAAGCAGCTTAAGTGCAATGACTCGTGTTTTAAAAACAACAGAAGAAACCCGAAGAGAAAAACAGAACTAAGAGGTCTGTAAGAGTGAGAAACAAGAAGAGGCAAACAGAAGCAAATGTAAAAGCATGAAAAGCAGCTTCTTGAGGGAAAAGGCAAATGAGAACTAAACACCTTACAGGTGGGAGGAAGGAAAAAAAAAAGCAGTGACTTATAATCATATCAGACTAGGAATTAATTAATATTATATTCTATTTCCCTTTGCTACCAATCTATTTACATCTAAACTATCAATAGTTGTAGCCATAATAAACCACAAATTAAGTATCTTCCCTTAATTTCTGAATTGTCTCCAAAAAGAGTTAAATGCTTTAGAAGCAAAGGATTACAAATTGGGGAACTCAAAAAAGATTTGCAGCTATCAATGAGGATAAAAACCAGACACATACTTTTGCAAAACAGGAAAAAGTCTTTTGCAAAAGGATATGGTCAAGCACTAGAGGCAGCTGAACTCAGGTAATGAATGCTGAAATACACAAGAAAAATATTTCCTCTTTTATAATTTGGGTGAAGAAGAGTAATATTCCCACTTCAAAGTTCCCTTGAATTTTTATGAAGAGTAAACCTTCCAACCTACAGCTACCAACAACCAGCTGCTTTACTAGAAATCTCATCACTTTTTGCTACCCCTTAAAATTCAGGTAAGTAATCTAATTCAGGGAAAAAAATCACAAATGTAGACCAAACATTCTGAAGAATTCCAGAAACGGTTGTGCTGGAGAGGGATTTGGGGAACTGAAAACGGAATGTTACACAGTTAATACAGACTTTTCCACTGAAATATTATACCCATACTCACAGCAACAGATGAGCATTCCTGAACTACTTTGCTTCCAGAAAGTATGCACTTTATTGGCCTTATCATTGATAAGACATTGCTCAGGCCTTTCTAGCGCTCTAAACATGAAAATATTAAGTGAAAACACAACTGAAGCCCTGAGCAACAGATTCAGTTATCTGAGCTATCTTTAAGATACCTGTCAAAGTTTCTCTAGCTGCCAGAGACAGATGATCACAAAGAGAGCCCTGCTTCCCTCTTGCCCCTCAAGGTCTTTCTTACAGCAATGCAGCCAGAATTCTATCAACTCCACTTCCTCCTGCAGTGCTACAGCAAATGTGGCCCATTCTTCCTACTCACCAAGGGGGATAGATGTGGATGACATCCTGTGGTCTGCTCTTCAGGTGAGCTGCTGTCTCTTTAGTAAAGAGGACTTTGAGTATCGGTTCTTCTTCATTGATTACAGCATCCTCAAGTGAACATGTAGCAGGAGACTGTTCCAGCTGCTGGCAGATGGCAACTTGTATTGTACACTCCTCAAATATTTCTAAGATCTTCACAATTAAGATATCTGATTTATCTGGAAAGTAAATTAAAATTAAAAATCAAAATGCAAAGTCTGGATGATGAGAAGTAAATTCTGGCACTCTAAAGATGTGCTCTCTCCACATCTGTCCCAATGTGAAAAATCCATCAATGAGTAGAATACATTACCTTACCTTGGTTAAAGTTTTGCAACAATTTTTATTTTCTTTACAGATACTACTAACTGTGGAAAGAAAAAGCCTACCTGCACTTCTTCCAAACACCAATGCAACCACAAACTCCCTACAAGAAGCCTGCTCTCACCACACTTGAACGTATAAATCTTGCAATTCATCCACTTTGTTCAGTCTTTTTTTATTACATACTGCTAAAAAATACATTTATTTAAAAACAGAATAATCACACTGTGTTAGAAGTGAAGTTGTGTTTGCTCTCCTTGACCTTTCTCAAAGCAACAGTTGTCAGGGACCAAGTTAAGAGAGTTTAAAGCACCTAAAAGCTGACAATTCACATTTGCAGACAAATGTAGAGAAAGAGGGAGTAAGACAGCTTGATTCTAGGCACTTTTGTCTATGCAGAACAAAGAACAACTTTGCACTGAAATGAAATTACTTCTAGGTCCCTTTGCAGTCTGCACAGGGCAGTAGCTACGCAGACAGACTTCGGTCTATATCTTCGGCTGTAAGATATTGCTGATTTATTCTCATTCTCACCCAGCTCCACACAAACCTGCACTCCAGTCACTGATGGGAGAATAGTTGTTACCTCCCTGCCTAATGCTGTGAGCATTTAGTGGGGCAAGACAGGGTCCCAGAGGACAAGGGCAACAGAGTCCCAGTTCTATCCTTTTTGATTCACAAGCTGCATTGGGAAAAACACAGCATTCCAAGAAAAGCAGCTGACATAAATTATTGTCTTTCCACAGCAAAGAAGAAAAAGGGGAGGAACAGTGAGCGTGATACTGGAACTTAACAGCAGAGTTGTATAGTTATTTGTTTGTTTATTTTAAGGCTCATTTCACAACTGTGAATGTTTTTCCTTTGGAAAATAAATCAAAATATTTTGAGTCTATGAGAAAGTTAAAGAAAAATTAACCCAACTCTCAAGAAATCCAAACCAAAGAACCCAGGCCTTAAAACCTTTCAGATTTATTAAATTTTACCAAAAAAAAAAAAAAAAAAAACACAAAAAAAGAAAGTATCTCTCTTTATTAAATTTCATACCAAAATTAAAATAAAGTAATATTGAAATATAAAACTGGTTCTCAAAACCACTTTCATGTGAACTAAATTTTCAGCACATGCGTCATGCTTCTGCAAAGCATTCCGCTGCCCCTGAGCTGGTATTTTCCAGCAGGATAAAGGGTTCCACCAGACAGTCTAACATAAGATGTACATAAGCCATTTCTGCCCAAGCCATTGCAGCTTGAGCTCCTTTTCCAGATACGAGAAGCAGGAGAACCCATTCTTTCTGCCAAGTCCAGAGACTGACTGATGAAGAGAGATGGTTGTCACCACTATTGCTCCTCACTGCTGTCACCTTCTCAGAGAAAGCTGTAACATTGCAGTGCCACTCCAAATACTCACTGCACTGTGTTAATGTTTGCTTATGTGCAAACTGCTGCCAAGGGTGAGCACTAACTAGTTTTCTATGCCTAAAGGGAAGGACTTAGAATATTCACACTTGAATTCTGTTTTGCCTGACTAGCTGCAGTTGTGGTCCTCTGTCAACCCCAAGTCATCTGGCATGCATAAACAAATTCTCTCAACCACAAAAATTCTTATCCTTTAAAGTAACTGAGCACTTACCTCTTCCCTCTAGACACACTGCACAATTTGCATTTGCATACTCCTTAAAATCCAAGTCACAAAAAAATCAGCTTCAATTTTGAAACACACCAACAGTTTATTAAATAAAAAGTATTAAGACAGCTTGTGAGAGAGACTGTTCATCACTTCTGAACTATGCACTTCTTACGTGACAATTCTTACTGGTCAGCAGCATATATGTTACTCAGCTGATAGTGCAGTTGGAAGACAATGAATGACAAGCTAATAAAATTTTTCTTTTAAATATCTCTGATTGTCAAACAGTTAAAATACTAGGTAAATCAAGAACTGTATCTATATGAAAGCATCTAAAAGATATTGGAGTAAAAAATGTCCTACCAAGGTACCAGAGTCTCTTGAAAACCTAAAGTTGGCACAAACACTGAGAGCTGATACTAAAGGAAGCAGAATGCTTCTACATTAAAAGCATCTCAATTCAGACAACTAGCCAAGTCTCACACTTGGCACACATGCAGGTTCTACAGAACCACAATCTCTTTGTTTATTTAGATGCACAGAGATAGTTTAGTTTAATTACTCTGAAATTATTATTACTGCTGATGATAGTGTTCTCTTGAACAACATGGCAAAGCACTTTGGATTGCTGGCACATGATGAAACGCCAAAGTTCAGAACATAGCTTCGGTTTTAATTCGCTTGGCTCTTGCATTGTTATGTCAATCAAAAATAAATCAAACATATGTAGCTGTACACTGAAGGCAGAATTTGTGGGTGAGGAGATGGGCTGGATCACTGCAAATTCTACAGTTTCCAGGGAAGTTTACTTGTTTGTTCCTTGGATAGCTCGGAAGTTCTTGCTTGCTGAAGTCCTCATTCACCTAATTTCATTTGCAAAGCAGAATTACAGCCCAAGAAACACACATGTGCAGATTTCATGGCAATGCCTAGTAATCTTAAACAAGGAAGTATACCTCACAATAATATTATTTTAAAAGGTGCAATCAATACCTGTGCTCCAATCATGCCCACTCCCACACTTCATATTCCTTCATTTGCCATTCTGCTGTCTAGAAGTCTCGTGAACTTTCTTTTTCAGGGTTAGTTTTTAAGAAAATCAGTGAGCTAATCTGGCCAATCACAAAGCTACCAAAGTGCAGAAGCAGATACCAGGGAGAGGAAGGAACAAGGGATGGAAAGGGGGGAGGTGGGGGAGGAAGGGTCTGAGGAAGGATGATTCTTTGCAGTGACAGTCCAACCAGGCTGGATTAAGTCAGTTTCAAACAGTAGCCAGTTACTTCTTTTCCCCTGTGGTGCCCAGGTTGGGCTGTCCTCAAGAGGCTCCTGCAGCACAGGAAGGATAGATATGATGAAGTCACTGAACAGAGATACAAGCTGTTTAAGGTGTGTGGTCTGCTGGCACAGGTGATACCATAAGCATATATAAGCATATATATTCTACAACTCTTGGCCAGACTCATCGATTTTGAGCCTCAGTGTTCACAATTGACAGACAACACAAGAGGGTAATGAAAACATGAGTCAGGGCACACCTAGAGTAATCTTTCAACTACCAACTCTAGGCATGATGCTATATACTGGAAGGATCGTGAAACAGAGAGAAGGAATAAGAACTGCAAGTACGTATGGAATGCTTGTTTAAAACACCCTTCAGTTTACTTACTTGAAGGTAACCTTTATTGTCCACTGAAAGACATGTGTACATGCATACTTGCAGAGTGAGCATACAGCTGCCTGAATGTGTTTAGAAATCTTCCACTGAAGCAGCAAATTGAAGACTGCTTAAGAAAGCTCTTATAAAAACTTAGAATACCTCAAGTTGAAAGGGACCCGTAAGGATCATTAAGTGCAACTCCCTGCTCCTTGCAGGATAACCTAACACAACATCATACAACCAAGAGCCTCCTGCAAACACTCCTTGAACTGACAGGTTTGGTGCTGTGGGGAGCTTGCTCTAGACATCAGCCATGCTTTCAGTAAAGAAACTTCTCCAAATATTCATTCTTGTTCCAGATGCCTCTGCATCAGTGAAATGCTTGAGGGAGATAAAGATGGAAACCCAGATAGCTGCCTGATCGGTGTCAGACACAGGTGCATTTCCCAGCAAAGCTCTGGGTGCTTTGAGCTCGGGTGACAGAGGGCTGCTGCAGCTCAGTGGTCCTGGAACACAGCCTAGCACAGACAGCTGCCCCTTCCAGCATCTCTCTGTAGCCCTCACACTGAGTCAGCTGGACGGTCAGAGAAAACAACCACTGACACGGGATCAAGGATCATTTGAAATATCTGGCCCCACGAATATAAACAGAGGGCTTATTCATCCCAGGGGCATGAAGTATAATTCAATCCCTGATACACACGGTTCAAGGTACCACAAAGAAAGATAGAAAGGCACTGGTAAATCTGGCATTGATAAATGTGGCTGACTATGAATTTTGAAGAAGAATTTGGGATGTACAACATGTCTATTTGAAAAAAAGAACAAAACCCACAACCCAAAAGAAAAACATTTAAAAGGCAGGGAAGTCAGCCACTATGGCCTGTAATGCTTCCTCACTTCTAACAGAATCTTCCATAGGAAGAAAAACTTTCACAAAGTCATACAGTAACATGCTAGCCACTAGTGAATTGAAATGTTGGTCACAGAAGGGCTGAAGTACAAGAAAAATGAGGTACCAGTCATGATGTGGGTTACTCACATCATTCTTTGCAGAATACTGCTGTGATAAATGCCACCCACTGAAAGGTAACAGACTGAAATCATTGCTAGATGGAGCATGATGAAACAGATTAGTTCCTCCAGACTTCACAAGTGGTCCAGAATTAGTGAAACCAGCAGCCTGGCCGGTGGGAGAAACAAGCTGTTTAAGCAGGGAAGCATCTCAGGTAAAGCCTGAGATGGCTGGCAAGAACCTTCACCACCTCTTAGACAAGAAACAAAAAGCTCTAACAAAGATAAAGAAATCCTGACCCAAACCTAGGCAAATGGAATATCAACCTCTCACTGCTACTGTTAGCAGAACCTTTGAAATCAAAAGTTTTTTTGGCAATAGTAGTTATGAAACAAACCTGGCAATGACCTTGGGCATAATTTCCAAAAACCCTGATGCTCCATAATTGTGTGTCCGAACAGGTCTACATTGTATGCATGAGTTCAGAAAAAACAATCAGTAACTTCCTGGTAGGAGAAAAACATCTATTTAGAACTATTAAGAACACAGACAGTAATTCTGGTTCACAAAGCCCCCGAGTCAGAGATCTTTGGGAGATCACTGGGAGAAAATTTTGGAAAAATATCAAGTGTTATCATTTTCCCTAGGCATTTTGGTAGCTCATATATGAACTGCAGAAACAGGATCCTAAGGTAGAGGAGTTTAACCACCTAACAGATCTGCTCTGACATCCACAGTTAATTATTTAATTCCAGGTGTCCTCTGGGATGTTGGTCTCTCACTTCAATTTGCAATCCAGACATGAAGTAGCTTAATTAAACCAAAGATAATTCAGGTGCCTGGGAGATGAGCAAACAAATTTCACAGTGAATGCATCAGTTTCCTTGAGTAATTATTTTCATTTCTGTTTATTATTTCAGTGCATAGGGTGATGCTGCCCTTCAGTCATGCACCCTGTCATATATCATGACATCAAAACACATTTTGACGCAGTCCTTTGCAGATGTTCTGCATTACTCTGAATTCCAGAAGAGTTAAAAAGAAACAAAAAGAAAAAAAGAGGAAAAAAGAAGAAAAACATTCACCGTTCCTTTGGAGATCATGGACCCTGAGGTCGTGAGCTTTTTGAAGACTCCAGCATGATTCTACAGTCTCTGGCAGACTGAATGTCCTTAATCTTCAGCCCTAACATCGTGGCTTCACAGCAGACACATACATTTAAGCCACATCTGAATGTACATGACCACGAATGATGGACTGGTCATGCCAAGGGCAGCCTAGGAGGGACACTAAGAAGAAAGCCAGCCTGCTTTGACTCTTAACAACGAAAAAGCAGTTTGGGGAGAAGGAAAGGAAAAAATAGCAAGGAGCACAATTAAAAAAACCCAAATGTTCAGACATTCTGGCTTCAGTGCCTGAAATACAACTCTAAAGTTTGTTTTAATAACTCTGTAACTACCAATAAGGAAGATAAATGAGGAGAAAAATATAGAAATTATGATCTCTTGGGAATCACATATTTTATGTTTCTCTTGCGACACAGTGACAGGAAGCTGAACGCATTGCAAGGAGAGGATCTGTGGAGCCTGATGTATGGAAATGCATCAAATGCCAGTATCAGTAAGGCTACATGTGTTTCATCTGACTCAAGTGAATTTTTCTATAATGCTGCTGTTCAAGTGTTCCCAAAGAGCACCTGTAGCCTTAAAAGGACAGTTCTCAAAGAGATCCAACGCTCTTTAGAGTCAGTCAATAGAAGTCCAGCAGCAGAGCAATCCCTATGAGACCTGGAGGGTGAGAAAAAGTGGTTCAGGACAGAAAACTGAATCCTACATTATTTGAACGTGTTAGCTGGGATAGCCAGTGCACCTCCACACAGATCAGCTCAGCAGATGTAACAATAACACCATCACACCAACAAGACCAAAACAAAGCCAAGATGGGTACTCCTTAATTTCTCCATTTTTCCTCTCTGCCATGAAATTTTGCAATGTTGAGAGAATATATCTGACCCACAGGGCTGCTATGCCCATCTGAATGCAACTGAACATAGTAACCATACAATGACATAAGGGAAAAATAAGTTTTCATATAGGCTGCAACACCAATGCAGAACAGTGAACTACAACCACACAGACCAGATCTTACAAACACAGCAGAAAACTGGAGCTTAGTAAAATGCCAAGTAGTGTATGGCTCTGCAATGCTGAGCTTTCCAGAAAAAACCCAAGTCATGTGCAATCCTGAAGAAGAGCAGAGCGGAAGTTATTATTATTGTGGTAATGAACATACACACACCTACCAGCAAATAAACATGTGAACTATCATGCAAATCAAGAATGACAAAGTAACAGAGAAGTTTCTTCTCAGCCACAAAACTTACCTCACCAGTCATGTGGATAAAAGAAACCAAGCAAGCAGGGCAAAAGGAAGAGTACTTTTTCATTTGCTCTTTAAATCAATAAAAAAGTATATTTAGGCAAGTAGAGCTTTCTGAGAAACACAAGACAAACTCATAAAAATATTCAAGGAGGGAGATGAGATTGCTCAAAGCCATGTTAATATTTGAAAACTGCTAATAAATATTTGTTTTGTGCAAAAACAGTCAGGACAACCTGTATTTGTTCTTACCAGCAGTAAAAAAACCAGTCACAATTCTTGATCTTAAATGATATCAGAATGATACAGGAAAAAGGACAGATGCTTTTAAGAAAAACATATTATTGTTACTTTTGCTCAAAGAGTTATCAAACAAATCATATATATGAACTGCAGTTTAGAAGCAAATTTGTACTGTAACTGACATATTTAGTTGACATTTCTAAAAACCATGGTTGAGTAGTTAAATTATACTTTCTCTTAACTGACAAATTCTTTAGAAATATGCACTACAAGAAATACAGGTTTTACACTCAAGTCAAATATCTCCTAATCCTAGCTCAAAGCCCTTATAAAATAACACTTCTCACTGAAAGTACAAAGAATTGTGGGCAATTAACGCTTGGGAATAGTACTCACTGCCCTAAGAGTGAAAGTCATTTTCTGCCTTTGGTTCAGATGAACAGGTCAGATACACATTATGGAATTACTAAGGAAACAAAGAAAACCCCACTTTATGCCTTGTCTAATAGAGCAAACTAGCAACGCATTTCCAAATTTGTCTCCTTCAGTTATTTTTTCAAAGGCATTCTTCCATCCCAGCATCATTTAACTTCTAATTGTTGAATGTGGGTTCCAAAACTGTAGTTACTAGACACCCCCCTGGGATAGCACATACTATCTCCACTAGAAGAATAGCCAACCACTTTCTGGTTCAAGCCACAAAGTTTTACTTTCATTCTCAAGAGTAAAAAGTATAAAATGTCAAATTACAGGCATAAAACAAAAACATTCTTTTGCTTGGCATCCCATTATTATTCTTCCTCCTGACTCATGTAAAAATTGCAGGTGCAGGCATAACAAACTCAGCAAGCAGGTAAATACCAAGCAGACCCTTGTAATCCAAAGTCAATGCTGAAAACCAGGTGAAGATTACATTTTCACAGCCCGTACAAAGACTTCTGGTTGCTATTCAGATCTATACACGTTGTTATTCTTCCTGAGCTGGTAACTTCTGAAGCCATTCAAAAAGATTTTTTGCAAAAACACATCAAGTCTTGCAGGCATGGTGGCTTCTTGCCACATGCCACATTAATTTTTAAAAGGCTGCTGAATTTGGCTGTTCTTTAAACACTATACATTTTTTATAAGAACATATATAAACTACTTAAAGTAACTATGCATGTCATTATTGTTTCCCACAAGAAAACAAAAACATACAAGGAATTCTTGTTTGAAAAAGACAAGTTTACATTTGATTTTTTCCTTCACGATGCTGTAACAAGTTCAGACAGTTGACTAGGAAAAAAACCCAAAACTGGCCACTTGCCATGTCTCTAATTTATAGTATTAACTCCAAGGAATAAAACAAATCGTCAAGAATCAAGAAAATACGCAACAATTACCAAAATTCATACTTCTGGGTTTTTAGAAGAATTTTGCATAGTAAAGAAAACCCTGTTAAGTGTGACTCTTGTTTTCTTCATCCATGTGCAAGTTTCATGGCATTCAAGCTGCTAAAATCCCTTCTTCCCACTATCTTAACTAGTCACTGAAACTGGAGAGGGGGAGTGATTGTTTATATCCTATTCTCTAAACCTTTCAGCCTTCTTGAAAATGTGGTGTTACATATGAAATCCTGTCCTCATCTCCAGGGCTTCACCCTTCTCCCCTCATACCTGTTCCACTTCCTCAGCAAACTGAAGATTGGTTGCCCCTTGAAGGTCACCTTCCCCTGAGAGGAAGGAGCAATTTGGAAGGCAAGATCAATGGTTTTGGTTTATTACCGGTTCACTACTCTAATTCAATTGTAACCACAAATCTTAATCTCAGGCTAACAAGTACCAGATATCTTGCATCAGACTACAAATGCTAGAGAATAATGTGTTTCTGCTTTTAAGGTAAAGAACTGCTTTGATGATAACTGCAAGAAAAAGAAAAACAATAGAAGGTAAGATGTAGAGAAAGTAAAATTTCAGAAGTTACAAAAGGAATCTAACGGAGTTTGCTTCAAATATTATTTGTATCCCAGGAAGGCTGTCTAAATGTAACTCAGAAAAACACTATTTTTTCTTCTGCATCATGCAATCCTCATATAACCAGTAGATGTTGACAGGAAAAAGGTTTGTGCTTTTGTTGTGGGGTTGGGATTTTTTTCCCCTCTCTCTCTTTCAGCTGTCCAGATCTCTTTGCCCAAACAGGAAACTTCATGGGGAAGTTGCAGCACTGCATACAGAAAAAAAGCTTGCAAATGGTCTACAGACGCTTGCACAGAGTACTCTCAAACCATCAGCTTGGCTGATTTCAGACATGCTGTTATGTGCACTGCACCTCAGCCTCCCTTTTACATGTTGGGAAGAAAAGAAAATTTTGGATTTGTGGCAGAGCCTGACATCTGCCTCCATTAGAACTAAACCACAACAAGCACCCAATCAATGCAGTGTAGCATGGGCAAACTTTGTTCTTATCTCCCTTCAGGCCTCTGTCTGGTATGGTTAGCTTGATTTACAGAAATAGAATTACCAATCACCTAGTAGAAATGCATATTCTTAGTGAGTGCCTATCCCAACACAGGGCTGGGCTGCTGAATGCAATTTTGACCCAAAATTGTCCAAGTCAGAGAAAGCAAGATTTCTTCTACCCTGCAGAATAAGTCAGTCAAAAGTGAGACCCCACGCACTGTATAAAAACCAGAAACTGCATGCTGAAAGGAGGCGCTCTGTTCTGGGCAGTGATTCATCCCAGTGACCAAGAGGCAGCCAAACCACAATGGTTACTTACAGAAAGGGGTCAGGGAACTAGAAGACAGGAATTTTTAAAAAAAATAAAGCCAGAAACAAAGTTTTTTTGAATAATATGAAGATCGATATAAACTAAAAGTAAGCAACAACAAAATAAAGGCCTAAAGTTCTGTGACTTGAAATGTCTAATGGGGGGAATAGCCCACACTTCTGTAAACATCTTTCCTTAAATCTCAAATGTAAGGAAGACGTCAAACTGATCTCATTTGAAATTGCTCCCCTTTGCTTTAGCAATGAACTTCTGGTCTACATGTCTACCGGATATCCAAAATGATGTGACAGCTCTCCCAGCAACTAAGTTACTTCAATCCTGCACATTAGTCTTCAGGCTTCTTTAGTAGCTCAAATGAGTTTGTAATTTGAGAAGTTCTTTCCTCTCAGAAACAGTCCTGGAAACAATGTGGTTTAGAAATATTACTGGGCAAAACAGAAGGGAAACAAAATTCAAGAAGAATCTCAAACTAGTGAGACACCCTTAACTTGAACCTAAAGAGATGAAAGCTGAAAGTGGAATTAATTTGCTGTGCTGACACTTCACATTCCAGACTAGATGCAATTAGAAGGTTATCTAGTTACATTACTAAAATTTCAACCATTCCAACTGATGTTCTCCAAACCAAACACCAATTTTATTTTGGTGACACAAAACAGTATAGCCATTCTAAGAATACAGCTATCAAAAATAATTTTTGGCCCAGATGAAAAAGTATCTCTAAAACATTATCACAGCTATTTTAAGGGTTATTTTAAAATCCTCATACATTGGAATAAGGATCGGAAATGAAATTTAGGCTGTGAAGTTGAAATGTATTCCTAAATTATGGCATGTCCAGCATTTTTCAGAAATTTTAGCAAATGCTTACAGGGTAAATGAAACAGTAGTTTGTCCTAAAGACTTCTAACTGGCCCAAATTCTCATACATTTGCGGTATGATGGCAAAAGACATATCCCAGAAATAGTTTGTCTTCTGCCAAAACTAAATCATCTCAAAGATGTTCATCAGAATTTTTTAAATGTACTTAAGAATAAAGCAAGGTATTTTCCCATAGTCGTTTTCTCATAAAATGCTAACGAATTCTGAGTCATTTTCTGAAAGAAAGAGAATAATCAAAGAAAGGAATTCAGCCAGAGGCAGAAGTTTAGCATGGAATATTTCAGCCTAGAAGTTAGTCTGACAAAATGGTGAGCAGCCAAACACAAGGTTTTGTAATGACACATGTGAAACTAGGACAAAAAGAATACTAGCATACTAGCAGTGTTGTAGGTCTGTTATATAGAGAACATAAAAAAATTTCATTTTATTAAAAAGACAAACCTATTCAATATCTATTTCTGTTCCATATTTCAGAAGCAGCAAGAGGGTGTCCTCATGCCACATAATGATGAAGATACCTCCTATCCATTAGTAACTCAGGTGGATGTGTTGCCAATGCAGAAGTTTTCACTAGTTTTAAGTGAGCATGCCTGTATAATTTTCAACATAGCATTTCTGAAAAGAGTGTGCTAAAGACACTTCTGATTTCCTGATTGCACTTTTTAGTGAGTCTTTAAATATTGGTGAAAGCCCAGAAGACTGAAATGATGATGATATTGTGCTACTATTCAGGAAGGGCAAACAAACTGGCTTACAGTAACTAGAGACTAGCTAGCTTGACATCAGATCTACGCAAAGTGACTGGAAAAAGAAGTAAGGAATTAAGGTCAGAAATACAATGTGCTATTCCACATGGGTGGCATTTTGAACACAGGATGTAAGCCCTCTAAAGCTCCAGTGAGAAACTGTGAGACTAGCTTTAGCCAACAGTTTGGGTGTGACCTTAAATCATACAGCCTTCTTAAGAAAATCCAACCATTTTCACTACAAGTAATGTACCCTTTAAGTGGAATGTAAAAAAAAAGTAAAAAAAAGGTTCAGAGAACTAACTTTGTGAATTACAGTTAGAGCTTACTACCAGTGCAGAATTTTAACTGAGTTACAGGAGGATTTGAAAGTAAACACTCATGGTAATATATGGTTTTCATCAATTATATAAAAACAAGTTCAAAAAACTGCAAAAAACCTCTGTCATACCACAAATTCAAGCAAATTTGTGACTAAAAGAGGACAGGCTTGACATACACAATGATTTGAACTCTAAGGTTAGCTGGGCATACTCAAATGAATCCGACCTGAATCCCTGTGTTCAGGCAGAAGAAACAGAAAGAGCAGCTGGGGAGTTGGAAATGGGAGCTCAGAAAGCAACAGCTATATAAGTTATGAAATCATATTGGACAATCAGTTCAGCGTGAAGTCCCAGCACCATGCTGTAACCAAAGCCAAACCAGACCTGAATGCTTATCACAGACCTTGAACCTACAGGAGTCTGAGAAGTGAACTGGACCTGGCAATTATTTTAATGAGACTAAAACTGGAAGAATACATACAGAGTAGCTGTCCTTGTTCTTAAGACCATGCTGAAAAGTTTGAGAGGGTACAGTAAGGAGTCATGCAAATCACTTGAACACTGATAAAAATGTTTTAGATACCCTTAAAGAGCTCAGTCTATTTAGTTTATGAAAATTGTGAGGCAGCATGGTTTTGTTATGCAAGTGCCAGAAAGGGAAAATGTCACTAAAGAGCTCTTTAATCTAATGGAGAGACAAGAAACAAAAGAGGGGAACTGAAGCCAGACAAACTTAAGACTTGGAACTTTTAAAAATTTGGGAGTGGAATTAGGAATATACTCTGAAGGCAAATGATAGATTCACTTCTCCACATGTTTTCAAATTAAGACTAGAGGACTTTCTGAAAAATAAATGCACGTTAATATGTGCTCAGATTAATACAGAATAAATGCTTGAAATTTCGTAGACTACAGTGACACATACAAAAGTTGATTAGAAAACTTGACCATTTCTTTACATTGCAACACTGTGAATCCATTACCTCTTGAGAAACATTACTGAAAGGTGGTGCTACCAGTCACCAGTAACTGATTCGCATAACTCCCACCATTTCTTTTAAAGTGAAGACCACTGTAGTTATGCTTCACACTCATTTCATGGTTGTGTGTTCTATTTGTTCATACTTGGTGTCACTCACAATTTCAGCACTTATCTGTGAATTTTAATCCATGTTTGTCTGTTGGCAAGGAGTGATTATAAAGAAAAACAAACAAGAGGAAAGGGTGATTACATGGAAACAAACAAAAACAAACAAACAAAAAATCTGAACACCCATAAATTAAAACTTGACTTGTCCTACAACTTGCTGAAAACACCATTTTCTGAAATACCATTGCTGAAAACAACATGTGATGCTGGAAAACAAGGAGTTGTGAAGAATCTAGATGGAGGCTATTTGAAATATGTTCTTCACCCCATATAGTCAAATAATTTGATGACTGAGACATTAGAAACCATCGTATTTAGCAGAAATGCAATATTAGTTCAGAAGACAATCAAGAGAATATTAAACCCAAGTCAGGCAAAACTGACAAAGACTATGAACTTCACTTTTACCCCCTATGTAGGGCATATATACAGATGTATGTATATACTTTCACAGTAATACTGTATAATGCTTCTTACCTGAGGGGATTTTAGCATCTGAAACACACTGGTGCCTCCAAAAGCTAATGGCAGATCTTTCTCTGTTCTGCAGCCGACATAACCTCTCAGCTAGCCCGCCCCTGCAGAGAATAAAGGAATGCTCAATTTTGCCACAAAGTATTTGGTTTTGCTGAGTTACAAGCCATGGGACAGATGTAGACGCATATACATATATGTATCCTTTGACCCTTAGAGACAGAATCATGTAGTAAAATTATGTTTTGCAGATTAGTTTTCCTAATTTTGATTTTCCAATAGATTTACCCTCAATAAAACATACACTTAGGGTCAACACACACAATAAAACACTTTCACTCTCTGGGTGTCTAGAATCTTCATGTTTTCAGTCCTGTCTCCAACATAAAGATTTTAAAAAAAAGGCTCCCAACTTTTCTTTGCACTTATGCATGGATCCTAATTGACACTAGAGACAATTGAGAATTCAAAACAAACCAGTGTAACCACTAGTTGTAACAGGTTGGGTTTTCTTTTCCCTCGCAGATTTGTTTGTCTGTTGGCAAGGAGTGATCACAAAAATATTCTTTTACCCATACTTGACCCTATGATTCATTTCACAAGCTGGGTCAAGTGTGCAGTTTCAGTGGTCTGAACACTCTCCAAGATGAAATTAATTTAGCATTCCCAAGGTGAGGAGCAGAGGAGTGGCATCTAGCACAAATACACTTAAGGTAATACTAAAGCAATTCCTACTTCTGGATTCAAAGCCAGAAGACATAATTTCTCACTTTAAGAACAAAAAGATGTATGTGTTGGAAACTATCTTTGGGCTACTACTACAAAATGCTTTGGACTACTGTGGGAGTGTTTGAACACTTTTCTTTGGCTTCAAAGAAGCTATTTGCGTAAAAACCTACTTCAGTCTTTCCTTGTAGTGTAAGTTTTTCCACCGCAAGTACTATTGAATTTATCAATAAAGCTTTCTATTAAGGTGAAATGTGTCCTTGGGTTAAACTGGTTTAGGAATCAACAGAGATAACATACAACCACCTTACAACTATTTGTGCACATGAATAGAATTTTTTTGTGTAGAAAAAAAAAGACAAATAGCTTGGTAAAGCCCACATTGCAGATGTGAAACTGGGAAGACACACCTGTGGAAGCCAAGAAGGAGCTAAAAAGGCTAAGCAGGACTTCAGGTAAGCTGTAAAAAGTCTCTCTTTAGTTACCAGTTATTAAATAAGTTCACCTGCAGACAAATAAACACATTATATGAAAAGTAGTTAGGTGTCTCAGCTGAATTTTTAATGAAAAACTATATCTGCTGCAAAATTTTAACTATCACAAGAATTTTTGGATGGCATGGCTAAGCATCTTGGTAGTAAAGATCTCAAAATGAACACTCCAAAATACAAGAGCCACATTTGATTCAGAATGATCTATAGAAGTTTTCTAGTTTACATCACTGCATCTCCTCTATGGCTGCTGCCAGGTAGAGAGGAAACAAATACCCAAACGTCCAAAATAAAGAACTCACACTTAACAAGCTTTAAACCCTGCTATATTAGGGAGGAAAACAAACATATTTAGGAAACCTGGGGCTCCAATGAAGTTCCGGGTAAACCTAACAATTTTGATTAATCCTGGTTTCAAGATGGACTTTAAGGAACAAGGGCAACTAATACAGGTAAGTGCAATGAAGGCTTTGATACCAAGAGTAGCACAGTCAAGCACAGAACCTCCTACAGGAGAACTGACTTTGCTGATAACACTGTGCTCATCCACATTTACCCCAAAACTTGAGCACTGAAGCATTTCCACACCACAACACTTGTGGGCAAGACAGTTCTACAAACTCCAAGATGTCTACCCAATTTCTCTTCTCACCAGGCAACTATTCTCAGTTGCAATTTAGCTTGGCTGTGTGGTCTACACAAACCATGCTGGAACAGGTAGGTGCCAACTCAGCTAGGCTTAGAAAAGCAGCAGTAAAATGCATTTTGAGATTGCTCATTTCAAACTCTTGCATGCATAAGTGTCCACCTGAACCCTGTGGCTGGACTGTAGCAATACACCACACAGTCAGAAGCTCAAAAACTTGTTTTGCTGAAAGAAAACTGTTCAACAGGACTGTCCTAAACCCCTACTCCATTCCTTCCACAGACAACAGAAATGTATCTTCTTAGTTCAAATAAATGCTGAAAAGCGTTAAGGTGGCTTCAGAAGAGAGGAGCTATTACTGGCTAACAGCCTAATTTCTCCCTTTTTCCCCATACAGAGCTATGGTTGTGTCCAGTCAATCAGTTCCCACTTTTCTGCAAGCCAACCACCGTTCCACCTATGGCAGGAACGCCCTTTAACATGAAGGAAAGCAAGTTTCTGGTTTCATGGCTACTGCACGTATCACTACTCCTGTTTCAGGTCTGATCTATCAACTAGGAGGGTCTCACTGATGTTCACAACTTCATTATTAATTTGCTAACTACATCCATATTAGGATAACAGTTATCACAAAGGTCCATGACAAGTAAAACTTTTATGACTTTCCTTAGCAGCCCTCTGTGCTAAGGAAATAGACTGATATTTATTAATAATCACCCATCCATTCACATTCCAAATGCAGTTAAAAATAGTTTAAACTGAAAATATCATAAAGCATTTTGCATATTCTTTGCTGCAGAACACAAAATATAAACAAGAATGCATTTATCAGAGGTTCTCGGCTGGTCATTGTAAATGCTGTTTTTACAATGTCTGTTTCATACCTTGTGAAATTGGAAGACACAATTCAAGGACATGCCATGCACAAAAGGAATTTCTATGGTAAGAACAAGAGTTAGAACTTTATGGTTTGTTTCTTTTAAAGACATAGAAACAAAGGAGTTTAAACACTGCTCCAAACAATGGAGGATTAACCCCCTTTTTAGCTCAAACACATAAAACAAACAAAGAAAAAAAATGCTTTCTGTTACATAATCTATCAGATTTGATGACAACAACATTTGAGAACTACTAATTCCTTCTCATACAGTACAGGTGCCAACACTATTAAAAACACTTGTGCATGTGCTGTGAGATACCATGAAGCATACAGCCAGAGTCACTCCTGGATGTGTGGATAAGAGGTAAGGCAACATCTGGTGTTTGTATTTTACATATATATATACACAGAGAGAGAGATGAAATTAGCAAATATGTTTTGATTACTAATGTACGATCTCTGTAATCGAGGGAACCAACAAAATGTATTGAAATAATAAAAACTGTAATTTAAGATGCATACTTTACTGATCAACTCTTCAAACTTGCCCCCAAAAGATTTTAATATGAGCAAATTGAACACATTTGGTGAATTGTTAATGCAACGGCAGTGAAGCCAAACTGCCCAGATACAATCTCCACTGCCCACAATCTTTTTATTTTTAATCACAAAACTTTCAGTACAACTATTTTCTTCCTTTAATTCCCTGAAGGCAGACAGATTTAACAAGCAGCAATTCATGTCCCACTTCCATACTAAAGCTGAGCTTGTTGAAATACTGTATTTAAAACAACATATTGCCATTACTGTCCATGTCCAACAATATCCACATGAAAGACAGCTTTGATAACCATAAGAAAGATCAGCATCCTGCACAAAAGCTCAGTTTCTCAGTTGGCCCTTCCCACAAACTTTAACAGCAAGACTGAAGAGTTTTGTGCCATCATGTGACAACTCTCACCAAAAGGTAACATTGAGACTGATCTCTGACTCTCAGGCTGCTGGTCCTTACTTCCCAACTCCAGTGAGGTTAATAGAAAATAAAAACAAAAAACCCAACAAAATTCAGCCAAAAAAACAAACCAAATCAAACAAAAACCCCCCAACCAACCCCACTGCCCCCCAAAAAAGGGAAAAAAAGCAGAACACTAGTGAGTATGCAATGTTTTGAAAAGTAATTTTCAATCTTTCTGAAGTGTTGATCACTCTGTGTTTATTTTTAAGGCTTTTATTCAGCAAGGCACTTACTAAAAATAACTTCACATTCATCCAAGTTTAGTCCTTTCCAGACTTCATTTGAATTTAAGAACAGTGAACACTTAAGTGTCGCATTACTGAATTGTCTTCTCATATATCCTATATGTAAGACTCCATATAATTCAAAACACTAAAGGTTACACAAATATCAGGACTGGGCAATTTCCGTCCTCCTCTCTTTTCAAAGCAATTAGAGATCTCCTCTCCTAATTCCATGTTAACTGGTGAAGTAACTGACTTCTGCCACCCTCATCTGTCCCTTTCCACTCCAAGGGTCACTTGCTAAAGAACTAGAAAGAACCCTTAAGTGTTCTGGCATTTAATTTGCCAATGCTGCAAACCCATCAGCCAGTTTACAACTTGAAAAGTAATAACACTGAATGCTGACACTCACTACCAAGTGCTACTTCAGTGCACAAAATAGAATGGGTACATATGAAAGATGTGATTGAAACATGTTGGCCACAAGAGCACAAGTCTCTACAGAGGCCCACCTCCTCTCTACACAGAAGAGAAGCTGCTGACTTTGTGAGGCAACAAGGGATCAGAAAGAGCAATTTTAGCTTTACAGCTCACTCAAATTCTGACTCAACAATAGATTTATCAACTTTCACCTCAGATGAACCACAATTACCATGATCTCTGGCAGGATTCTGTGCCAGATGCTGGATTTTCTTGCACACCAGTTGCTGACGTTTCAATGCTCTGATCTATTGTACCCATCCAGAGACCTTTTTTTTTCTACACTAGCCAAATCAACAAGGCAGACATTACTGAAAGGCTCTTCTAGAGCCTTAAGGATTCAAAGATTTAAGAGTTCAATAAGACAAAAGTATTTTCAAGTCTGTGTAGTCTCTCATCACCCTTCTTGCAATTGTTCCACAATGGAGGTCACCTCCACAAAACATACATGGAACAGATAGCATTTTTGTGATTCCCCCTAGCACAGAGAGAGAGAGGTATCTTTCAGCGACTGCATTAGACAGGACTGACCATCTAGAGAATTTACAGTGTCTTCAGCTGTAAATTCCATACAGCATATACCAGAGACATCCTCAACACCACCTTTGACAATTCAACTTTTGCCAGAAGTGTCTGGACATTATACCACAATTGCTCCTGCAAATTAAAAATAGTTCTTTGTCACAGACACCAAAGCTTCATCATTCCTGTGTAGTGGGTTTTGGTTTCCAGGTCCCAGTTGTTGCCTCAGACAGTGCAGAGGAAGAGATGTAAAATGGATTACAGACATAACTGCTGAGAACAGAGTGGGTGAGCACTTTCTACAGCCCATATGGCCTCTGGTGGAAGATTTTATGTAAAATCGTATAGGTAGTTGATTTTCCCATGCCTCTACTTAACCAAGTAAATAGAAAATATTTGAAATAACTTAGGAACATCTTTGTAAATAAGTAATCTTTTGAGGCTTTCTCCTTTCATAGTTTTCAGGGCATTGACCACCCCTTCTTAGCAGCCACTGAAAAAAACCAACCATCACCACAACTTTAAAGTTTACCACAGCTCTCTGCCTCTTCAGACTCCTTAAGAGAAAAAAATTATTTCAGATTGTCCTACCTTTTTAAAGCAGAGGCTCTAAGCAGAAGTAAGATGATTTAATAAGAGTCTTCCCAGAAATAACTTATCCCCACAGTATCAGGGAAGAGCTTCCCTTCAGTTCTGGAGGTTCTGGCTTGCCTGACCAGAGATCTTGTATAGAAAAGCAAGTGCCATGCTTAAACAAACCAAAGGCACCAAAAGTACTTTTCTCTGATGGGGAAAAATATAACCTGCTAAACCACTCCACTCAGTAAGATACATGACACATGAATTAGAGAAGTCTGTCAGCTTAAGGAAAGTGGGTTGGTTGTTTTGCTAGGTTTTTTACTAAACATGGTGCTTTTTTCCCTATTAACACCGAACACCTGGCCAGAAACCAGCCACACTTTTAAAAATAGAAAACACATTTTAACTTTCACTAAGTGCAAAATAATTTTACTGTGTACACTGCCAGTGACTACAAGTGGTACATCTGTTGTGCATCCATGATATTCTTCATTCATAATCTTCTAACAAGAAATTCACTAGGAAGGAAAGCTTAATCCAAAAGTTAAAATTAGTGTAAGAACATGAACATCTAAAGGGCCAGTATGCTGCTGTTACACCCTCATGCTACTCGTGGATGCATGTAAGAATGAACAGTCCCAGTTCTGGAGTAAAAGCCTATTGTGCCAGCTCCCTTTTCCCTTGGCAATTTCCTTTATTTTCAGGACCTCAGTTGGCCTCATGTGACAACAGTGTTTCATTTTACTATACATAGTATCAGGACATTCTGTAATTTTCTCTTCTTTTGATAAAACAAGTTAATTTTAGCAGATCAGATCTGTACGTGGTCTGCATACAAGTAGATACAATTAAACAGAATTTCCCAAGATTTTATTTTACTCTTAAACTAAAAATGGCCACTCAAGTATTAAAAAAACCTCAAGAAGGTAAAGCAGCTATTCTTCACAACTAAAAGCTCTTGCAACATGACAGGTTTAGAAGCAGAGTTAACATTACATAACTTAAGACATTTATTTCCTATACTGAACCTCCGACTGTTTTTTCTGATGGAAATAAAATCTTACTGGAAAAAGCAAACAATCCATAAAACCTTTCAGACAGGTTTGCTTGTAGACAAGAAAAGCTGAGTTCATGCATTTTTAATTTTCTTCTTTAGAAATACTGAATTAACCCAGTTATTTGCTTAACCTATGTAACAAATGTTGAGATTTGCAATACTCTTCATTTCTCCATTCTTTCACAAGGGAACTTTGAAAGACTTGGAACTAATGCAGTTTAAACATTGCACTGTAGCATTAACATGAATTCCAAATCTAAAAAGAAGGTCCTGAAAACTATTTGCAATATATACTCTCTCCCTTCAGGTTTTCAAGTCACTTGCATAATTTTCATACAAAGTGCTGACTCAAGCTGAGAAACTGAAACTTAGTAATGAAATAAAAGAGCAAAAACATCTAAACTCAACACCCCTTGACCTGATCACCAAGGCAATTCATCTCAGTATTAAGTACCACTAGTAGCACTTAATTACCAACACACTTAGTAGATCACAGATGCAGTACAAGGACATTTATCTCTCAAAGCACCTGAGAAAATGACACTACTCCCACTGCATCCATCAACAATTTTGTTTAAATAAAGGAAGGCAGCTACACAAGATAGCATATAATACCAATGTTTAAGGTGAGGATGTCCCGGAGCAATGGCATTGATGGCTGTGCATGAGAGATGATATACTTTGCCTCTGGCATGACAAAGTGGCACCTCCTACAGCACCTGCCCAGCACCAACACCTCTGAAGGGCAAACACCACCATACAGACTACCTGCTCTCCCCTAGGGACCATGGGTAGAAAGAATAATAATCTTTAATTAGAACACTTTTGAAAACAAAAACTGATATTACAGGGGACACATGAAGAAGACACACAAGAATTTGGCAGTAGGCATGGGGGGAGAGGAATTGCTTCTGTCACACCACTCCAGTCTTCAGATGCAAATTGTTTTCCAAAACCCCACTTAACTCCTAACAGAGGAGGACTGCAACATGTCCCTTTAAATTTGGCTCATCATAAGCAAAATTGGATATTGTGCATGTTCATTTGGGGACACAGATGGGCTTCCCACTTTATTTATATTCAAAGAATTTACACTCAAATTTCTAACACTACCATCATCAAAATTTATTTTAATCATCTATAATTAGCTGTCTGCTGAAGATTTCTGTTGATTTGGTTGCATTTCAATTTTTGTAGTGTATGACAACTGCATCTGTAATAGACAAACAAACGATACTCTTTCCTCCCATTCAGGCCACTACCCATTTTTATTTTAGCACCAGGAGGATTCCAGGAGGAGACGAGAGTAGAAAGGAACTCATTTGAATTTTCCCACAGACTGTAATGGCTCTTTTCTTTGCATTTTTTTGTTTGGTTTTGCTTGGGACTTGGCAGGGAATGTTAGGGGGTTTTCTTTGAGGTTGTGTAGAAGAATATAGCCACTGAGGTAACAGAGGCATAGCTGCAATCAGGTAATGCAAATACAAATGCAGATTGCAGCAGGCCTATAATTTTTGGGAGGAACTATTACACACGGTATAAGATTTTTTAAGAAAATGTAAGCTAAAATTTTTGAAAATATTATCTCTACTTTTGGAGAGAATTTTACTCACACCAAACAGCAAAGAGAGATGAAAATAAAAATATATTTGGTTTCTTTTAGAGGAAACAAAACAGTGGGAAGCCTACACTACCTATAACAGGACTCTTCCATGAAATAAGCATACTTAATGCTGTTGGGATTTAGAGTTGAACCTATTGTAGAGGAATTCACATAGGAAGATGGTGGCTCTACCATCTGCACCATCTCTGGTGAACCTATGCTTCCCTAGGCACCATTCTGGAAAAAGGACCCCAGCTAGGCAGAGACTCTCAGCTCTCTTCCACCTCCTGCACAGTTCTGAATGGTCTGTCTAAGTGGAAGCCCATGGGCCAGATCCAGCTTGCTGGATGATTTCCCAGCTCACTTTTTCTGCTGTAGCTTCGATCTGCAGCAGAGGTAGAAAGGAAGCAGAAATGACAAGCCAACAGCCGCTTTGTAACGTCTAACTATTTAACTAGAAAGGAGGGATTGTCACTTCATCAATCAAGAAGGTGACAAATCTTTCCCCAAACTGGCCTTCAATCCACATCACTGAAAACCTGAGCTTCCCTACTGAGCATGCAAACTCTTATATCCACTGTTTTCACACCAATGAAAATGTTCTCTGTCAACAGTAAAAGGAAGGATGGGAGATACACGTGGAATTAATATCCTGAACAGGAAGAGTGAAAAGATAACAATCACCTGGACGAGCAAAATAACTAGATAAACACCACTCATAACTGAGGAATTTCCTGTCTGCTTCCCTGTTCCTAAAAGAACCTGAAGTGGAACCACAGGATGGAAGGTAAAAAAGCCTGTAAGCTCTGCTCCTCTGGCCACTCCGGACAGATTACATTCTATATAATTGTGGCTGGTTTGGTTTTGTTGGCTTATTTGGTTTTAAAGCAATTTATTCTCTTATACACTTGTTTCAGAGTGTCTTTGCTGTAAAACATTTTTTACAGTAAGACTGTTGACAGTAGAGGTCATCAAATGAAGCTGGAACTCAAAAAAAGACAAACTCACTAAAGTTAACAAACAGCTCCTGACCTGCTGAAAGACCACCTGGGCAAAATACCACTGTACATTTGTCCTGGTTTTATTGCCTTCACACGTACTTGGTTTTGGCCACAAAAAGGAATTTTTGGGTGTTGCAGCTTTGGTCTGACCTAGTACAGCTGCATCTGTATGTTTCTGAAGTAACAAGAAAGCTTGATTGAACAAGCAAAGCACTTTCAAGTATAGAGATCCTCAGTAATTAGGACTTCCAAACTTGTTTCCTCAGTCAGTATTTTGAAATAGTCAAGAATATTTTAGAGAAAACTAAGGTTTGTGTATTAACTAAAGCAAAGATTTACTTTTTAAGTAATTGATTGATTATTGTACATAGAATCAGCTGTAAAAGAAACAACCACATTGTTTAAAATACAATATGAATTGTTATTGCAGTCTCCACAGCTAGAGGCATCTTTTCACATTTACTATTAAAGTTAATACAACTTTCATTAATTCAATATAGGAAGTGACCATTTCTGCATTGTAATTATCTAGAATATCAGGCTTCCACTGCTTAATCTCAAGGTGTTTTCTTTCAGCAGTTAGATATGGTTTTAATGTATATAATTTAGTCACAGAGATTTAAATTTCAGATTAAGAATACATCCTCCCTTTGCCTAAATGCCATTCTGTCCTACACTCTTCAGAACTATTGCTCATCCACCTCTTTCCTACAGTATTTTGGATAATTTTGCACTGATGAATCTGGAGAGGACAAAAAAAACACCCAAAAAAACCCACCCAAAAACCAGAGGTACAGCATTTTTTCAGACTATCTGAAGAGTCACAAAGCAATAAAAGGATTATAAGATAAAAGAGAAGTTATGTCTGCTCACGCATCTGTAAGGCAGTATAGAGCATTATTAAAAGCACAAAACCATATGGATTTTACACAGGAGTTCAAGACTGGGAGCTTTCACTACAGATTTTAAAATTGAACGTAGTTCTTTCTTGCCTTTTTTACTTGTTTACAGATGAGATTCTTTGACTTTTTTGAATTTTCATCTCTAAAATATTTACCCTTAAAACACACACCTAGGCTCCTGTAAGTATTATTTCACTTACAATGAAAAAAAAAAAAAAAAGGAATTCCTTAAGGTGAACAGTGCACTTACCTCAGCAGCTTCCTCTTCTTGGCAGACTCGGCTGGGGCTCGGGAGGCCTTTCCCACCTGCTTCCCGGGGGTACGGAGAAGGGCCTGGGCAGACCTCAGCCACTCGCTGGCCGGCCGTGCTCCAACATCCCCCGTGTCCGCTCCCGACCTCCACTGCAACCCCTCCCTGGGCCCCCGAGCGGCAGTCGCCAGGCTTGTCTCTCCTTCTCCCACGCTGTCATTGTCGGATGAATACTCAGATATTTCTGTCGGAGTTGCCTAAACAGATAAAAATATAAAGCTATTTAATAAGAATGCTAATGAGATAGTACAGCTTTATGGAGGCAGTTTTATGTTCCTAGTAATCCATAAATAGTATGTCAATTTATTAATGTAACTTGGATGACTTCACTGTAAATGCACATTAGTCTTTTGCCAGTCAACACGAACTCCTAAATGTCAGGACTGTCTCTTGAGGGACAACTGGGATGAGTAACATTTAGGTTTCTTAAATAACTAGATCTGGAGAATTAAGCCAATGCTTACCTCTGTCTGGAGAAGTTTCCAGAGAGGTGTCAGGATTAAGGCAAGTTTTGAGGAAAGCAGAGAGGCTAATGAGTGACAGGGATCATGACTGGCAAGAAAGCTGAGGGAAAGGATTTCACATTGGGATTCAAGTAAGCAGGAAGGTCAGCTTCCATAGCCTGAATGGAGGGAAGAAACACAGGCCTCTTTTGAGAGCTTGTAGCTGGCAACAAGTACGTAACCTTTTGGTAAAATAGGATTTTGACCACTAAAACACACCTTCCCCCATGTCCAGCAGGCCTATAGCTTCCAAGAAGGTTTCAGAAGCTGGACAGAAGCTGGCTGCCTGTAGCTCCAAAGAGGATGGATCACTGGTCAGTAGTCAGGGCTGTGAGCCAGCAGGGCTGGAGTTCAGAACACAGAACCTCACTGGAGCTCTTCTCCCAGGAACTCACAGGACATACTGAATGAATCCCACTGGGGGAAGGATTAGGGGAGAGGATAAGGTGGCCAAAAAAAAACAACTGCAAAGATACATGGAAGGCTGAGGAGAGGGCCAGGAGGGAAAATTAACCTCAGATGAGCTTGTTTTACTCTCCTCTAGGGCTGTTGCAGAGGCAGGGCAAGGTTGCTGGGTTGGCACCCTGAGGTGAGCTCTGTGCAGCTCTTACATACATTATGCTCTCTTGACCCAGTATTTCTGAAAGTACTGAGTATTAAGCAAAAATGCTTTGAAAGTGTCATTCTACCTAATACAGACAAAATTATCTAAATCACTGAAACAGGCAGAAGGCTAAGAAATATGAGCTGGGCTCAGTCTTTGGAAGCTAGTTAAAAATAAAAACCCAAATCAACATTGTATGTGAGTCCTGGTGGGGTGAGCAGTAACAGTTCCATCACTGGGACCACCAGCACTAGCCCAGCCCAAGGAGGCTTGCCCAAAACTGCTCTGTAGACGAGGCAAGTTAAGCAACTCAGACAGATCCTTGGAAGAACCAAAACCCAATACAAAACATTAAGTTCACATCATCAACGGGAAACTGGAAAACCCCAGAGGCTGACTTTGTTCCAGATTCATGCTGCCTCGATCACACAGTAGATCCTGAAAAAAAAATTAAGCCTGTTCCTCTTGGTCAAATGCAGTAAGCAGTGCTTCACACAGGTTGTCTGACAACTGGCTCAGATACAGACTTTAAAGGTAAAAGAGGGAAGGGAGGAAAATCACTGCATTCACTAATGCTGCTCCATGTTATTAATTAGTGTAATCATCTGAAAATAGCCTTTTTCGACTGTACACAAAAATAAGTTCAGCTCTTGCCAGTTCTCTAATACATTTTTCACATAAATGCCAAGACACTGTGCTAATGTTCTGAGAGCTTACCTAAGTATTCTGGAAATTGGAAGGTCCTTTTAAAGTTATCCAGAGAAGTAGAATAGCTAAAAGAATGTAATTAATATCAGTCTGTTTTAAACACAACACAGTCAACATTTGTCCCCTGGCAACAATATTTCTCTGAAAACAAACTCCTTCTACATTGGAAATGAGCCAGAAATAAAAGGTTTCAAACACCATGAAAGTAGTAAGCAAGCACTTAATTCTTAAAACACCATTCCTATGCACTCTCACTTTAGGAATGCTTTAATTTTGCTCAAAGAGCTACAATATCCACTGCACCTAAAAAAGGATGCAAACCTGAAGTTTTCTGAGCAAGTAAAATGCAAACGAGGAAAGCCTTTGGGATATGCTTCAAGTTAAGCATGTTTTAATCCCACTGACTGCTGTAAGAGTTAAGAAGCTTTCCTAACTAAAGATTGTCTAATAAGTAATTTAATTCTTCTGCTAATATTTATTACTGTATACTTGTTTAGACTGGACTTCCCCAAGGAAACTATACTTTGGGGTTTTTGCTTTGTTTGCTTGTTAGAGATTTTTTTAATGTTTTTTTTTTAATTGGTCAGCTGGAATTTTTTCTTAAAAGAGAACTATAAAAATGGAGAAGAAAAACAAAGAGCAAGAACTCAGCCTTCAAATTCTGCACAGTATTTAACTGTAGCCCCTTCCAGAATTATAATTAAAAAAAAAAAAGTATTTTTGAAAACACACAAACACAAAACTACCCAGTAAATGAGCTGGCAAGTCTACCAACATTATGGTGCGGAGTAGTTGGCAAAATAATAACTTAATTTCTTCGGTTCAGTTTAAAAACAATCATTGGTAAACAGTGAAGAAATTTGGCTTTTTATCAATATCTTAAACATCATGAAGATGCATTTTCAAGCGTTGCTTGTTTGTTTTCATTAAATAATCTTCCCAGCAATATTGTTAGAGCTTTTGAAGAGCACCATTGCTAAGCACAGAGATTTGCCAAATTAAAAGTAGCTGATTTTTCTACATGGCTTATTATATTGAAATACTGTAAATTTTGGTTACAGTGGCTGAAGGTACAATGGTCCCCACCACACACAGGCTCAGTTTCCCCTCCCCTAGTCCCTTCCTCTGGCCTCTGATCCCAGTGTAATCATCCCCATCCTGGGGTTTTTCATGACTGTCTCTCATATATCCCAATCCCCCCAAATATTTGGTAGGAGACTGTTCACTAAGATATACCTGTGTTTTCCAATGATGACCTTACCCTGACACTCTCTCTTATATCATGTTAACCACCTATCCATATCCAGGGGCTGACTAAAAAAAAAAAAAAAAGCAAGGGTTGATCTCAATCTCTATCACTAAAACAATAAACATGGTTCATTTTGCTAAATGCTAAAATAAACCAATTTTCTCTGTGACTGGTATCATCTGAAAGCTCTAGATGCTCCCCTTTCACAGCTTTCTTTTACGGAAAAATGACTTAAGTATAAGCACACACACTACTGCCATTTTTTTCTCTAAGATTTGACTACAGGAAATCAGAGAAGTCAGTGACTACTGTTGTCTGAGCATCCAGGACCCTATATTTTAAGGATAAAGATGTGAAAACAGAAACAGTCCCCAAACTAAGCAGCTAAGAATGCTAAAGAATGTATGATTACCCATGCCAATTTAAATTTATTAAGGAAAAAAAATTACAAAAAAACCAACCACAAAACCAGTAAAATCCTGGCCCAAATTGTTCAAAGACAACACTCAACTTCAGTGAAATGAAGATGGCATTCCATAAGCATACAGATTTTGCATGAATGCAGCACAGAAGACACTTGACTGTTACTTCTGTGACCAAGTACTCCCTCCCTTATCCTCAAGAGATTTGCTTCCGCTGCCTCTTGTTTCACCTTGAACACCTGAGTTCTTTGGCAATAATTTTGCAATCTGCACAGTGTTTGCCTCTAAAACATCTGAAAAAAATACCTTTTCAATAGTGATGGAAGCAATAAATATCTTTAATTGATCATTTTAACAAGCACTTGATATTTCTTACTGATAAAATAGCACAGTAAGCCAATACGAGAAGTGTTCTATTTCCATCTGAAGTTTCCACCTTCAGCACAGAGCACAGAACTGTAGAAAACCTTTTGTACAAAAAGAAAGCTAACACATCAATCCTATTAAAATAAATAATAAATCTGTATTTTTTTAAAAAGGCTCTCATACAGTGATTGCTAAGTAGAGGCAAGGTGATGAGCCGTTATGAGAGTTTCTCACCCCCCTTGGCTCTCCTGTCAAAATATGTCACTCAGTGAAACTTCTCTGCAGAAAAATGTCGGTATACACACTCGACATTTCTATTACATTTCCATTTGGTCAGTCATCATACATTCAGAGATTATTGTAAATCTTTCCCAGTTGATATGAAGACACTTTGCAGAAAAAGTCCTCAATAAAAGCTGACAAATATTCTGAACAAGTTAATCAGTTGAAACTAAGACACTTCAGCATGCTGCAGTATGTCTGAATCTCCTCTGAGAGACAAAAAAATTGGTATCAAATTCTATGTAGATGATGACAAAAAATTCTTCTCTCCTACTATCTTGCTACAGCCTAGCTCAAATGGCAGAGGAACTAATAGGGTTTCTCAGAGCACCCTTAGGGAACCAGGCTTTCTCAAGGTCAGAGCCAACTTATGTCAGAAATAGAAATAGTCTTTCAGAGTTTCAGACTCCGATCACTGTACATTCAAAGACAAATTAATCTTGTGGCTTCTCTTTTCCTACTTGTTTGTTCACGAATTTTTGCTTTTGATGCTGGAAGCGTTTTCTATTACCTCCTGCCTGTTTTCTCATGGACTATCTCTTTCTCTTTTGTGATTCCCTTAATTCTTTTCAGAATTAATTTGCGCTTCCCTCAGCTGCCTTTTCATGACTGGTCTCAAGATGGGTGCAAACTGACAGGTATTAACAAACACACAGTGAACTCAGGCAACTATGCTATTGCCTCTCCTTTTATAGAGCCTTCCCTTACAATAAGCAATGTTGCATTTGCACTACAGGTACTTTTTGCTATCATGCATGCAATGGGATTCAAATGCAGCAAACCTTTACCTCAGGGAGCTGGCTGTAGCTTGCAAGGAGATTTGGTGTGTTGCATGGTACTCTCCAAAAAACAAAGTGAGCAGAAAAGCCACTGGATTTGCTACAATGAATATTCACGAGCATAAATCATCAGTGCAGTGTGTCAAAGGCCTAGGCTATGCTAATGAATGCTCAAAGCTAACTCCACCAGAAGCTGGCTTGCAGGATTAGAGGGAGTAGGGTAAAGGTAAAAGAAAAGAAGTTTCTCCTTAATTAATCAACACAAAATTAATTCAAGCATTGTACGCACAGATAGTACAGGATATTATTCAGCTCTATAAAGATTATTAAAGATACAAAGGATTTAAAGCTTGTAGTTCTCTTCAAAGCCTTGTGTTTTCTGAAGCTTTAACTGAAGCACTGAAGTCCATGCCAAATATTTCCCCAGTATCTTGAGAAATAATTTGGTTCTTGGTAAGCTAACTACTTTCACTCTAGAGAGATAAAATTCAGGTATTCCCTCATACAAGAAACTTCATGTTGAAGTGCAGAGCTAGGCGTGTGCCGCTCTGTGGGTGACACCAAGCTTTCTTCTCACGGAATAACCACAGAAGAGCACGCAAAACGTGCAAGATTAGGTAGTAGTGCGTGGGCAGAGATAATCATATGACAAAAACGAACAACAATGAGAGACATAAATCACTAGTAAGATATTTTTGGACTTGCAAGCCCAAACTGACACAGCAGATTAACTGAAATTTTGTATCTGGAACAACCACCCAATGTTGTTACAGAGACACCATATATTTAAAATGGATCTCAGATAATGCCTGGTTGTTTAGCCAAGTACAGGATTCCTTCTCAGCACATGTGCTCAGACCATCTGATCTGTCCTAAATATTTATCAGCGGAGTTAGTTCAGTGCACTAGGAAATAGTGCTCCACACACACATTAGCATTGTGTGGCTGCCATTACAGGAAACAGAGCCATGTGCTATTCAAGGGCACTGGAACAACCAACTCAACCACTTTCCTGGGACTCTTCAGCTGCATCTACCACTGAGCTGACAAAAGGTTTGCTTCTTTCTCCCTGCTTGGCCACCACTGGACTTCAGCATTATCTCCCTTCACACTGACGTGGGAAGGAGTTTTTGCTGTCTCCCAGCTGCCACCACCCCTGGACTGGAATGCAGTAGTTATTAGCACACAAAATCATTTATGCCAAGCAGCAAAGAAGAATGCTGTATCTACTTGAATATGGAGGAGAAGTGTAGGCAGCAACACTGTAATTATTCAAAGCAGAATTTGGTCACAGACTGCACCCTCATCTCCTCTTAATGGTGTTTTGAGACCTTTAAACAAGTGGTTAGGGCTTCTCATCTATGACTAATCAAAAAGGATTCACTGCATCCAGCAGCACAGCTTCCTATCGTAAAGGAAATTGATTCATGATTATCTCTGGAGGAAGCAGGCCAGCTACTAAACCTTAAGCACCACTGCTTACATTTTTGGGCTTCCCTTTGAAGAGCCACTGGGGAAGCCATACCCATGCTTGATCCCATTTATTCTGCAAGCTCTATCAAAATACAGCTGCATGAGCTACTGACTTAAAATGTTATCCCAGAACGAGGATTCAATCCAAAATAAAAAATACCAATAGCTGTTACCAAAGAAAAGCACATGGGACAGTTTCAGAGATGCTTTCATGGACTGAAGGAGTTGAAAGAGCTTTCATGGAATTCTGCAGAAATTAATGGAATGATATGGCTGTTGTCAAGTCCAACAGCCAGTTATCTGATACTGGGCTTCCTGCACCATTTCTGAAACCAAGAAAAGGTGTGGAGGCTGACAACGACAGGAAAACTCCCTCTTACACTTCAAAGGGTGAGGAAGTTGAAGCACAGTACACTAGCCCACAAAATGGTGGTTTGTGTCACACATGAAATAATAATTAACAAAATAAATAACTTGTATCATCATTTATCAGCTCCAATATCTTGTTTAGATCATACTGCCTTGAAGTGGAAAATGAGGTGACGATTAGGCTTACATGCAGTATGTTTGTCTGTGCATTCTTTTTTGTAAAGGGAAAGGTGTATGGTTTTGTTTGGTTTGGGATCTCTCACAAAAAATCCTGCATATGTACACCACTGGCAGGCAGTATCCTGCGTGCAGCACTAATCATCACAAAAAAAACAAGAACAGAAAAAAATAATATTAAAATAAGATTTTGCACACATACACACAAAAATCAACACGAAAATCTGATCTTTGAAAGAAAAACTTTGGGAGAAGAGTGATTGAAATTACAACAGAACAGACTTTTTATAGACCTAATGAAAAGATGGTGGTATTTACTGACTTCTTTTTGGTGTGTTTTTTTTAAGCCAGGTAAAGAATGCTCAAGTGGTAAGAAAGATGAAATCAAAGCTCTAATTTCTAATCCTGAGCAGAAACCCCAGCTTTCACAAGGCAAACAGGTTAAGCAGGCTATGCCTCTGGAGATAGATCCACAAGCTGTTCCAGCCTGCCTCTCCCAGAACAGGTTGTTCCAAGGCATGGATCAGCCAACCGAAACAGGTGAGGCTCTCTTCTCAGCCCAAGTGCCTTTTCATACAAAGAAAGTTCATAAAGCAAGGAGCACTGTTTATTTCTAAGCATACTCTGCAGATGTAGAATTTAAACAGTGATTCTGAAGGTAAGACTCAACAAAGCAGCTCTCTGCTTGGCATAAAGGCAGGAAAGAATTCGCAGGGGACAGTGAACTCTTAAGGTACAAAATGGGCACAAGGAAGGAGTTTACCCACTATCAGTTAAGTGACATTGATTTGTAGAGTATGGAGGATAAGGAAAACCCTGGTGCAATTGTGGCATCTGTAGCATTTGTGCTGCATCTCTACCTCTTAAAACCATCATTTTAGCAGTTTAACGAAGCTTTAGCATTAAGAAGTCAATCTATCGCTTCCTACTATTATCTCATTACCATAACCTCTTCATCAGTCTGTGATCAGTGTAACAGTCAACTTCTAATAGATCAAATAATGTTATTTGGCAAAAAAATGGTAATACAGACAACCTAAAAGTGGTTTTTCTGCTTTGTCTAATTTTTTTTTCCGTCATACAAAAACATCTTAATTTTCTCCCAGAGAAAATGACTGGCTGCTAAAGACAATTTGGATCAATTTATGCACACTGTTAGTCAACATTATGTTCAAGTGAATTACTATAACCCTTGCTCTCCATTCCCTCCTTAAAAAAAAGAGGGGAAGGGGGAGACGCCACTTCACGTGTTGCATCTTGCAAACTATTCAGGGACAGAACCAGGTCTCCTCTCATGCAACTACATATTATCCCACGCAGTTGAGCTCTCATCTTGATAAGGATCCTCCAGATGACAGAGACACAGGTTTTCAAATATAAATACCTGTCTCTGATAGGGCACACAGATAATTACATCATTTCGCACAGAAGCCTCAACATTATCCAGTGAAGTTTGGGTACACAAGAAAATTGCACTCAGCTTATAACACCACTTAAACAGGGTTTCATTCCTGACACAGAAATAGTTACTTTCATTTTTCCAAGGAACAGATGTTATCACATGGTTTGATAACCTACTTTCACATTCTTTGTTTATACTTATTCACTTAGTTTCATTTATTAAAGTTAGTGGATCCAGGCCATGAAACCTCAGTTTTATTGTCTCTGGTTTAGGTGATGCTATGGTAATCATCCAGGTTAAAGCTTAGATGTAACAAAAGGACTCAACTGAAAGGCATGATTAAAAGCCAAATTATTATTTATGAATTAAATCCTAAAGCACTTCGACTAAACACCTGCAGAATGCAATAGGAACTGTTAAAGGAGGAAATACATTTGCATCTTCAAGCAATTGTTTTGTTTTAACTTGCAATGGGAGGTCATATCTTTTACTAGACATAAAGATGTAACTGTGGGAAAACAGACAGGCTTTTAGCACTAAGCCCCTCTATAGGTCTCATAAGTTTGTGGGTTTTTTCTCCAAACAGATCATTTGATCTAAATAAAATAAATATTTCCTTATGAAATTGCTTATATCTTTTATATGTAGCCTATTCATTTATGAATAACTATCCTGCAAGCTTTTTAACAAGTTCTTTTTAAAAAAGAAAATGCCTCTTTTGATAATATCACTGTGCAGACAGATCAGGGAACAGTGAAAAACTTTAAAACATCTTCCATATTACATACTCTCTTTCAAAAAGTAGATGATAACTGCAAGCATGTTATTTTTGATGTTAAATGAAGCAATTCCAGAATAATCAACTAAATGAGATTGCACACAGATATTCAGTGAAGTACAAATTATGCACACCAACTTCTCATCTTTGGTTGATCTGCCACAGCTTCCTGTGAAAACCCTTAGAAAAGCACTTATCATAAAGGGGGAAAAAAAAAAGAAAATTGAGAGAGAGTGGAGACGTAAGTGGCACAGTGTTGTATAACACACAAATGCAATACAGGCATAATTTCTGCAATAATGTTCAGCACTTAGTGTAAAATTTTTTCCTTAATAATTTCCACAGGGGTATAAAGAAACATCTTGAAATTGAGACTCTGCAATTCCAGCTCCAGCAGTGCCAGCGTTCACAGCTACAGCCCTGGCAGCTTAAGGAGACACCAAGCTGCTGGGCAGCGCAGCACATTACATTCATTTTCTTCTACTCCCACTCACTCCACATTCTTCTCACTTGAGTGTGCTCCCCTTTGCCCCATTTATTGCTTCACAGCTCCCGCAGAACTGCCCCCAAAGCCTAAAATAGTCACTTCATTTCTTCCCTCCTCTTCATTTCTAACTTCTTCTAACCCTTTCCCTCCTCTCCAGAAGACCTTCCACAGCCTACCTTTTCTAGATCATTGTTTCGTGGTTTTGCACTGTTAAAACTATTTTAAACATTTCAGGGCAGGAAATGTCTTACCACGTCCGAAATACTGGGTTAGTTGTGATGACAGCATATGCACGTATACAAAAGCATCAGCTTCACCTGACTCAGTTTCTAATGTTGATGAGAGCACCTATAGCAGACTAAAGAAACAGAAGACCCATTTAATTGCTTTTCCAAGTAAGCCAAACAACACCAAACAAGAAAACTACTTTTAAAAATACATTAAACGTAGTTGGCTAAAGTTAATTCTGTTTGGATAAAGAACAAAGAAAAAGAATCCCAACACTAAGTTTACAGATTTTCTTTCAGATCATGTGCCTAAACTTTGGAGAAACAAAAGGAAAATAAAGTAACCATCGATTGGGTAAGGCATTGTAATTGAAAATTGTAATGTTGTTGCAAATACACATTTTACAGAGAGATTCAGAAGTGCTAACTGCTGCTATACTGTTTTAAGTTTGACACATTTAGCTGCACTGATTGTTCCCATGACGTGAAAAGATTTCAAAGTAAAGACTTTAAATTAAAATTCCTTTGAGAACTAGATTAGAATAAAGACATGTGTGTGCTGTAATGTAGGTGTGTTACATTACATACAGTGACACAACTGCCATAATATGGGTATAACATACCTTACAACGCACATGGACACAATCACAGATATTTAAAAATTTCATCAATAAATCAGCATACCGCATAAACCTATCAGGAAAACACACTTGAAATGTCCCAGTAAGGCAATCAAAGTAATCAAACACAATCCTTAACTAAACTCAATGGACTGTAAGTTCCTAAGAACTGGCTAGCAACCAACACAGGCAACTTGCAAAGAAAGCAGCCCTGAAATACAAACAGCAGTAATTTGTACTAAGCAATTCCTTATAAGGATTATAAAGCTTCCATAAAGTAGAAAGATTAAGAAGAATTAAGGTAATACTTCTCAATTGCAGGCAAAGAGAGAGCCTCAGTGCATGTCTGCATACTTTAACACACTTGCAAAAGCAATAGTTGACTGATTTCCACAGCAGTCACCAGTATCTTTTGGTTTCATGCCTCCACTACCTCAAACCAGATAGAGAGATTGTGATGGCTCAATTTCACTTCCATTCTTAAAGCAGTGCCTGCTTTGCTTCAGGAAGGGGGGAAAAATAATGTCAAACTGTAATTTTCTTTTTTATTCTGTTAGCACACATCAAGGTGTACTTACACATGGAAACAGCAACCTCTGCAAAATTCGTGCCCTGCTGTTATTTTTTTAAAAATGTAAGAGAAGCTCAAAGCTTCTCTTACAAGAGAAGTATATATATATATATATACAAGTATATATATATACACAAGATAAGTATAAAATCATAGAAGTTAATTCAACTTCTCAGAAGAGCATTTAGAAATGTGTCCTTCAAGATACTATTGAACATTCTCTCCTTATTTTCCTCTTCCCAAAGTAAAAATGCTTATATATTATTTGTCCTTCACACTGGACTCTGCAGCTAGCAAGGCTTTTAAAAAGTCTTGCAAATCTTTTTCTCTTGAACTTATAAGTGACCTATTAGCATTCTGATCAAAACCTGGCAGGTTATGTAAGAAGCAGCTAAAAATACAGTGCAAGTTGCAATTTCCTGAAATGCTTGGGTCCATAAACCCAGGCCCAAAGTTCGTTCCTAAAGGAAGAAAAATACTTTTTACTGAACAGCAGCTAACACTCAAATACCAGCAAGCTGCAGGTCTCATTCTGAGTGCTGTGCACAGCACTGAAAATTTGGGGTGAGCGCAGAAGAAAAAGCCAAGCTGAGGAAGGAGAGGCACAGTAACAGCAACTTTGAAGGAAGTGCTCAGGGAGTTCTGCGTGTTCGGCTGCGCCGTTTTTAGGAATTGTCTGACACAGGCAGCTTTATGGTCTAAATGCGGAAGTGTAAATGTTGGCATCCATTCCATCGATTTTGTGTTCCTCTCACGGGCAACTATTTTAATCAAAATACTTTTCTTAGCAGTCAGAGCACAATGTAGCATGCAGTCATATTACTTCAGCAGCAACAAATGGTCACCACAGTCTATGATAACTACCTAAAACACTGCATTATATGGTATCCCACACTGAATCACCAAAGAGATACTTGAGCATATATTAACCTGAACTGCTGCCTGAATGATCTGCATTCCCCGCCTCACAACAACAATAATTTCATTTTGGTCAGAAAAGTCGGCAAGACATTGCAGCATAGTTGGTTTAAATAAAAATGAATAATAATAAAAAAAAGTATGTTAAAGTAAAAAAAAAATCACATGATTCTAGGGTCATTCTTCAGGGTACAATACAGGGCACAATTGCAGTGGAGCAAGATCTTGCATTCTACTTGCCAAAAGTCCAACAGGCTTATCTATACTGCTGTTTAAATGACTTAAACTCCAACTCGCAGAGTATTGTTCTTTCAGTGCATAGGGCAGTAACTACAGTTATCAGCTCTTCTTAAATATGGAAAGCCAAAATTAAAGCAAGTTTTTCGACAACAGCAGAATGGTAGGTGTTCTAGAGTTATCAACTCAATGTTTTGTTCTAGAGTTACCAATTTATTAAAAGCAAACTGCATGCTATTTATAAATTTTATTAAAATAAAGCAAAAAGTTCAGTTAGTTCAGAAAAATCAGAATAAGAACAAACACAGCTGTATGATAATAATGGTGCAAAATGATTTCGTCTAGGCATAAGAGGGAATACGTTTTCAGGATCCAGACAAGCATTTGAATGTTCTTGTAGAAAAGACTCTTTTTCAGTTTAAAAACCTTATGTCAAAATAATGCAAAAATACAGTTGCAAGAAGATCACTTAAGCCCTTGGTATCAGAAATGCTGACCTAAAGTTTTCCACTGGAGCTACTGCAATTCAGAGTATTAATATAACTTTAAAACATACCAAGACTTCAGGATAAAAATCCTTTTGACATGTTTATTGACATCTGCTACAGCCAAATTTACACTTGGAAATCTTAGACATGTTAAATGCATTTTCCTCCCCAAATTGCCAAAAGCAACTGGATTTTGTTATGTATTAATCACTTAGGAGGGAGGGGGACTGAGTTTCTAGATGAAACATTGACCATTTGTGTCACAAAAGTACCATCACACAAGTGATTTTATTTTTTTCTCTTCGTTTTACTATTAACATGAGTCCTACAAAATTGCATCACTACAGCCGAATACAAGTATTATCATTCATGGAATGCACTTACAGAAGGAACGGAAAGCCTACCCTACGTAAAATAGCAGAAGTGTAAAATTACCTTTTGACTAATGAGACAACCACTTCTTAAGGAAAAAGCACTCAGGAAACTGCAAATTCAATTTAACAAGTCACCCACACTCTCCAGCACTGCAGTGAAAAACCACATCGATATACACACAGTCCTCTACATCCTAAGAGCAAGCATTTACATTTAATTGTTTATATTTAAATAAACCTGTCATTTTCCATTTAGGAAAAGTCACACACTTTTGTCCTGTTTTATGTACTTCTATACACCTAATGTTAATTTGTTAGTTTGTTCTGCCTATAAAGAGGTTCCTTAATTCACTCTACCTTTTAAAGAATAGAAACTTCAGTTATGTTCACTAATTTCTTCTATGTAAGGCTGTAATAATTCAAGATAAATTTTACTAAACAGGAAAGGAACACGACTGTATGTAGAAAGCATGAACCTACACATCTACTCCTTGCCCCAAAACTGAACACCACATCACTCCACAACCCACTCATATGCACACTAGATACATAAAAACATTTGCAGGACTTTCATAAAAGCTAACTTTACATCTGAAGGATTACAGAAGTATATTGCACAAAAATAGGGCACAAACATAGCAATGTGTTCTTATACTCAAAATCTCAAAACTTAAGGTCAATATCACAATTGATTCTGTAGTTTGAAGTAATGCTATACTGATAAACTAGGACTTTGACAACATTAAAACAGTGCCTTATTCATCTACTGAACAGCAAGTATAGTAGTCTAGGAAACATAGACATAGATCAGAAAAGCCTCTCTATTTCATTTAACAGCAATTTAAAAAGCTGGGAAAGTGTAGGGAGAAGAACCAGAAAGCATATAAATCAGGTTTGCTATGAAAGCAACACCACTGGATTTATGTTCATGAGTTTTCTAGATATTATACTACTACGACCACATATCCTGGCTAAGACTGTGAAGACTGGGTGCACAAATGTGGCCTCTTGCTGGATACAACTCTGGCACAAAGAAGCACAGAGGATTTCTAAAGCAGTTTGACAGACAACATACAAACCGACTTTGGTGGAAGCAGAGGAATGTGATCTTCTGTACCACCACCATAAGATCTCTCTTGTGACTGATGAAACAAAATTAAACCAGAAGATTTCTAGGGAGAGAGTATAATGCAGAACTTACAAAAAAGAAAGAAAGAAAAAAAAAAAGACAAAAACCCAAGCCCCAAAACAAAAAAAACCCAAAACTGCTGGGAGAAATCTAGGGAATTCCCTATTTCAGATACAGAAGAGGAAATGATAGCTGTAATAAGAACCCAAGGATCTGCTTTAAAAAGCAGATGATGTTTATGAAGTACTGCCTGAATGGGTGATCCTTAACAATAAAATATCATCTAGTGGTGTAAGCATGGGACTGAGACAGAAAACTGGATGTTTAAGACTGGATCTAACATCAGCTCCTGTGGTTTGGGGACACACAAGTCACAAGTGACTCTCAACTGTATCTGGCAACTTGGTTCTCAAATTTATTTTGCACAAGTACTAGACACCAACTCCCATGTAAAAACACTGAGCACCACTAAGTCTTTGCATGCAGGGGTGAGGGAGCAGAACTGCAAAGCATCTACATTTGAATTGATTGCAAGAAGATGTTCAAGTTTAAAAGACTTTTGAAAGTCCTCACTTAATTGTCTAACTCTTCAAAACAGCAGACTATTGATCACTTTAATACCTTTGGGGAGATCACAATAGGAAAAAAATACGTTAAAAGTGTTCTATGCATGCAAATACGTGAAGTTATCTTCAGCTACAAAAGCTAGGACTCAGGCTCCAAGAGGCACTTCGATGGCATATAGACATCATAGTTAAAGAGGTCAGTCCTTCTGGACATACCCAGATGCAATGCAACTCTGCAGACTCATGTTTTATGTCACATTTAAGCCTGTGAGTACCAAGTTGATACTTCTGTACCTAAGCCTGTTTAGGGGCTTGATTCAGTAGGTGCGGATTTATGCTCTGCAGAGAATTCCACTCACAGCACACTGTATTGCTTGAACTGGACAGCATATCCACAACAGTAAACACAATTCTTCCATAACACTCCAGACATTTCAGCCTAAGCAATGAGAAACTCAAATTCTATCAAGACAATCTCTAGATTAAGAGAATTTAAATCCCTTCCTCTGAGGAAAGCTCTTAACCCATCAAACAAAGCAAGGAGGAGATAATTTCCAGCTCTCCCTCAAAGGCAGGGCCACTGCAGAAAAAAACCCACAAGATTCAAAGGGTCTTGAAGGGCTTCAGTCCCTGCTCCACATCAAACAGGCATTAGATAAAACGCAGGAACACCAGGGAGCTTAAGTGTTCCTTGGTTAGAAAGACAGTAGCTGGGAATCCTGGTGTTCGGCACTTAAGCTCATCTGTTCATTGTATACAACACACGGGCATCTAAATCTAAGTTTAATGGCTATTTTGCAGGCCAGAACTCAGATTCCTGTAGCTCTGGCACGATGATCAGCTGCACCGCAGAAATCAGCCCATTTCTGCATCTGCCTCCAAATATGCTGCAGCTTTTTTTTGAAAAGCCACACAACTCCCAAAAGGCAAATCTCCCAAAGCCAATGCCAATCACAGCAAATACGTGACAATTCAGTCTTCTTCAGCTGCCTAATCAGGTTCCAATTACCACTGTTTGCAATTTTACAATGACACTGCATGATCAAGCACAATTTAATCGGATTTTCGTTTGTTAGTTAGATGAGTTCCTATCCACTTCTATACTTCCTCAATTCAGGCAGAGCAGAAATTCAAGCTCTGAGGACAACACTGAATTTTGCAATGCCTTCAGGACTTAAAAAAAAATAAATTCAAATACATCAAAGTGGTCAGATAAGTTAGTACTCAATAGGAAGTTGTTTCTCGAAAGGAAATTGCAAATTTCAGTCAAAGAGGAAGATGAAGAGTTAGAATTAACTAACTGTTCCAAAATCTTCAGCAAGCAGGAAGGGCTTGTGAAGGCTGCATGAAGCAACTGCACGCAACCACATAAACAAGCTCAATTTAGGACTATAAGTATCTTAAGAATATGCCTCCAATTAAAAAAAAAACAAACAAAAGACAACAAAGGAACAACAAAATGAACAACAACAAAAAAATCTCTCAAGTTGCACGTATTTCCAAAAAGACTCAAGAGATATTCTTGCAGTTGGATATCTCTGATGTCACACTCAGACCTATTTATTTATCCATCAGACAGGCTAGATGCAGACACTTAAGACTGGCTAACAATACACAAACATTTATACTGTGCACCTCCTCAGTCATGGAACGCATAACAAATGTATTCAAAACCAGAACACTTGCTATATTTTGTTGAAGCTTTCCCCATCACAGACAACTTTCCACCATTCAAATATCTAGTCTTTGCTGAAGATTAGGGATTTTTTCATACTCAGCCAACAACAAAGCAACTGGTATTCTTATTTGGCCAATTAATCCATTTAGCTTAACCTACATTTATACCCACTATATATACATTTATACCCATTTATGCCCCACTGTGGGCATCTGGTCACAAGCACAGAAAGGGCAATGGGCTAGGTGGGTCTATCCTATATAGCCATTCTTACATCATTGCTCTTCAGCTTACAATGTACCTCCTTCAGCCAGGGATGACAGGCATGCTTGTAGGGTCATTTAATAAAAGAATTAGAAAAAAATAGTACTGAGCAAAGACTATGTTCTCTACCTAGACTATGTTCTCTACCTGACGAGCAAAAGACACTTACTTTGCCTTTTGTGCCCCAAAACACCCACTTCAAGGTGCAACTATATAGAGAGAGAGTATTGGCAAAACCTTTCCAGTTACCTTGTTACTGTACCTGAATGTAACTGGGAATGTGCCCAGTTCACAGACAGTTTTGCTGTAATGCCATGATAGTATGGGCTTGGCATGATTACATCATACACATTATCTTGGCAGTCAGGCAGCAGCAGCTCCACCAAGTGAGCTCAAGGCCAAGCCATCAACAGTTGTGCTGAATGCAGTTGTCTGCACATTTTTACAAAGGCTTTTCAATTTCTTATGTTTGCTTTAATTTTCTACCCTTATCTTAGTGCTGTACCAACATCCCTATGCAACATTTGTGTACACCCAGCAAGTTGTGAGAAAACGTGCAGTAACAGGCAACTAACTATAGCCCTGCCATGATCCATTGTGCAAACATGATGCTCAGGATTTTTCATTCACGGTGGAGTAAAATAGACCATGCAAGAGAACACTGCCAGGTGCATGTGTGTGTCTTGGAACCACAAATCTGCTCATTTCTGAGCTCTGTGCCTTTCAGTGTGAGAGCAGTTGCTACAGCACAAGCCTAAGCTCTTTTTAGCTTTCTCAAGTAGTGCTGTCAGCCATTTTCAAGCCTTCTCCCAACAATATTTAACCTTTTAGCAAAAAAAGAGCTTATGTTGGTTTCAGAGATAACAACAAAAGTAAACCATGTGTGCCACCTTGTGCAATCCAGCATTTGTCTCTGTTTGACAGAACTGCCATTCTGGTGGTGTCCCTTCTTCTAGATGGCATCCGACCCTTCCTTTCCTCCTCTATTCTTCCTCCTTACAGCAAAAGAACCCCAAACGAACAAAAAAAACATACCAGGCAAAACATGAAACAGAAGTAAATATTGAAAGCAATTGTATTTCAACTAGAGCAAAAGATTTCTTTTAAACATGGTTGCTAGTATAATTAAGGTTTGCAAGAAATAACACTTAATATGCTTTCTTAAGGTTATAGAATTTACACCGGGGTGAAGCATGTGAACTGAAACTCTGATGTGTTAGTTGTAGCAGTACATTTTTCTTATATTAAGGATGAATCCCAATATGCTGGAAGTTAGAGCCGCATTTAGCTCGCATGAAGTAGGACAGCCAGCACCAAGCTGTGTCTTTGAAGAGCTATGAGGACAAGTACACCTAGCTCATCGGTCAGAGGAGGAGAGGCTTTCTGAAGGCCATGCCTCTGAGCCGTGCATTGAATAAGTTGCTTTCCACACCCATCAGTAGCTTTGATAGACTAAAAACTTCTCCCCGTATCTTCAGAGCCACATTCACCTTCAAACACAATACAACAGCACAAAAAACCCATTGAATGCTGGCAAAATCATCAGAGACAGTAAGAAGAGACACACAATAGCATACTTGCAGATTTAGAGACAGAAACAGAAATTTACAGTAACATGTCTCTCTTCCCTGTCCTCACCACCATCCCCAAAATTAAATCACATAGCCATGTACACTCCTGCACAGTGGCTTTAATATGCTGAGTGATTAAAGGTGACGATGATGACTATAGGCTATACTATGCATCTTTAGATGGTTTTCAATTCAACATTGAGGGGCCAAATGGGGCTACTGTGTATCTAAAATAGTTTAGTCTGATTAAAGGTGTAATTATATAGTTAGTCATAATAGCTGCCATACTTTAAAAGAAACCCACCTCTCCTTCAGGGGAAGGGAAGGAAATTATGCTACTTTATTCATTCAAACACACTCTCAGTTAAATTCAAATACAGCATGTGGACTAGATAAATACAGTGACACACAGCCACAAACACTTAGTAATCCAAGATAGAACAAGGAGATGAATCTCTTAACCTATAATCTTCGCAAAGGGAAACTAAATCTTATGATTAAGAGTTCTGTCATATCTGTGCAGGTATCAGTGAAGGTTGGGTGTTTTCTTTTCAGCTGTCATAAGAAATTCATGCTGGTTTTAGGTCTAAATATGAGCAAAGACACTGCAAACACACGGTCTGACACAGTGCTTAAGAGATTTACTTGTTTATAGGGTTAGCATATAACTTCTATGGATATCCAGATACATGCTGGCTACTGGTAAGAATCTTATTCAGCACAAACGAAAGAGAAATATTTTCCTTCTCCCTGTGTTTTCAACCTGTAACATATTTGTTTCATCATTACCACCTTCAGGAAATCATCATTTGGGTCTCCAGGAGGAACCACTTTTCTAGAAGGGGTCTCCTTTGCCTAGGTCTCCTTTCACAGAGAAGCAAGTGATCTCAAATAGCCTGTACTATTCAAGCATAAAAAAAAGGTGGGGGAAGGTAATTTCTATGTTTCCTTTAAACTAACCCTTCTGGTTATACAGGAGAGAAGGAGAAAATTAAATGCACAATAGACAAGCTTTTGTTTTTCACCATTTTTTACTGTCAAAGTCCACACTTAACACCACTGGAGCCATTTGCAGAACCTTCCCCAGTGACCACTGCTTGGAGACCCTCCATGAGGTTCAGTTTTCCAAGGGGACAAACTTCAGACAGAGCCCAGGTCTAGTTCACTTGAACCCAAAGGAGACAAGGCAGGGTCTACACAACATCCTGATCCACAGCAGTCCAGCCCCCTAACTGAACAACAGATAAAACACATCTCATTTCAAGAGAAAAACAAAGGGGAAGGGTGAGAGATGCAGGGGAAAGTTGTCATCCTTGCCAATAAAGTCTCCAGCTATCTACATGGACACTTTTATACTCTCTGAAAACTCTCCTTCTGGAATAAAATACTTAGAGCATTTGGTGTGCTCTGAACAAATATATTGAGCTTTACTGCTTAACCTTCCTCCTCTCCCCCTTTTATTTTTTCAGCATTGGCGTTAGAATTTTGAAATATTCTACAGTTCAATAACTGAACTATACCAATAATTTGACGACAGAGAAGGCTGACCAGGACCCAGCAGAGGCATCACATTCCACATAATTTGTTAAATAGCACAAGCATAAATCATCTTTATATGTGCACAGTTTTTAATCACCATCCTTTGCCCAACATAGCTCAGTGGTCAAGTCCCAATAACAATTTTATGAGTCCTGTCATCTCATTTTTTTTCTCAAGCATTCCCTCAAATGATCCTGTAGTTCCATCAGTCCATCTCTCTTGAGCTACATTTTCATATCTTTTACATGCTATCCACTATTCTTTAACTTTTTACACACTTGATAAGAAGAAAACATAATTGAAAATATACAAGAAAGTCTTGTATATCTTGCATCAACAGAACTATACAATAAAAAAATAAACCCAGAGTAAGACACACAAAGCAATAAAATTACAGAATACCACATACAATAGTTTTATGAGAAAGAAGGATGAGAAAATGCTCTTTTCCAAATTTCACACTATTTTCTTCCCCCACACACACCCAAACTGGGTGAGGTAGGAAGCAAGAGTTTCTCGTTTCTCTTAATTTTGTCCTGAAACACACTTGCAAGATGTAATTGCAAGTGAGTGACACCTAGTGATGAACACAAATCTGATCATCCTCCACTCTCCCACACAGAGAAGATAAGCCAGCAAGCACCAACAGGTAGCTCAGGAGTGGGTGTTGAATCATGGGAACCTGATACTACTATGTTTCTCTCCCTTAAAAGCCAAGACCTAGAAACTTGGTGCACAGCTAAAAGGAATAAAAATAAAATGGTTGATCTGTTCAAATGAGAAATGGTGAAAACAGATCTAAATCATGACCTGCCAACTCACTTCTCCATTCTCTTTAAAAGCAATCAACTCTCTCTGGAAACACCAAGTTATCCCAGAGATCTCATTCTTAATTAAAAATATATATCCAAGAAGCAAACAGGAAGAATGGGTTTCTCATCAAATACTAAAATATCAGCAGCTGTCTTAGAGACCACTTAGTGATGAATCTGGCATTACAACTACTATCTAATTGTAAGGATTTTAGAAGCCTGTCAAAGACTCTTATTTTGCCAGTAGTTCCAAAATTATTGCTCACAGAGCAGTTACTGGAAGTGAAGGGGAGGGGATCTAGTGTGATTTCTGGTAGGGTTACAGGAAGGAAAAGTATGCTGCTATGCAAAGTAGCAACAACACAGTCCCCTGAACGGGAAGCTGGAATAAAGAGACCAAGAAAACTGGTTGGATTTTTCAACACTGTGACTTGGGATGATCCTTTACAAGGAAAGCTCACCCTGAACAAGAGATTTCTTTACTTAATGCACTTTTAAGAGCAGTCCAAAGTTACAGGGCTAAGAGAGAAAAACACAAAATCCTGTAGGAAAGGGAAGTGATTAATTTAGCACAGCCATTGCCGCTTTCACACACTCTGTGCCATTTAATCTATTTTTATCATGAGCAGGACTGTCGCTGGAAGCTCAGAAGTAGCTCCTGCTTTAAAGACACAAAGTCTGTACATCATGATTAAAAGCCATTCAAGGACAGGAGTAAATAAATAAATAAATAAATCAGTGGGCAGAGAAGGAAAACAAACACATGCTACAACTTGCAGACTTTGTTCTGTTCAGAAAATCCATAGCCATGTCCTTTTCCCTCCTCACAGATTCATGCGAGCTTGGGCTGTTTTTGTTTTGTTGGTTTTTGTTGGTTTTTTTTTAATCCTTCTGCAAACATTAAAGAAAATCCAAAAGCCTGTAAAATTTAAAGCCCTGAAATCCCAAGCTCTCCAGAAAACTAACGCAAGAGAGCCACCTACCACGCAAAGGCAGGACTGACGGGGCTTGGGCAGCAAGGGCCGCCACTGAAACTTATTTGAATGAACTTGACCCAGGTTGGCAGCCGGCCAGCGCCCTACGTCACCCCGTGACTTAACAGAACACAGTGTTCTTGGCACCCACACAAGTATGTGTTGAAATCCATGCTGGAGAGAGAGGGAAAAAAAAAAGTCAGTGCATGTTTCAAATTAATACAGGAAAATGGTAATGAAAAGGTAATAAAACACAAAAACAGCATTAGATGTTTTTAAATGTATCTGCTACATTTCCCCCAGCTTTATTAGTTTCTTTATTATTGGTGTTCCCTCATGTACCAGAAGCTCGGTGCACAGGTAGTTCTCCCCAGGACGAGCCCTTCCTTGTCCAAATCCCGTCCCACGCGCTCTCCCTCTCACCTTTATCTGTGCCCTACCTGGAAAATTCCAGTGCAGCGCTCAGCCAGGCAGCAAGGGCAGACAATAGCTGCGGTGCCAGGGCTGCCCCTGACTCACCCCCTCGCCCAGCCCTCATGAAGAGGCAACACGGCAGGCACCCCATGCCTATAGAGGATGATCGCGACACACTTATGTCATTGACAAATGGATTATGCTAACAACCTGTCACAAGATGACAAGCACACAGGTAGAAGGAGGACAGGCAAAATAAACTTAATGAAGCATGAACTCAATGTGCTGCCTCCATATCACCATTATTTCCCTTTTCCATGCTTCCTCCCTCGCAGACTACCCCTCTTCCTCTCCAAAGCCGAGCCTCAAGTCCTTTTCCTTCTTCTTGTCTATTACCTCTAATCTCACTGATGCCCTATTCCTCTCTTCAGTGACTGATCAAGACATTTGATAGCCAAAGGTGCAGGATCAAAACCAGCTCACTCACACTGCAGAGGGGACTCTTCCCAGTCACCTATTCACAGACCACACCTGCCACCAGCAAACCCACCAGCATCTCGATGGCACAAGCCTCCAGTAATGCTTTCCAGCCAGGCCATCAGCCACAACAACAGGAAGACAGATCCAGCTTAATCCTCATTACCTTCTGCACACACATCCTCAGTCTAGCACTCAGTCCACGCCGTTAGAGGAATATATGGGAGATGGTAAGAAAAAATTTCTCCCTATTTGGACAGCCGACTGCTGCTTTCACCATTTCAGTGCAAACCTGAAAAGCTGCATCAGTTAATATCTGACCCAGTGTTCCACCACCCTTCATTCACCAGTGAAAGACTGCAGCATTTTTGTCTAGTTACAGATTCTCTAATGAGACACAACACATGCACCTAGGAGATGATCCATGTCTCTGGTCAGTCCTTCATCATCATTAGCCTGTGTTATATGTGAAAGTTGCACTGATTGTTTTTTACCTTGACTGTTATACGTTGCAAACTACTATTATAACTATAGAAATAAACTATCTGCTAACCAAAGAGACAAAAAAACTTGCATAGGAAGCAATTAGGCACTTTCTGGAGTCCCTGTTTAGTATCACAGAAAATTCTTTCAAAACTCCTTTTTTTCCAAGCAGAACTCTGCTTAGGCCTTTCATATTTAAACAGTATTACCTTCAACAGTGGGGAAAATAATTCTGCTTTAATTCCCCAAGGGTGAAAAAAAATTAGAAAGATGTCACATGTTTATTTTTGGAGCATAAGATGTCTTGATGCTCAAAATGTCATTTTTTGAGTAATTGCATCCTAAAGTAAAAAAAAAAAAAACAAAAACAAAAAAACAACCAAAACTAGGGAAATGAAAAAAATACAATTCTTACACTGTTTTCTTTTGCCTCTCTGTGGGATACACCAAGAGCACATTCATGTGTGAAAACACCCACGAATGCTGAACAGGACAAAGTAGAGAAAGCGATTGCTTGAAGAATGAATAATTTGAAAGCTCTCTATAAACAATCTAGAATCTTTTGACACAACCATGTATAAGTGAAAAATTATAAAGAGGAAGAGAAAAAACAGCACAAGCAGTTATTTCTAATCTCATCTTTCTATGGTCAAGCTCCAGAGCCAAGAAGGGACCTAAACAAGTAGCAGAGAAAGTGAATTCAGTCTTTGGTAAGTTACAGACGAGGCATTCAAGTAAGAAATACAAAGATTGCTGATGACACAGATGACAGGGAATTCATAAGAAGACACATGAATTTCCAGCGACATGCCATGACTTGACAGGTTATCTTTAAGAGTCCCCATGGAAGGAACAGCTTGTATTTATTTAACCAAGATGCACTGGCATTCACACCATATTTTAACGTCAAAGCAGTTACCTGCCTATTCCCCCCCAACCAGAGCCAGAAACACTACTCATGCAGTGCAGATGGGGGGAAGATTTTCACAGAAAAGGGAAGCTCTTCAGTCGCCTTATGTTTACAAAGGAGTTTACTGGGTTGTCAGGGAGGAAAAAGCCCCGCAGCAATCTTCATACTACATGCTTTGAATACGCACAATTAAATTTGTCACAAAATTACAGATGAGTCTTCCATGAAACTCTGAGAGCCTGGCCCAGTACCCTCACCTCTCCTAATTGGGCTTGGCAAAGAGCACCAAGATACTGTTAAGTTTGAAAGTTTGTTCGAGAACCAGATCCACAGGTTAGAGTTCTTTCGAGCCACTCCCACCTGGCTAGTGGGCAAACCACAAGGAGACTGCCAGAGCCTCCAAGGAGGGCAAAGTTTAGGGCAGGATGTGACACACTTACCGCAATCATGCAGGCTACTTGTATTCCTAACACCCAGCATAGTTTACATCCCCTAAGCAAATGCAAAGGACTATTATTCCAAATTGGGTGAGATTAATTTTTTATTGTATTATTAGAGTATGTATTCAATAACATCATTTTTCTTACAACCTTCAAGACTGTGAATGGAATGTGGGGAAAAAAAATTTGGGATATCTCACAATAAAAAGATAAAGCAACAAGTCCTCATATTTTGTAGCTGACCACAAAAGCCAGAAAGGTCTGTGCTCCATTGCCTCTCTATCTCCTAAACCACCTCATCTCTCTGGAACATGAAGTATTTAAGTTCTGGAATATTTCCATTTGCAGTTTAGGGAATCCCAAGTGATTGCATGCAATTAGCTGCACCAGGACCAAAACCAGAGTAACACATTCCCTGACTTTAGTATGTACTGTTGGAATTAAAACTTTCAATTGAAGCATGCCATGTTTTTATTTAACATACAAAAGAAACCCCCACCTATCCACAAGTAATTTTAAGGGTAAAATTCCATTTTCAAATCACAGTTGAATCCTGAGCCATCTCTAACCATGTTCAACTACATACATATGAAAGCAACCACAACAGCACACAACTACAGCTAGTTACATACCCATCAGGCAGGAAAAAAAATGCAGGTAAGAGGAATACTTTTATTTTTTTAAAATACAACACTGTCATTTCAAATGAAGAGAGGCTGCATCAGATGGGTCACCCTCCTTAACAGCCAGTGTAAGCAAGACTCAGATATTGAAAAAGCACAGAAATACCTTATAGTTCCGTTAACATGCCAAGTTACTAATTTGAGAGTTAGGTCATTTGCTAATGAAGTGAAGAGCACTTACTGTCAGTAATGTTGCAGAACCTGACAATCTAACACATTTACCTACTTTCTCCTCCCCCATTTTTAAACATAGTTAAAATATCCGTTTAGAGGGTCACAGAAAAGAATCTAGGACAGATCCATAACAAGAGCGAGTCGTTAAGTGCAGAAGCAACACAAAAACATGACTTCAGAGCAGCAGGAAGTGAAATAGCACATGAGAGATACAATCACATCCATAGGTGAGTAAACTCAGAATAATGCCACAATTAGGTTACTGTTGCATTTGAACTTCCCGAATATCCAAAGTCCAAGCATTTTAATTCTATTGCTGTTTTACAGCACCTGATCTGTCAGTCCTCACAACACTTTGGTCTGGAAATTACTTATTACCAGACGAAATGCACAGAAAATGAACATAAAGTGAACATAAAAAATGTCAAGCTACCTAGAGGGCAACATAACAGGATTTACGTGATCTGTGGTTACAATACATGCAGACTGAGACAGACCAATTGCGCCTACCTGACTACGCATACAAAACTCAAGGTCTTTCAATTTATTAAATATAAGTTATTACTGTTTGCAGCAAAGGAGGTGATGTTGATTGCCAGCTATGTATGGCAACATATTTCTAAATGCTTGTTTTTATTTTTACCAATTACAACTTAGGGTGAATAATGTGTGTGCATGTTTTGTTTTTCAAAACCTAGTACAGGTTGAGGTATTTTCCTAAAAACAAACATACTCATCTGTAGTACTGACCACATTTTAACCACAGTAACAATGGCATATAACCCATCAGGCTTCTGGATTCTACAGTTTCACAACGTTAAAACAGATTTGTACTCACATCTTACTTAAATAAAATGTCAAGTTGGTTTCTTCAGTTTTATCTTCACTTTCTGTTAATTCCTTTATATCCATAATTATCGCCTTCTTCACTTTAATTTTATGCTTCTGTTTCATTATGGACTAGTTTGCCTTAATTTGTCCTCTGTGCAGTTTTTCAGAGTTTTAGAAAGTATTGACTTTCCACAGTACAGTTTCCTCTCTACACTACATAGTTAAGCTCATAAAACCAAACAAAAGAATTCCTTTCTAACTTTTTCCAGCATTGTTTGTTTAGATTTCTATGCATATAATTAGCCCAGTTTCAGCTAACAAAAATTAAAACATTATTCTTGTTAGAAACTGCAGATACAGGGAGTAATGCCTGCCAGAGAGATTGAGGCACCAGGTATGAAGTTTCAGTTTCACTAAACAGAAGTAACCAATCACATTCCCTCCACATTTTAGATGTAAACAGCAAACCAGAGCTTCCTTTTGCTTTAATCCCATCAACACTGGCATAATGCCACATAAGATAACATGCTAACCAGACTCTGGAAGCTTACAACTTAAACGCACAATAAAGCAGCAATTAAAAAATTGTGGAGATCAAGGAAACAACATAAGAACAGCAAGAACAAGTCAAGCCAGAGACTTGTTGAACTCAGCATCCTATCTGGGACAGCGGCCCATGTGAGATGCATAAAGCAAAGAATAAGCACAAAGCAAGTGAATATTTCTTTCATGATAACACTGCTCCAGAGTGAGGGGACTTGCAAGTCCAGAACTTCCCAAAGTAGTATCATTTGACTTACTAGATTAATAGATTTTTCTCCAGGGAAAAAAAACCAAAACCAAAACCAAAAAAAAAAGGGGGGGGGGGAAACCCAAGAAAACAAACAAACACCAAACCCCAATCACTTTTAAACCAAACTCCAGCAGAATTCTGGTGATATTGTAGAACTTCTTAGAATCTTTAATGTCAGTGAAGAAAGTAATTGGAAGGGACTGCAGGTGGGTTACCAGCCACAGGTTTCTGATGCAGTCATTGTGGCTTATTATTGCTGCAACATCCAAAGAAGTCTCAGAAGAGTTAATGAGTGTTATGCTGAGAATTGTACCAGAAAATACAAAAAGAAGTGGTGACCTCTGTTCAATGGCTTTGTGGCCGCTAACAAGCCTAAGCAATGAAGTCCATTTTAAAAACAGTCACAGTGCTGATGAAAAAAAAAACATGGAAAGATACTTTCATTGCAGTTAAATCCTACAATATTACCAACACTTGGGGAGATCTCCTTCAGAACATTTCATTCATTCATTCATTCATTCCAGTTCTTTCCAGATCAGGAAAACACATAAGCTACATTATCATCTTCTTTCTTTTTTGTGAAAGCAGAGCATAGTGCTGCTAACAAGCAGATGGAGAATTTTTACAATTACTGGCTGCAAGTCTCAAAAATTAAATCCATTTGCTGTTTTTCCACTTAAAATATATGGTAACAAAGCAACAGAAATTAGCATTCTGTGGTCTCTTAAATCACCCCTCCCTGCTCAAAATGTGAAAATAACAGCCACACATTGTATCACCAGCAGTCTTACTTTTTCAGTTCTAGGATGACTACAAGGATCATGACAAAGGCATATGCTTATTGTCTACATTGTTAGTTGTGACTTTTCAGAGCTTCTGGAGCATGCAAGGCAGAGAAAAAACGCCCACCACTACTTTCCAAAATGCTTACAAATTCATTGATGGCAAGTAACAGCAAAGTAGTATTTGAAACCCCTGCAATTCACATGCAGAGAATGTAAAAAAAAAAAAAGTTTTGCTTCTTCACAACCAAAGTTTTCAAGTCATGATCCACAAGCAACTCCTGCATTAAATCTGCAGAAATGCTAATCTGAGGATGCTCAGCAAAGCTATACACACAACAAAAAAATTACATGGAGTACTTTATAATATAGTACAACTTCTCCTCCTTAAATCATACTTTCATTCTTGCCTTCAAAAAGACAGTTGTACTGCAGAAGTGTGGCATAGAAGTTAAGTTGCCTTCCAATCCTATATAAAGTCACGTTATAGTTTTCCCTTCCATTATATTTTCACTATTTCCTTCTCCAATTAACATTTCTCTCACTTACCTCCCAACACAACAAATTGTGATAACTTAAATATTTATATTCAGCATCCCCAAGGAGGAGGCACGTGAAATATTTTTCTCTTAGACTCACATTAAAGTGATGAATTAACTCACCCACCTTCATTATCGACAAAAGTGATACATTCAAGTTTGCCTTGTTTTTTAGGGTTTTTGTTGTTCTGGTTGTGAGGGGGGTTTTTTTGTTTGGGTTTTTTTTGTGGGGTTTTTTTTTCTTTTCTTAGACATTGAAGAAACCAAACCAGGTATTTTGTCACACTTAGTTTCTCCTCTGAGTTCATTAGATTTGAGAAGCCATCAATACATTCAGGATCCATTTACCTAAAATTGTAAAGCTGTGCAAAAACACCCAAACTAAACACCAAAACCAATTCTCTGTCCTATTCTAATAACCACTCAATTAATTTTTTCCCCCCAACTGCTGTGGCTAGTACTAAGATTTTAATAATGCAACGCTTATACGGATAAGAAAAGCATCATAGAATCATTAAATCATAAGTAATGTAAGCCACAAGTGAAAAATAATGTCAGAAACAAATCCAGCTCTACTGTTTGCATAGGAAAACTAGACTCAAGTGCATATAAAGGTTACAAAGCAGAGAATAATCACCCTTCTGCACTTTTTTCTGGACTTGTTTCATGTACAAACACTGCTTTTGTTGATGTTTAAACAGACAATCTTATCTATTGTCCTTCTCATTACCTTTTAGCCATAAGAGTGGCAATTACGTCCTATTTTATTTCCAAGTCCCAAATGCATAGCCTTCAAAAAGTCTACATAACTTGATATTTTTTAATTCAACATTCCTCCATAAACTACTTAAGAGACAGTATACCTCTTTCTCTTCTTACCTCCCCCTCCAGTTACTACAGGCTGAAGCTGATAACAAAGTTTCTTAGTCCAAACAGCTGCTTTGGTCCTTCCTTTCTAAAACAGTAAGTAAACATTGTACAAAACCTCTTACATCCTCCCAACACACCACAAGTATCTTATAATATAAGGATAACACTGTTGAGTCCCATAAAGGAGGAATAAATTAACAAAAGCACACCATCTGAAAAGTTTCCAGGTATACAGCTATATAATCTGGTTTTACAAGCAGCTCTATAAAACTGTTACATTACTGTCCATAATAACATTAATTATTTTCTCTGTACATGTCTGCAAGGAACAAGGCAAAGGACAATATGATGCTTTATCTGTAATTGCCACAACTAAAAGGTCTTTTTACTAATTCTGACTTTAAACTGATAATGCATTATTAGATTGGAGTATCCACCTCCACCAAATGTCTGAAGCCCATGAACTTAAATTGGTCCAGAGAGACTGAATTACCTATTGAAGGATAAAACTTACAATGTTTCTCAGAACTAGTAACCTCAATGCAACTTTTGGCTCGGAAAGCACCTGAACTGCAACAGAGATCTTCCTTCTCCCACAGCACAGCATTTAACACAGTTCTGGGAAAAAGACCATTATAATTTAGGACCTGAGCTAGATGAACCTTCAATATAATAATTCTGTGGGATCAGCTTATGAAGAACATTATTTATTACTTTAGAATTAGACACCTCTTTCCAGCTTTGGCCCACACCATTAGACAATGATGAATTCACACACAAGCTCCCCAAGGGAGCTGCTTACCCCAGGAAGAAAGTTCACTATTGTGGGTTTCTGTTATTTCTTTGTTCTTTTTATACTACTAGTTATATTGTTGTCCTATCCCAGAAGATCCTAAGTGCTTCATATCCTAGACAAATCACTTTATGACTGGAACATACCAGATTCACGGCTGGCAACATAAATTTTTTCTTAATTTCATGATGTTTCAATGTACTTCAACAAATGTTTATGTTTAAAAGAAGAAAATCATAGTTAGTCTTTTTCAATTACTCATAAAAATTAAATATTTCAATTAAAAAAAAAGAAAAAAAAAAAGAAAAATAAGAAAGCCCAGACTTACCTTCACACTTCTCCCTCACCCAACCAAGCAAATTAAAGAAACATAAGTCTCTGAAGCCTGTCACTAGCTCTCTCTAGGAAAGCTAAATCCTTCTCTAGACAAACCTGGCTGGAGTCATCACCCTCTACAAAATCTTTGCTGTCTCAAAAGCTCCTCTCCTACCCTATATCTGTACAGAAAGCTTTATTAAAAACACAAGGTAAGCATAAACTAGACTACGTGAAAAAATAATAGCCTGCATAAAGACACACAGAGCAGCAGGTGGCAGAGAACTACACCTACAAAGGGTACCCATTGCACTGACCAAGTAGAGACCCATTTGCAACATCTTTTGCTATGTGACTTCTCAACTGCTCTGCAGAGAGAGCACTGAGGATGGTGATGGTAAAAAGAACAAAATTCTGCCTGAAAAGCTCACAGCACACAAACATGGGAATAGCTGTAGGGGAATCCACCAAGGATCATTCTAGCCCCTTACTTCTGTCTCCAGCAATTATTAATGTCAGATGTTTAGGGAAGAGTTTAAAACAGGACAAGCATGCAGCAATGTTGGCACAGAACAGTCTTCCTGATTCCAGTTTGTGGCTACAACTAGAGGCAAGATCTTTGTATTTAATTCTTAACAGATTTGTCCTCCATGACTTTGTCCAATTAGTCTTGAACCCATGCAATATTTCGGCATTCATATCATCCTGTGGCAAGGAGCTCTGGAGCTCATATAGTGGCATGAATCAAGTCCTTTTTAATGTTGAATCAACCTGCTAGTTTCACTTGATGTCTTCTAGTACTATACAGTACCCACAGTTAATTTTATTTACTTATCTATTTGTGAGGCATGTTCTTCCATGTCCTCTCCACAGCAATCTCTTTTTGAGGCTGAGAGTGTCTATTCTGTGGAATTTTTCACTCATACCAACTTGCTCTGAAACTTTTCTACTTCCACTGCACCTTTTTGTGAATGGGAGGACCAAAACTACTATCCACAAGTACAGCTTATGTGCAAACTTAATGGATTTTTAAAGCTGCAGTGTTTTTAGCAGCTTTTCAGAGTATTTAAAACCCAACAAAAACCTCAACCCTTCTTGTGCATGACTGCTTATGTCAGGATGAAACTGCTCTGCCCATGGTGTTTGCCTTCATAAGCAGACAGTTCCAGACTGGTTTTCTCACTCACCTTTCCCACGTACAGAAAGGTGTTAAAGTGTCTGCAAAACACCAACAAACTTGCTGCAGTCACTGTTTCTGAAGAGTTGCAACTAGGTGAGAGCAACTGGTGGCACAGGATTAAAATCTTGTATTAGGCAAGAGAGAACCAGTGACCTGAGACCAAGCAATGACCAGATGAAGGTGAATGGGGACAAGTGAGTGAAATAGTGACTGGGCTGGGAAGAGGAGACAGAGTGGGAGGAGAATGACTGGGACAAAGTAAAAAAGAATGCCACTGAGCTGGGACTGAGCAGTGAATCAACAGGCACGTGCAACAGCTTCTTCATTTGTCCAGGAAGTTGGAATAATAAAGTTGGGCTGAAGTTGTGAGCAGTGGGAAAGAAATATGAAGTAACCATTTCATAGTGTGCCATTTCATAGCACACTTCCAGAGAGATTGAGAACAAAGATAAAACTATCAAGTTTTCAAGGCTGTTGCCCTGGTCTGAAGGCAAACAGTGTTATCCCGAAGGGGCTAAAAAGGGATGGAGCAGGGTTGTCTGCAGCTGGCCTGTTAACAGATTCCTGCAGCACAGGCAAAATCCTTTTTAACATACCACAGTTACGGAGTTAGAGCCCATCACTAGTGACCACCTCCACAGAAAAGGTTAATCAGTCATCAGGGTTACTAGTCTGGAACATGAGTGTCCTGATAACAAAAGAACTGTAAATCTGAATTGTCATCTACAGATGATTCAGACGTTTGCACAGAAACTGTTTATCATAGAACATGACACAGACCCTGCCAAACTGGATAAGAGAGGCATTAGGATTCCACCCCACCCCAGTCCCTTCTTATTGTCCCCATGAGAGTCAATCCCTCGCACAACAATATATCACACCTCCAAATTTCTCAGTTTTATTATAAATGTTCTCAGTTTTATTCCATTTGTTCTGCCCCCATTTATTCCTCTTGCCTGTCCAACACACTTACACACTGCAATGGGAGCCAAGAACAAAAGTCATGTTCCCTATACCAGAGCACCCAATTCCATTCTTTCCAAGCTAAAGATACAGTGCCATGACTTAAAAAAACTCCATAAAACAAAACAAACTCCCTGCATAACTGCCTTCTTCCATGTGAGATAAAAACAAGCAAAAATGCACAAGAATTTCATCCATTAAAGAGAGAGAAACACACTTGAAAAACGGTTTTTAATAACTCTGAAGTTAGTATAGTTTTTAAACTTCAGTCTTTCTCTGTTTTCTAAGGTATTCTAAATTGATTTCCATATTTTCACAATTCAGTAGATTCTACAAAGAGACAGTATACACTAACCCTTATTACAGAAGGAACAGTTCTGTTTTGGTGAAAAGTGACAAGGATCTCCTAAGAAGTTAAACCTAAATACGGGGACAGTTGGATGATTTTGGTACACCTCCTGCTTTACTTGTTCTACCAGGAATTGGATGATCTTGGACATTTAAGGGTCTTATTTTCACTTAATAGCCATTCCATAGGCAGTATTACACATGATTTTTTTTTCCAAGATAGGCATGCATACATGTTCTTATACTGCTGCCACAAACCCGAACACCAGCAAGGTTCACTTGTGAAAAGATGGAAGCCACAACTGCACTAGGAACCTTAAAAGGACACGAAATGTTTCCTTCACAATTGGATGCAAAAAACATGCGTGGTAGTAAAGGAGAATTTTACTTTCCCTGATATAGGTCCTTTGCCTGACACAACGAATTGACATGATAGGTGACAGAACCAGCCACTAAAAAATCATAAAACTATTTTTAAAATTAAGTGACAACATACAAGAAAGACTGAATCAAAGGCTTTTAGAGACTTGAAGTAATTTTAGCCAATCTACTCTGTTCACATCTCCTTCCAGAACTACATTACTTAGAAAGCACATTTATAAGAAAAAGAAATTAAGACTGGTCCTATGTATTCCACTAAAACTTCTCTTCCATCATTTACTTCCAAAAAGAATTTACAATAAATTCAAACTAATTTCTTCTCCTATTTAGCCTCCAGATTCCTGAAACAGATTGGAAGACAAATTCAGACAAATCAAAACCCAGCAGCTTTCTCACTGAGCTCAGAGCTTTCTGTAGGGCCCAAAACTATTAGCAAATTACCCATAATGGCAAATAACAGAAAGCCTCATCAGAGGTGAGGAAACCAGGACGACAAAAGCTTTTAACTTCCTGTCAATGCTGTTAACTCCTCTGACTTTATCCTTTCTCTCCTTTCAGAAGAGAGCACTGCACTCACAGCAACGCATCCTCTGCTCTTCCCTGCAACCTCTTCTGCTGTAGCGCTAGGCAAAATACCAACAGGAGACAGAGGAGACCCTCTTTCTTTATTCACCTCATTAGATGGAGGTCAGGGCCCTGACAGGGCAAATATATACTGCTTTGCTTCTCCCTGGTACTCCTGAAGATCTTCTGTGGTGCTGTGAAGAGTCCCTCTGCCCAGAGGTGCCAGACCTGAGGAAACACAGATGCCTCCTGTGGCAAGCAGCTGCAGAAAAGCTAACACAGACTCCTCGCATCTTGTCTAAAACTCCAGGCAAATGCGGGGAGGAGGCGGGAAAGATCACAAAGAGAGGGGCATTCAATACATGGATGTCCAGATAGCAATGCTGTCAGCTGCACTTAAAGTTGTTGCATTCCAGAGTTGTGCAAGAAAGAATATGGGGCTCAGCTGAAGTCTTAAGCTAAACAATGCAGAGGGGTTGGATTAAGCGTGCACCAACAGTCTGGTGCTTCAAACAACACAAAAATACAGCCTGGAAATGGCAGCTCAAGGCAGGAAGGTCTAAAGCCTGTTTATGTCACTGTGATAGCTGCTGCGATCCATCAGATTTTGTACACCCAGAATGTGGTACACAGAAGTCTCTGTTAAACTTAGTTAATAAGTCATGCAGGAATTTCACAAAATAGGGACAGAGAAGTACTGCTACCTCAGTGACACTCTGAGTCACCTACAAGTGTACACACACAGAAGGAAGAGAAGTGAGATCAAAGATGCTTCCTTCAAAATGGGCATCACGGACTTCCAGTATTTTTACACCACCAAGAAGACATTTAATGTGTATCAGGACACTCATATGACTGACTGTGTCATTCTTGAGGAGGATAATGAGCCAATTCAGCTACACTGAAATTTCAACTCCTGTATCTTGGAATCAGGAAACAAAGAAAACTATTCCCAAGATAATTTAAATCATCAAAGCAAGGAACATCCAAGACAGTTAGATATGAGCTGAACTAGTGTCTTCAACCCAGTTTTAAAATTAATAGGGTCATTATTTAACTATTATTGTTTAACTATTGTTTTACATTTTTAACATTGTCTTTGTGAGGAAAAAATAGTTATATTTCAGATAGCTACATCCAGAAACATCCTGTTTCCTATTCTGATAATCTGAGAATATCATGGAAACAGCAAGTTGAGAGGGTAACTACTGTTTATGACTAAGGCAAAAGTCTTCGAGGCTTCATTTCTACCAGAAGATGCAGAGACATCACTCTAAATGGATGCAGCAGAAAAGTAGCTGGTGCACAATTTCAGTTTTGTCTGGTCATGCAGATATAAGTCCTTCCACCTTGTTAATATGAACGTGAAAGGTGGCTGTTTCTGTACCACTATTGACTTCCAATCTGCTGATTTTTAGGTCTTGCCTAAAAGGGTCACCTGAAGAGACATGCTAGAAGAGACCAGTTCTACCCGGAAAAGTAAGGTTCCTGGTTTTGGAGAGACAGGGAAGGGAAACAAATGCTGCCCAGACCAGTTATGCTGTCTCCATCCCTAAGAGTTTTCCAGGATTGAACTGGATGAAGCCCTAAGCAACCTCATGTGACCTTGCACCTAAGCCTGTTTTGTGCAGATTGAACTGAAGACATTTTGAAGTTTCTTCCAACCCGAATTATTCCATGAAGTACACACTTAGAAATACTTGTAAGCCTGTGGGTTTTCTGCATATATTCTAAGACACTTCCATTGGTAATGGACTGAAAAACTAAGTGCTTGCAATAACATCACTGTATCATCCCCCTTTATCAGCGTTAAGTCATCGGTCTGACAGGATAACACAAATTCCATTTGCCATAATAATCATTCCCTGCCTTGAGATAACCTCTTTTAAATTATGTTACACAACAGTAGTTCTAGACTCAATTCTAATTACCAAGGCAATGATAGTTATAATTACCATTATATTGGATCAAGAATGCAAGGACACAAAAGCAGGTCCAGAAGTAACAGCAAAATCTTGGCCTACTCATCTTTTAAGTGACCTCTGCAGAGTATCATTAAGCATGTTGACTCCCCCTCAATGTAATGCCACAGAGAAACAGAGTGTACTTTTTAAGAGCAAAGTTAAGACAGTAGAAAATCCATGAACTGAGCAACTAAGCGAATCTTAATTTGAAAGATCAGAAGGCCTCAGGTAAAAGACACAGATCTATATACATTCATGTACAGGAACAACTTCTCAAATGTGTTCTTGACTCAGGGAAAACACAAAAATAAATCTTTTGCACAACATTAAAATGATTTTTGCACAGCATTCATCAATATCATATCAGATTGCCCACTCCCAGAGCACACAGACTGCAGCACAAAAGAGAGCTGAGAATATGGTAGTGATTTATTTAAGATTTTTGAAACACACAAAAATATGGCAAATCTCTTTTTCAATTGCCTTTATACAGTACGTATCTTCATACAGTACAACAGTTTGGGGATATTGCCAATCCATATATATTCCAGTACCTACTAGGTGCCTATGAGAGAGCTGGAAAGTGACTTCTTACGAGGGCATGTAGTGACAGGACACGGCTTCAAACTGAAAGAGGGTGGGTTTAGATTAGATATTGGGAAGAAAATCTTTACTGTGAGGGTGCTGGAACAAGTTACCAAGAGAAGCTGTGGATGTCTCACCTCTGGAAGTGTTAAAGGCCAGGTTGGATGGGGATTTGAACAACCTGGTCTAGTGAAAGGTGTCCCTGTTCATGGCTGGGTGATTGGATGATCTTTAAGGTTCTGGTTGATCTTTAGGGTTCCTTCCAACCCAAACCATTCTATGGTTCTATGATATAAAAGGAACAAGCTCTTAACCATATGAGTCTTTGAAAAATTTTCGTCTAAATCAGAAGATCAGCAGACAAGCTTACTAGTGTGCCCTGGAATAAACAGGATCTGCTATAACCAATTAAGCTTTATTAATGCTGCACAAGAATAACATAAGACTATCCAATTCCTACATATTAGCAAGGTAAAAAGTAAAAACTTCTCCTTGCATCATTCTGGAATAAGTCTCACTTGTTCTATGTATAAAGCAAGCAAATCTGGCTATCCATCAGAAACTGGTAAGTAGATTTAACATACAAGACAAAAAGAAAAGACCATACTCTGTAAGATATCAAAATTATTTACTCCATAAAAATGCTGACCTAATTCAGGGGAGTAAGTGTTTTGAGGAAGGATTGAAGTAGGGAAGACGACACCACTCAGTGTACGGGGCCAGAGAAAGTCCCCAGTTTAGGAGGCAGTATGGCAGGAGACATGAATTCACCTACAGGGGCACTTGTTCTCATTTAATTCCGGCATTAAAATATTTACAAGTTAAAAATAATTCTGAAATGAACAATTCTTACAAAATATGGAGCTTCAGCTCATGAGACGAGGTCTCTACACAGGTCTGGCAAAAAGTCACTACCAATGCATAAAAATGTTTTTTTGCAGTTTTGAAGTAATTACATTACACTCTTCTAAAAAACATGTATGCTGACAAAACTAACATTAATAGTTAATCTTTACTTTAGTATCATGGTCTCCAAGAAGAAAGATCCCCTAGACCTCAAACACTGGCAACTGAAAGCCAAGGAACTCTAAGAATAGAACCATCTGGGATCAGACCTTGTCAGATCTTTGTGCTACAACATCTTAAAACAAAAACTCAACCACTTACAAGTCAAAGGAAAGTTAACATAAAATAACTCTCCCATCCCCCCAAAATATCCAAAGGAAAGTGAAGTATGGCCCTATCATATCTTACACACACTTTCTTCAAAAATTCTTAACAGAAACCAAAAATTAGGTAACAGCTGTTCACCACAAGACCAGCTTCAACTTGCCTTCCTCATTATCTTCTATCAAGCAGCTTTACACATCAGAAGTGGATAGCTGATAGGAAACACACAGCACCGGAACTTGGAACATAAACTAAATCGTGACTGCAGCTTTACACCCTACAGATAAGCAAGAGCTTTATCTTCCAACCAAAACAATACATGAAACTTTTCTATGTTGTTAATTATCACCAAATAGAAGGAATTTTTAAATTAGATATACTGATATATAAGGGGAGGGGGAAAGCCATTATTAATCTTCTGAGATTTCCCAGTAGAAACCTAGTGCACTCCTACCAAGGGTAAATACTACCATAAAGATATTTTGGCAGTAATCCTAAACCTCCAGAACCTCTTGGTATTTGGCCTATTTTGAAGTGGGGTAAAATAAATTTCATGGTCTTTTGATTATCCACACACTCCACTAGATTCTAGAGATTTAGTAAATACCACAAAAATGATGATATATTAACTTTTGGGTTTTTGTCCCCTTCCCTCACCATGAACTAGGCCACAAAATTATTAGGCCTTTTTAAAGAACACTCATACAGCAAATGACCTCCTATAGTGAATACCACTTTTCTATTCTCTTTTGGAAACCTCTCAAACGGCTTGCCTGCAGTTTTTTTTCTAGGAAAACAGCATAACCCAAGTAAAGTAAAAAAAAAGGCTGCAACAGACACAGCTGTCACTGAGGATTTACCCTCCTGCATACACTGAATTCTCAGAACAAAGTTTTCTGGTGGGGCTGACCACCCAGGAAAATTCCCACAGTGTGCCACTCCAACTGGGAAGGGGGGAAGGGGAAATCTAGAAACCTGATGATGCCTCTACAATCTACCCATACCTTTTGTACTAGCATAACTATCCTGGCTAGGGTTAAAAAAATTTTATTAAGTGTGGTTGCATCCCAAAAAACCCTCTCATGAGGACCATTATCTAATACGTGTCTCATAACATTTATCCGACTTTCCACGTACACTGGGGTAAATCATGCTGGTATAATAAAAACAGACCAACCACTTGCATAAATCCCAGTTCTGTTTTCACAGCTTTACTCAGACCATGGAGTCTCTTCTGATGCTGCTTATGGGACTTGGGCTATATAAAATCAGTTCTTCACAAGCCTGAAAACACTTGACTAACCCTTGCTGAACTCTGAGCTACGGATGCTAAAGTAGGACTGACACCTACAGGAGCCAAATGAGAGCCAGGTCATAGATGTTCACAGAATCACAGAAGCAAATAGGTTGGAAAAGACCTCTGGGATCACTGAGTCCAACCTATGACCCAACACCACTGTGTCAGCTAGACTATGACACTGAATTGCCATGTCCAGTCTTTCCTTAAACACCTCCAAAGACGGTGACTCCAACACCACCCTGGGCAGCCCATGCCAATGTCTAATCACCCTTCTGTGAAGAAATTCCTCCTGATTTCCAACCTAACCCCCCCCTGGCACAGCCTAAGACTATGTCCTATCACCCTGTGGCTGGCTGCCTGGGAGACTGGCTCTCCCCTGGCTACACCCTACGTTCAGGTAGCTGCAGAGCGATACGGTCACCCCTGAGCTTCCCTTCCTCCAGGCTGAACAACCCCAGCTCCTCCAGCTGCTGCTCACAGGACGTGCACTCCAGCCCCTTCACCAGCTCTTCGCCTTCTCTGGACACACTCCAGCATCTCCCTGCCCTTCCTGCAGCCAGGATGCACCGCCACACTCGCTGTTCCACCCTGCCCCAGCCAGGCAGGACGACCCTGCCCTGGGGAAACCGGAGGCTGCTCTCCATCCCGTGCGGGCAGGACTCGCTGTCACACTCCACCCACACTCACTTATGGGCGTTTTAATCGGGAATCGATACACAAAGATAAAGGAGTTTCAGAATGGCTTTTATCCACTTCTTTAGCAGCCCTCCCTGCCCCCATTCCCGGGCTTGCAGTGCCCTCTGCCGGGCTGCTCCAGTACGGATCCCCCGGGAAAAAAGGTACCAAATCTCGGCCAGCAAGATGCAGGTTTTACTGCCGCCCCTTTTCCGAGGTCTGCAATCCTCATGACCGAAAAGAGAGTCCTGTAATAGGTCCCGTACCTCATCACTGATCTCAGAACACGCTCTACTCCAAAACAGTCTCAAAATACTAAAGAGCAATAGGAAACTTTCTCACCCACCACACTACAAGAAATCTGGGCATCAACTTGCCACAGGTAGCCAGGGGATGCAGAAAATCCACATCATCACATCTCTGAGAAACCCACCCATCTCATCACTTTCTGCACACACATGGAAACTACAAGAAATTAAGTTTTAACATAAGAACAAGCTGCTTTACAGCAAGGGTGACCCAGCACTGGCACATGTTGCCCAGAGAAGTTATGGAGTCTCCACTCCTGGAGATACTCAAAATCCAACCAGACACAGCCCCGAGCAGACAGATTCAGATGACCCTGCTGTGAGCAGAGGGCAGACAATCTCCAGAGGTGCCTTCCCACTTTGGTCATCCTGTAATTCAATGACCACGCTACTAAGCTCTGTGTGTGGGGTTTGGTTTTGATGTCTGGCAGTCAAGAGAAAATGCCTTGAAATTCTTGTGTAGAGAATTTATTCTGGAAAGATAAGGTAAGCAAAATTGTCACATTCCCCCAAATCAAATGCAGTCAAATATGGACACATTTCATAATTACAGCAGAAACTTCTTCTCTTAAACTTCAAATTGTTTCTCACCTTACAAAGCTCATCGTTCTCTTCTTTGATTGGCAGAGAATTAATATTTGTACAAGAGTCCGAGTCTGATATGTCTAGTAAGCTGTCATCTTTTTCTGAACCATCGCACCTGTCAGTGGAATCACTATCCTCCTCCCAGATGATGCACTCCAATTCATCTAAAATAGAATATTGGTAAAAAGAGGTTTTTCTCAGTCACCGTAAGCATGAAGTCAGAGTAATAATACAGTTATCCTGAACTTGGGGAAAAAAATGCAACATTACTTTTTTTCCTGTGTTGAACTGATCTTTAACTATTTTGTCTCTCATAAAAGATAAATCCTACTAGCAGAAAATCTGTGAAGATAAAAATTACATAAAAAAAATAAAAATTCAAACTACTGTCTGCAAAGAGGCAGTACATTTAATTGCATAAGTACATAGGGTGGGATTTTTTAGTTTAGCTAGTAGTTCTTCCATGGTTTAGTTAGGAGATGTTTTTACCCAGTTGTGTTGGATTTTCCAAGTGTGCTTGTTCAGAATTAACTGGTCTAAGCAAATGCCTTAAACAGTGTTAGTTGCTTTTAGTTGTAACCCTCACAGAGGAATGAAAAAGCTAGTTGAAATGGTCACCTCCTAGAACCTCTAAGTACATCAGAGAGAGGACTGTTTAGGATAAACTAACAGAAACAGTCACAAGAAAAGACAGAGCTAAAAAAGCCCAAAAGAACAAGCAAACCCACAACAAAAAGGTAATAAAAGAGATGCAGATCGAAACGCAGAACTTCTCTTCCACCATCCTCATGACAAGGTGGTATTTAATGCAACTCCAAAAGTCCATTCATGCCTCTAAGGATTTACTGAAGGTCACAGAAACCTGAGTTGCAATAGCAGCATCACCACCCTTCAGATCCAAGTGCCACAAGGTCCTGAGAGGGATAATCACAATGCATTTTGTATAAATGAGCATGTTTGGAGGAGAAGGAATGAAAGCTTTTTTTTGTTTTGTTTTTTAGCTTTTGTAAATGTCATATTTCTAGCACTGGAATAGTCATGGATAGGGGAGAGGCAGAAGAGAAAGGAGGCACCAGTAGAACACTGCAGGCAGAGATATATATCCACTGTGGCAGCACCTTCTGGATTTGGCAGTGCTGCCATAGTCTAAATCGTTAGTTTCTTAATCAAACTTCCAAACTCTGCGCTCACCCAGACATATAAACACACAGCTCTGGTGTTGCCTGCTTTTAACCAGTTTCTCTCCCGTCTGTCATTTTCTGCTCCATGAATTAGAAAGGAAGTCCTAAGAACCAAACTGGTGGCTGTTCACACAGTAGAACGAAAATGAAAATGCACACTGCAGAACATGATGCCACCTGCAGCTGCAAAGTCTGCCATATCTAGTCAGTAGATGCAGACAACAATATCATCAGTAGAACAGGACAGGCAGTGAAAGCTGTTCACAACTACAGCACAGAGAAGAAAATAGTACAAATAAACTACAATATATCAAAATGAGCTGACATGCTTTACTCGATGTTGTACAATCCCTCCAAGGGATCCTTTACTCCAAGGTCTTGTGCATAATTTATACTAAGAGCTTATTCTATACTCAGAAGAAATTTATGAAAAAAAACCTTCAACTGATTTAACTAAAACAGGATTAGATCATGTCATTTTGTCAGAATGACCTCGGAGGATTGGAGTATTCTCATTAGAGCATTTGAAGTTGACAGAAGGTTTCTTGATAAATCTGCTTGCGTTTGAACTTACCTTCACTACTTCTGTCCTCCAACAATAAATCATGTCTGCTAGGCGATTCCTCTGTTTTGGAAGCATGACTTTTTTTGTTGTGCAACCTTGGAATCAATGTTTTATTTTCATCATCTGAAAAATCACTGCCACTAGAGGTCCATATTATGTCCTCGGCTTCCCTAGAGCTTTCAGAAGCAGCAGAGGCTTCTATTAAAAAATAAAGTGTTAGACTGTTACAGAAATGAAGTCTTGTTAAATTTAAAATTATTAAAAATTAAACTATACTATTTTTAACAAGAAAAATTATCAATTGTGTTACAAGCATCAGAGATTAATACTGATGCACCAACATACATATTTCTTACACATACATGTATTTTCATTTCGGTTCTCCATAATAAATGGTGACACTCTATTTTATATAATGAGGCTATCACTCTGTCCTTCAGCAGAGTGAGGACAAGTCATGACTGTCTGACATTTAGTTCCCTAGGCAGAGTCCTAATGCTCCCCTGCATGTGCCCCTGTAAAACAGTAAGTGGTTTAAATAAAGACTCGTTAGAATTCTGGGTTTGGGATTTTTCTGACTTCATGCAATGACAAACAAACGAAAAAAGTATTTTATCAGTAGAGATTACTCTGCAGTTTACTCCTGAGGGGAAAAAAAAAGGCAAAACAACTTTTCAGGAGTTGCAAAGAAAAGCTGTTGTGTTTTGAAGTAGGACATTTTAATTCAAAATCCAAATGCATCAATTTTCATAACAAAAGCAACGAGAAAAGGAGTCATGCTTGGCATGAAGCATACAGAACTAGTAATCATAGGAAGGCAGGACTTTCCACTTCTTACCACTGCTAAAACTTTATACATAAATGGGAAGTCAGACAATTACTGGGGATTTGGAATTAAGTAGAAGGGCCCAGAAGAAACACAATCACATCTCCTCCTGCAACACAAAGAGGTTCTTCTCAGAAACCTAGAAAAGCTAGAACCTCAAGAGGCAGACAAAAAGTGCCCAGTAGGTCACCTACTTAGTGCCACCAGAAACAGCACAGCTGCTGGAGTAAGCAGAAATAGAGACTCAAGAAGCCACTACCCCCTCTTTCCCTTCCTCCACACTCAAAAAAGGGAAAGAACTGGAAGAGGTCAATATGCCCTCCTCTGCTTTATTTCGTTTGGAGGTCTTTTTTGAATTACAGTATTAAATGACTCAGGTGCATATGGAAGTCTGTAAAAGCAGGACACTGACAAAATTCTCTTTTTCTCTCTATTTTTCATATTTACAAAACGCATGTTATCTCCTGTGCCTGCTTGTCTGTCTCTAGCAGAAGATAGAATAATTTCACCCTCAATCTATACAGCTAAGGGTTATTTTTCATTCCCTCCTGCTAAAAAAGTAAAGAATTTAAATATCCTGTCCTTTTTATAACACACACCACATACAGCATTAGTGATGCTTCTTTCACCTGTTCAAGAGCAATAGCTGAGTGACTGCAGCTTTGCAGAATATGTTTCTGGCACTTCTGGTGAATAGAAGAGACCAACCACAACAACAAGAGACTGTGTGTCTTATAAAATTAGCTTCTGATTACAATAACAGAAGTAGAAAGCAATCAGTATTTTAAGCCAACTTCTCCCTTAATATAGGAAAAAACAAAGTGACAATCTTCTGACAACACTAACATGAAATAGTTATAACATACTTGATGCATTTTTAGTAGATGTTAGCAGTGGTCCAAGATGCGTCTTAATCCTGGATTTCTTATTAGTAGGTCTCTGGGACTATATTAAACAGAGACACAGAGAGACATTTAATCATTAAGACATTAAAATAATTTTGACATGTATCAATATATTCAAACCTCTTGCTATTCACCCACCAAAGCTCAGCAGCACAATTGCAAACTAATTTTTCTATCCTCTACTACACTGTGATATAATGAACAAGGTATTAAAGCAAGAGAACGGTAACATGAAAGCTGAATTTTCATAGATTTGGACACGCAAACTTACTGTGACTGTGATGGAAATTGCATGTGACCTTGAGAAGAACAAGAGCCACCGTTTTCAGCATTAAAATGTCAAAAGTGGGTAGTAACAGCATGCTTGATAAAGCAAGTGCCCTATTCAGAGGTTACAGAAAGAAGTACCTGTCACTGGTTTTTACTAAAGCCCACAAGCTATGCTGTGTCTGCTCAGTGGCAGAAAAAAGAAACGGAAAAGCAACGTGGTTGATACTGATTTTCAGCACAAAACACTTCTCACTTACAGCTGGTTGAACATTTCTGTTCACAATCAAAAGACCAATATATGCGCAAGAAGTTAAGCATAATTTGATATATCATCCACAAGAACAACATCTGCAGGATAATCAAAAAGCAGCATTTTCTACAGTGAATTCACTATTGCAAACACAATATTTAGATCTAGCAAAAAATATTCATATGCAAACTATAGTCTTTGTTCCATGTTTTTTAGGAAATGTAGCACTCCAACTCAAATGTCAAATTATTTTTGCATCCTTCAGTGTATTATTGAAATTTTCTAAGTGATAAGAGCTATCTAGAACATAACATATTGACATATGCTCAGCAAGTTATATTAACAAGTTAAGAAAATGTCCTTATATAACTGTGCTTTCCATTTTTTGTTTATTTTGACAGTTGTAGCAACATGCTGTTAATTTGGAAACACCACCAAAAAAAAGACAACATCTTATTATTCAGTCAAGCATGGAAACTAATTGCCAGTTTGCATCTCTTTCTTAAAACATTAAACCAGCATTTTACCTCCAGCACTGAAGAGCTCTGAAAACCATCCCCACACCTAAGCCATGCATTGGAAATCGAAGCAGCAGCTACTGATGTCCTGACATTTGTTTTTTTCAGACATAAGGGTGTCTCATCTGGGAAGGGTGTGCATTCTGTATTCCAAAATCTCTTTCGCTACGAGGAGAAATAAAGCCATTAAAAACACTGTGTACACAATTTTTTCCAAGTTAAATTTACTTCATCTAGATGGCCCCTAGTATTTTCTGAGTATTTACAAACAAAATCCAATTTGTAATGAACTGGGAAAAAAAAAGTCTCGAACATTTGCAACCATTTTTCATGCAACACTAAACAATAACACCACTACCAATGTCATGGGTAAATTTAATTTTTGATAAGTACATTTTCTGTAGGTCTAAGCTACATCTGGTAGTACCTGACAGCTGCTCAGTGAAGCTGAAAAAAACAAGTAATTCCTCAGGAGCAGCCCAGTAAAATACACCAAGTAAATAATTCCTTTCAACTCACTTTTAAATTGATTTAATTCTGTTCATGCAGCAGGTCAAACCAGATATCACTATACAGTTCTCTATTAAAAAACAACCAACCAAACAAAAAACCCCAGACGCTTTCAGCTGTAAGAATTAGACTTGTTTCCATAATGATTTTCCCACATCCCAAAAAGAGATGAACTGTTGCCTTCCCCTTACATGGGATGCTGGAAGTCATTTGTATTATTAGATAAATCATGAAAGAGGATGCTGATTAGCATCCAGTGCTAATTTAATGCAATAGATTGTGACATCTGAAAATAGCTGAAGATCAGAGAATTGCCTGTTATCACATCCAAAGTTATCTCTCAGTTTCAACACCAGTTTACACATATAAATTGAACTTGAGCATGATAAACATCTTAGTCTGCTATGCTACCGAAACCTTATCTCAAAAAATGTTGACTACATTATCTGCCTGAATACATCTGTCTTCTTTTGATATACTTTCTCTGAAGCAACTACAGTTCCTACCTATAAAAAAGTATTGTTCCAAAGTTAAGTTAATCAGCATACACATTTTCAGCCAGGCTGGTCAATCAGGACTGTAACATACATGTCAAACTAACATATGCAAAAAAAAAAAAAAAAAAAAAAAAAAAAAAAAAAAGTAGAATCATAGATTATCCTGAGTTAGCAGGGACCCACAAGGATCATTGAAATCCAACTCCTGCACAGGACAGCCCCAAAAATCACACCATGTGCCTGAGAGTACTTTCTGCCCAATTTGTAACTGGCAATGCATATTTGCTTTCCATAGAATTTTTCAGTGCTCACAGGAACAAAGCAAGTACAGTGAGCAGCATCCTCCTTCACCCCTCCAACCACACAGTCCTGCTGCCTCACGGTAAGAGGACAGAGTAAAACCAAGGGGCTCTGCAGAATCCTCTGGTGGTAACTGACCTTGCCAAGAGCCTCTTCTAAAGCTGCTGGGGACATCTACATTGCAAAGCAGCTACTGCAAGATGTCATCATCGCCAAAATCAAGCTGTCCCCATAACTACTCCCACAGATATATGAGAAGTACAACGCTGAATCTGATGTGTTATTAAATATGGAATCAATAGCACTTTAACAAGGACATGGTGTCAGGTAAGCAGGCTACAGTAGGGACACAAAGAGAATTTAAACCCTGCTTTCCTCCCAGGGAAGATGCTGGCCCAAGCCTCGATTTCCAGAGTGCTTAGACATGAACCTCTACACTGGGCTATCCTCTGGGTAAAATACTTGTGCCTTTGCACTGAAGAAAACATGGTCAGGGCAAACTGTAAAAACTGAAACACATCCAGGCCCATTTTTGGTTCTACAGCAAAATGTCACAGCAAAGCCTCACTCCAGTTGGAGACATTTCCTTGTCCCTCGATGTCTCCAGACTGGATGACACCTGCCAGGCTCAGAGTTAATACAGCCAGCACTGCAACACGGACCAACAACACATTGCAGCTCTAGTTTTAACTTGGTTGGGTTTTTTAGGGGGAGGTTGTTTTGTTTTTCCAGTGAATTGGTTTTTAACCTTAGCCAGTGCTAGAAGTCTTGTTTATGCACTTCTTTTTGTAGCTCTTGGAATATTTTGCAAGATACATTTTGCAGACAAAGATTTACAGTATAATATGCAGTTCATCGAAGCCTATTTCTTCAATGGGATGCTCCAGTTTTTTTGAATGCGTGCCTGTGCCAACAGCAGCACCACAGCTTCCAAACAGGTTTACAGTACATCACTTTTGATGGTCAATTAAAAGCAGATACAGCTGCAAGTATGTAAAAGAAATGCACAGAAAGGCATGCACAAATAATTACACGAAACAGGCTTCCTAGTATATTTGTATTGCTAGGAAGCTTAATAAACAGAGAACTAGGCAATTATTCTCTGTTAGTTTCTTGTTCATGTTATTCTTAAAATCATGAAAATCCCCTGATAGACAGAAATCCCCTATTTTTCCATGCTGTGCAATACCAATAGAACAAAGAAAGATCACAGTGTAAGAGGCAGGGGATGAATAGCAGAATGTGGCAGCTGAGGCATGACTAGTGGTGCACAACAGTCCACATTTGGGAAGGGAACACTGTATAAAAATCAGGACAAAGGCTACATATCAACTGCCTCTCCCCAAGTAAACAGGGCTAGGGTGCATATAGAAAGGACATGCTTACAGGTGACAAGGTTTAAAAAAGCAGACTAATATGAGTAGAACAAATAGCTGTGTTTATGCTTAGATGGTTACACTTAGATCATTAGAGTGCAATGTGAAGTGGCACTGGAAGTGACTTTTAAACAGCTAGAATTCAGAAGCACTAGACAGTCATGGCTGTGATAGGCAAAAAGAGTTTTTGTAGTTAATGACTTAACAACAGATGAATGTTATTTAATCCTGCACTTCACCAACCTGAATAAAGGCAGGGCTGCTCAGGTTTTCAGAGCAGCACTACAGTGTGGTCTCAGGGTAGTTGGTTCCATAACAAAACAGAAGCAACTGGTGCCCTCTCTTCCCCTTCTTCTTCCCAAGCACTTGGCACTTGCCAGACTGCGCAGACACAGCAACAATAAACCAAACCATCACAAAACTTCTTTGGGAAGAAGCGCTAGTTATCTACAGCTGGCACAGCAGCAAAAGAAAGGATACAAGGACTACCGGGACCACTCCAGCAGCTGCTTGACACCATGCCAGCTTAATTACAACCTGAAGAACCATCAGCACTGCTGACAGCTCTGGCTAATTACCTCTCTGTTTCACTATGCATCCTGCTCCCCAGATACAGGGAAATCTGAGAGTTTCTGCTGCCGCCATGCAGAAATTTATAGCTACTATAGTCACTGAGAAAAAACTGAAAACAGTCTTTGAAGTCACAAACCAAGAAAGTAAAAGAAATACACTCTCTACATGAGATCTTCTTCACCTACTGCAAATTTCTGGCGGGCACCATTTAGAAAGAAGAGAAAGAGAAGGACGTAAGATATTGACAGTGGTGGCTTTGAGCTCTGTGCTTTTAATGCAAATGTCTCTTCACCATTTCCCACATCTCAGACCACCTTAAAAAACCTGAAAAGACAACTCCCCCCCATCCCAAACTCCTTGTCAATTTAAAATGCTCCCTGTATCTGATGTGAAATCAGGAAGCCAGACCTACAGCTTCAATTCAGTTACTGAGAGGATTTGTCATAGTACCACTACATGTATGCATATGTATGCACATACATACACACAACAAGCTTTTTCTCAAAAGAAAAATATGCCATGCAAAAAGTGTATCACTTCAACATGCATGAAGTAATGTTTATGTGCAGACATAATTCTAAAGCACACAAATGGGTTTTTTTACTAAAAATCTGCAATATGAAAATTGTGTGCAATAGAAAAGAGGTACAGATATACATAGATACAAAGATACAAAACATGTAATTCAGAAGAAAAATTCCCAGGGACATAACGACACCAAAGAGTTCCACCTGGATGAAGACTACAACACAAAGAATGGAAGGAAAACACAGTGACTGCACCTTCTGCACGCTGCTGGTGTCACCATGCTTCAAATCACAAATGTACCATAGTAACAGGGTGTCCAAGGCAGTGCAGTCATGTGCCTGGGAGCAGGTGCAAGGGAGCTGGGAACAGCCCTGTAGGGCTTCTGCAGCCCTGCAGGGCCCCTGTTTGGCTCTTTGCCTTCGGGCAACGTGGGACAATGCCCATTTTGGGGAGGGCACTGTCATCCTTCCCCTGCAAAGCCACCTTCACACAGAGGTCTGTCATCCAAGGACTTTTGCCACAGGAATCCATCAGCTGGCATGCAGAAATAGCATGTTTTAAAGCCTCTTGGCTTACACCCCAGCCAGCTTCAAGGCAACAAAGTAATATTTTAAGAAACGTACTTCTCAGGAATAAATATTTATAATGAAGCTAATCTGAAGGCTGTGCTGCTCCCAAAGAGCAGCAACAACAAGTTCTCTTAATCTTGAGTCACAAGGTTAATCATCTTTTTCCTCTGGAATAAAAAGGGGGCACACAAAAAATAACTTGTGTAATTTACTAAAGGCATGCATGAAGTGTCTTGAAATAAGATATTGGTACTAAAAAAAAGATCACTGAATCAGACTCAAAAGAGCTAGAGTGTGTAGACCTAGCACATATCATAAAAATCAAGATTTATTACAAAGAAGAGTCAGGCAAAGCCCCTGTGAATTGAGTAAGGTGGCAGAAGATAAAATATGACCTCTGAAATGTTGAGTTACAAAGGGAGAGGCTAGGATGGCTACCTCATACAGAAATTGTCTGTTGACCTCTGTTCACAAAAGCACTGTATTTTGGCTCTGGTGTGGTTTCTTGTAAAGGAATGAAAAAAGAAGTTGAATTACTCCTCTTGGTGTCAGCGGAATTAGAATCAAGCCCTCCTTTTAAAAGGCATGGCAAGCAAACCTTCTCCCATTACTCCTTCAGTTACTTCCAATGAGACAAAAGTAAGTCAGCCTACATGGGTTCAGGTGTGAGGAAAAGAGAGGCACACCGCAAAAAGACAATAAATATACACAGTGATTACACAACAGACTACAAAAAGTATGGAACAGGTGGGTTGGATTTGATTTTTAAATAGATGTTCCTATCTAGAACACCTCCACTCAACCAATCTGTATGGTTACTTATGCCAAACACTTGTTACTCAGAAACACCCTATATGAAGTCACTGGGACCATATGCTCAAAGGCTACTCACTACACAAGCCTTTACACTCCAGACAATCCCACTTTTTTGAGGCTGCTCCAAAAACCATGGGAAGAACCCCCAGGAACATATGACCCAATATATATTATCTACCTCATAAGCAAGTGGCACTTCTTTGACACTTCACCTTCTCTAAACAAAAAGCAACATAAGCTGAAGGACTAAAATAGTAATAAAATATTTCACTACAAGAATACCTCTTGCTACTGATGTGCAAATCCAAACAGTCATGTCATTTAAGCATCACACAGAAGTACTCAAATACAACCATTGTATTCTTATTGATGAGAGCAGAATGAAAAAGTACTCAAAACCAGAGCTTTAGTTTCCAGAGACTTCTTTTTTCTTAAAAGAAACTTTGAAGGGAACAATTGCATAAAAGTACACAGCAACAAATGTCAAACACTGAGCAGCAGCCATCCTTTAGGAATCACTCATCTTTTTCCTTTGTCCTCATAAAGTACTCAAAATAAAAGCAATGAGTCTTGGCCTTCAAAAGGCCAACAGTGACATGGCACAAAAGTGAATTCGACCTCGTTTTCAGCAAAAACTCAGTATTCATGCTACTGAGCTCCTGAAAGTGTAATTACTGTTTTTAGTGCCTGGATAGAAAAAGAAGTTTTAATTTAGCAAGAAAACATCTTTGCATTTCAAACCCTCAAGTAAGGATTTAACTATAGATTGCATACTTAAAACCCTGGTCTGTTCTTCTTTTTTCCAGCCAAGATTATTTTTTTATTCCTATGAAAACCAGTATGCATATTCTCCAAAGATAATCTGCAAGAACACACATGATCCCTATACAGGTCTGCATCAAATTGTACTCATTCACAAAAAAAATCTAAACTGTATGACCACAGTCAATGACAGCAATGACGACCTGCCTCCTTCCACACTGCCAGCATGAACATGGGAAAGAAAAGAAATATTAAAACCAAAATAAAATCTCAAAGTACTTTTTCCATTGCTATTGATGTGTGAGACCAAAATTTTTAAAACACTCTTTTAAAATCTTTGTGCTTATGATTTTTACTACTCTTAATGAAAGACTATTATCATTTATTGATATACACAGGCATATATATATATATGATTACGATTTGAATGTTGGGACTTTTAACCTATACATCCTTTCTTTAAGCAAGAGCACAAATTATTGTGCTATGTGCTTACATTGAAAACAAAACCTCTCGTGGAGCAAGGCTACTATTGAAGCGTACTTTGCATTAATAACTGCTGCCAAGTAGTTAAAGGGAAATCTTCAATATATCAAAATTGTTAAAACTGAAGTATTTGAGAAAAGCTTTCACAAAATTCAGTTATCAAAAATGTTTAGGACACAATAACAGTATCATACTTTTTTGTAATGTATCACATTGGTTTGTGTTTTTTTTTTTTTCAATCACTTTAATTAAAAGTTAGCAAATGGGCAGAACTGTTTTATTTTCACCTGACCAGAACAGTTTTCATTTATAAAGTAATGAGGAACATTATCTCTGCCTGCAAAAGAAACTCCTGTTATCAAAGTCTGTCTCCACATTGCAACAAGAGCTGGTTAAATATTGGTAGCCGAAGTGTGCAGCTTCTCACGAGACAAGGACTTAAAACCTCTCCGAAGAAAACGTCTATAGTGCCAGTATTGCAATGCCATTTAAATGAAACATAGTGGGTTATTTTTAAGATTGCTGTTGACATTTTCTCCCAGTAAAATTCATTTTAAATGCGGCTATATTTAAAAATCCGCTGAGCATCCGCACTATTTTAAACGAGATGCTTTAGGAACCTGTTCTGCCATTTGACCTTTAGCTGTATTTATACATCACACGACGACACCCGTGGTCCGCCTTTCAGCCTTGCCTCAGCACGAGCACAAGCACTGCCCACCAGAGCCAGCCGGTCCCCAAATGGCCCTGCCGGCGGGACCGCCCCTAGCACCGAGCACACGGGCAGGACACCGAGAGAACGACACGGGGCGCTTCTCCCCCTCCACTGCCGCCCGGGGCAGCCACGCTGCCCAAGACAGTATTAACCGCGGCAGCTCCGGCGAGTCTCCTTTCCCCTCACGGTTTTACCTTGCCACCCCTCGGTAAGCAGCGCCGTGCGGGGATGGACCGCGCTGTCAGCGCCTCCGCCCCGCCCCGCCCCGGCACCGCACCGCACGGCCCGGGCAGCGGGCGCGGCAGGGCAGGGCCCTCCGGGGCGGCCCAGGCGGTGCGGTGTGTCCTGTCCTGTCCTGTCCCGCCCCGTCCCCCCGGAGCCCCGGTCCCCCATTCCCCGGTCCCGGGTACCTTCCCCTGCCCCTTCCCGCCGGGCATGGCGGCCGCGCTCACGTGGCGGGGGGAGCCCCGGGGCGGTGCCAGGGAACCCCCGCGCCGCGCCCGCCCTCGCGCCTTTGGCGCCCCGGGGACGCCGCCCCCCATTGGCCGGGACGCGGGTGACGTCACCGGGGAGGGCGGGGATCCCGGGAGGGGCGGGGCGGGGCGGTGCGCGCGGGAGGCGCGGTCTGTTCCGCCCCCGGCCGCGCAGGGAGTCCTAGCAGCATTCCCGGCGGGAAAGCCCCGGGACAGCGCCGCGTCTCTCCCGCCCGCCCCCGGCCCCGCACGGAGCCCCCGCGGCGTTCCTGGCGAGCACACTCACACACACACACACCGACACAGAGACACACCGACAGCATGAACCATCAACAACGACCCATTTATTAACAGAAGGCTTCTCTTCTATACTTTTTCTTTTCTGTCCATGCATACACAAGTCACACTCTATTAGCCAAGCGCTTGTGTCCATGAGTCTTAGACCATCCTCTGATAGGTAGTTCACATCACTCCTCATGCTGGCAGGACTCAAAACACATCTTGTTTTTCTCAGTTGTTTTCCTTCTTCTACTTTCCCTTGCCACTGCGAGGCCACAGATTTGTTTTCCTCCACTTTCCCATGCTCACAGCTACATCCTTCCCTGGCCGAAGGTGTCTTCAGCCCAAAAGTCTCCAACAGGAGCCCTCGCGGCATTCCCGGCGGGAAAGCCCCGGCGCTGGCAGCACCGCATCCCGCCCGCCTTGCCCCGTCCCCGCAGGTAGCCCCCTGGACGGTGCGTTCCTCTGCCCAGGGCAGGGGCTGAGTTGGCAGCGCCCGCACCCGAGGGCGTGGTGTGCAGGACAGCCGTGTCTGAGCAGTGTTTGTTGGAGGAGGAGGAGGAGGAGGAGGAGTAGTTCTCCAACCTGCCCTTCGCCGCTACATCCTTCGTGGCAGCCAAGGTCACTGAGATCGCGAAAGAATGCTGACGCCTCAGGGAAATAAGCAAAGCACAGGGATAGAAACACTGGTGTACAAACACTGGCTAGATACCTAAGCAAGTAATGTCTGAACACAAGGCACTTTATGAAAAATACTCACTGTTAGGCCATTAACGTGAAATTTTAACTCCCTAAGCGAATAACCCGATAAATACACTGTGGAAAAGGGCAATGCCAGTTCTAAGGCGTAGAGACTTGAAACTGAAACCGCTTTTTATGCACGTCCTCTTCCATCAAATGAAAGCTGCAGCTAACTGAAGGGAAAAAAGCTGAACACCATGGCAAATGTTTTTTCTGGTACGAGTGGGAACATAGGCAGAAAGGGGACAGATAGGGAGTTTTTATTGCTTTTTGTATGTCCTTCAGAAGGTCGCTCGGGCTGTCAGTGCTGCTGTTAAACACAGTTAATAAACAGTCTTTGTAGAATGAGGTAGTTGTATCTTGTACCTTAATTAAAACTTATAAAGCACTTACATTTTGATAGAAGGTACCGCATGACTGCATTTTTAATATATTAAAACCTAATTATGTGTATCTGTCTACAGTTTACAGATTGTACTTTTCCCAAAGCACCCTGTGGCCAATACCATCTTGCATTCCCTCTATAAAATTGCCACTAATTAAAGTGGATTTTGCAAACAGGAAAGCCAGAAACATCATCATCCAAGCCCCACACTGCCTTTGATTGCTATGTTCAAAACAGAATAAAAAGCACTTGTGTTCTCATAATTTCAAAAATTCGCAGTATTTCTTCTGAAATTACCAGACTGACAAATGAATTCTATTATGTATCATGAGTGGTTTTCTTTGATATTTGAAAAAAGTATGTTATTGCACTTTTCAGCTAAATAGTCTGTGTTAGAGCTAAACCACAGAGAAACACATGGACCACAGAAGTCTTGTCTGCTTAGTGAGTCTGTATTTTTTTCTGTAGGTGAACTTCTAAGAATTCCAAAGTATTCTCATATCTGAGAGAAACTTACTTATGTAGAATCCCAAGAAGATGACCAATCTATAGGTTTCTTTTATTTGTTTTCACGTTCTTCACACAAAAAAGTACTGAAATGACATGGAAATAGAGGAAACATGAGAAAACAACCCCATACATTAGGAGTTAAAACAGAGCTGTGACTTTTTTGAAATAATGTTTCTGTGAAGAAAGAATAGTAGATGTGGAGCTTCTTCACAAAAGTTTAAGTTTCATAATACCAGCACATTATTCTTCAAGGCTGTTAAAAATTTCTGTGCATAATACTTTTGGAAGTCATAATTAATGCAATTGGCCATGTAATTTTTGAAGAACTGTTTTCTTATCTACATATACAAGCAGGTCTGTGTTCTAACAGGCTAAAATAATCGTTTGAGTCTGCTGTTTTATCTGATATACTGGGTGACTCTGTTTGTGCGCAAGATCAACTCATCTGCTGCTCAGGGCACATTAAGAAACTGTATACTTTTGTATTTTTTGTTCCATGAAAATTTTATGAAAAATATAAAATTCCTGTGAACAATAAAAATGGATTTCTTTAGTGAAGTCCAGAAAAAAAGTGTTTCTTTGTCAGTGGTGCTGTTGATTGTATTGATGTTTCTTAATGCATGTGTAGAAAGAATTCCTTCAGAGAAAGAAAATGTATTTTTTACAAATAAACTAAAAGGAAGCTTAAATTACTGAAGGTTGGAGCACTTGTTTATATTGATTGAATGTGCCTGTCCTTCATTCTATCTTGGGTTTATGGATTCATTTCCTCTTACAGAGCATTAAGTTAGAGCTTTAAAAGCTTTCTAGTATATAAAGTCTGGTACAGACAATGTCAAATTCAAACATTGAGATGTGAGATGTGAGTCATTTCCTCAGTAAAGTTTTAAAAGTCATAAGCATCCTACCCCCTGAACTGGGATGAGATAGATGAGGAAAAACTCATGAAGTATTTTAGAGTTTGTCTTTCAGGGCCAGCTGGATTTTTATGAATATATCAGGCAGGAGGTGATCCAAGGCCTAGGCTAGATCCCAGATAGATCCCAGTCTAGATCCAAAATAATATTTTATTCTGCAGAATGCGTTGCAGTTTGATCATTTCAGGCTTTCTAAGGTTTTTCAGGAAACAACATGAAACATTTCAGACATTTAATCCTCAAGATGCAGTGTCAGTTCAACTATAAATTAAATTGTATCATTGCACAGTACAATGCATCACTGTGCTGAGGCAAGCTATAAACTGTGAAAGAAATGGGGAAAAAAAACAACATAAAACCCCTCAAGGGATGCCAGATTGCAGTGAATCAAATGGAGTCAAGTTCTTATATTCATGCAAATTAAAAATTAATAGCTGAGCATTTAAGGATCAAAAGCAAACAGTAGGTCTTAAGTGAATCAACATACCCAGAAAGCACCTTTTTACCAGCCTTTGCCCCTGGGTCTTAAAGAGATGAGGGATTCCAGCCTCTGAGCTGTGCTGGCACAGAGTGGCTGCACATTGGGCATAAGCCGGATCATCTCAGCATCCCCACACCAACCACTGCCTATGCCATTTTTTATGTCTTCTCCTGCTATTTCTCTGTGTCAGTGCTATAAAAAGGAACATGAGTACACAACTTTCTGACAGACGGTAACATTTGGGAAACATATTTGCCTACTTTTTATAAGATGTCTGTAGTAGTGAGGTAAGTGCAAATAAAACAAGCTTTTTCCAAGCTGAAACTGAACATCTCTCATCAAAGTACTCTCTTTTGGCTCTAACTGGTGAGAAAAAATGCAGGCATATATTCAGAGCTGGGAAAAAGTGCCACATTTTAAACTTCAATCATTAGACTAGTTTGTTCCCACCAAAGTTTTTCTTGTTAATTTAATTCAGCAAGATTTTAAAATTACTGAGGTACTGGTAACACTGCTCCTCATATATTTTAATAACTTAAAATACCAATTTTCCCTTTTTAGGTCTAGTATTAACATTAGTTGAGCATAATTAATCATGACCATGGTGTACCCTTGTGCTGAAGACTTTACAAAGACTGTTCCTGAAAAACCTTAGCAATGCCTTGCCCAAAGGAGAAGAGTATGTTAAAAAGAGGATGGGCTCTGTTGAATGTCTGCAGTCAAGAAGATCTCACTTTGAAAAGTTCATCTTAATCATCACTTAAGCCCAACAAATCTATACTGTGAAGGCAAAGAAGGATGATTGGCATGGATTTGTGTGCATCCATACTGTTTGGGGCTAACTCTCCATGGTGGCCTGAAGGGAGCTGATGTGTTTGAAAGCAGTGCTGGGAAGAAGGCAAATGTGTAAACAGTGTGAACAGCTGGGTCTAGTGCTCAGCAGGCTTCCCCATTCGCATACTGGAGGGAGCCAGAGCACAGGCTTGAGTGCTTTCCTGTGACTGTCCTTGGCTCCCTGGCCTGAATCAGGCCCTGGCACTGCTGAGGACATAGACACAGCTAAGGAGCAAGTTGCTGTGCATCAGTGTAAAAACACTTGGTGTTGTTGAGCAAGGCAACAGCTTTGGCTTGCCCTATTTTGGCACATACTCTTTTCAGAACAAATGACTTTTCCTTTCCAGGTAAGAAATGGATGGGCATAATGAGAATCTTCATAGAGACTGCATCTGCTGAGAACACGGTAATCTGTACCTGCCCCCTTGATGTAAGGCGGCACCCAAACACAACCAGAACCCAACAATACTGGGCAGCCCTTGTCTGTCAGCTGTGTGATTCTCTACACCACAGTATCCATGGCTGGTAACTCACTCCAGCATCACAAAGGCTCTAAATACAGACTTTGGGGACTGGACTTGGTGCTATGGCCAGGCCATATGCCATATATCTGCAGAATGTCTCACTGAAAAGTACCCACTGACATGGTGGTTGTTTCCCCTGCATGAGCACCAGCACACCAAGCGTGCTTCAGAAAAAAGGCAGAGAGAGGACTGTGGTACGCAGCAGTGGCTCACTGCATTTGTATTCCTTTCAGGCCTTGTAGTAGCTAACAAGCCATAATCTGGTTACACTACTTGTTTCATTTGTTTTCTATCCTTTAGCCACATTGTGGACATATTCTGAAATTCACAAATTGGTTTTTGAATGCCTTTGTTGGTGTAGTGAATGTAGTTCTTATTCAAACCAAATTGGAGGTCATCTTTAAGGTCCCTTAGTGAACTGCCAGTAGGAGTCTGCCTTCGTGGAGCTCATTCACCCGTGGGCAAACTGCAACTGCAAATGAGCAACTGGCTTTGGAACTGATATAGCTTAGCATTCAGTATTGTGTTAGGTTAAATAACCATGAGTATTAAACCAGGCTAACAGACAAAGACGAGCTTACAAAGAGCCTGGCAATTAAATTGAGCTTCTAAACTGATTCTAGTCACTGTCTTCTTTTACAACATGGACATCCTGAATATTAACAGATTTGCGCTCGCCCATGAAGGGATGGTGAGGGAAGCACTGCCTGACTACACATCATGCATTCTAGGGGAAGCTGCGGTGTCCCACAGTGCTCTCTATTTACCTCCCAGTAATTAGTTCTACTATTTTGGCAGCTGCCCATTTTGGATTTGCTCTCTATGATTTCTTTCTGCTTTCTCTTTACTTCTCGATGTAGACAGGAATGTCCTATTAGATGCCTCCTACATAAAGTATATTGCATAGCAAGCATCTTTAAGGTGGGGAATAAAAAAGACAAATTATTAAAAGCCAAAGTTGCCATACTGGACAGACTTTCCTATGCAAGAAACTCCGTCATTATTAATTTATTAATATAACTTGTAACAGAGAGAGAAACTGAAACCCAAGGATTTAATCTAAGTCATCCTGAGCCTCATCTGTTTGCCTATCATTTTGATGGATAAAGAATACAACTTGTCTTAATGTTTGGTTTCTTTCTTTAAAAAAAATACCATTCCTACCTGTGGAATAGCTATTCTTTTTAACTTTTTCTTGCATATACCAGTGGTACAATATGTGCACTCTTTCAAAATAATAAATCATTTTTCTCTTAGTACTACACATAATTAGTAAGCAGCACTGAAGACCTGAGAATTCCATGGCTGATTTCACTGAATTCAAATCTGACCTTGAAGTATTTCCCCCTGAACTGCCAAAAGCCATGTTTGGATCATGTACTTAGTCAAGTCTGACCTGTCACAAATGTCCCAGCCACAGTTAAAAAAAAAACTTTTTTTATAGTGAAAGTTAACTGTGCTTGTCTTATCTACACTCAAGCTCATAAAATGGAATTTTGTTTAGGTAATAATACTCAGGCACCAGTCATTGGTCCTCCTTACTAAGGCTACAACTCATTAGGTTTCCAGAAAAGATACAATGGAATGTGATACAGCACTAAGGCTACTTTCACTGCTTTTCCCACAATCCTGTATATAGGACAGACAGCTTGAGTCACAGCTCAAACAATTGTCCAGGATAAAAACTCTAAATCATCTCAGATTGAAAAATATAACCATAGAATAAGCTCTAAACATATGCATGGGTATGCATGGAGACAGAGAGAACCTTAGGTAAAGCATGTGGCTGTGGGTTTTGCTCACACCTGGGCTTGGCTAGCCTCTGTACTTGGTCTTAAGGGCCAATCATTCATATGAATCCTGATGGCTAAATCAAGGAAGTTTCTTAAATCAACAGCTAGCATGTCAGTATTATTTCAACAGTATTCTCAAACCTCATGCTTCTTGTGTCTCTGTGATGTTCCATACTCAATCACCAGCCTGTTTCCTTCTTTTCAGTATAGCTTATACTAACACTGACTCATTTGATGTACTCATTAGCAGACACAGACCATGCTGAGGTACGAGTTCATGAAATTGCATTTTTACATGTAAGCAGTCTTTTACATTCTCTGTTCAGTGGAGGTTTTTTAGGTTGTTGAGTTTTCTTGGAAGAGTTTAATTTATCACCAAAATAGTTTTGAGAGAATAGGAAACAAAACTTGTATTCTATATTTGCTATATCTGTATGTCTTCTGTATCTATATATTTTTGACATAAAAATAGAGGCCTGAAAAGAGAAAAAATACTTTGCAACCTTCTCCCTTTCAGAAAAACAAGCACCTTTTCTACTACTGTCTATCATACTCCTAATAGTTCTTCAGACAAATTTCTTCTTTCACATTTGAGGCTTATAGGGTTACAGTTAAGAAGTGAAAGTGATAGCTACAAAATGGTTTGGCCAGTTTTAGTCACTTACATGCAAAGAAAAATCGCACTGGGTACAGCAGGGGTTGCAAATCTTTTTTTACTTACCCTTGTAGATTAACTCAATAGCCTAACACAACTTTAAACCATGATAATAACAATGAAGGGGATCAAAAATCAAATGAACACTAATTAAAATTAGAGTTGGCTCATGAAAAATATAAGCTCAAAAAACTTCAGATTTCATAACTGGAATCAAGCTTTAACTCAGTAACCTGAAGCTGAGTGTTAAAGTTCTGGGTTATTTTCAAGAGCAGAAGTTTAACTGCTGCTGCTAGAAGCAGAATGTAGGTGTAAGCACATCACAAGTGATTAATGTGTAATTAATAATACAGAACAAGAACCATTGTATATAGTTTGCACTTAACCTTTATAACTTGTATATAATTCCTACCCAACCTGCACAGTTTGTAAAATAACACTGACTCTCACAATGCATTAGGTGCCTGGAAGACCTTGTGGGGTGCAAGTAATGGATTTTAATTGATTTCCTTTCTGGATAGATTCCAATTGGTCCATAAGATCTCAACCCCCAATGTGTAAGATTTCAGCTCTTCTTCCAGCAGTGTACAGCGAAGGTAACACAAAGTGTCATGCCATATGCTTAAATGCATTTGCAGCTGAAACATTGCTCCTGATGTTTCCAGAGCACACTGCTGACTGATGTGGTGTGATGGGCTCTGGAACAGGTGTAATAAAGAGGAAGATTATTGCTGGAGAGGAAAGAAACGCGAATAAAAACCTTAATCCTCAGTGTTACCTATTTCTGAAACACATTACTTAAATAGCATTGTTTTGTATAGCGTCTCCACAGGCACATCTTTGTGCACGTTATAAACACGGCATCTTTAACAGACCTGTGAACAGGAAAATAGTTTGGAGGTCATACTGCAACGCGCCTTGTGCTGCCGCCCGCCGTGTCCGCGGGAGGATGCTGCGGGCTGTCCCCGGCCGCGGGTCCCGAGAGGGGATTACAGGTGTGTATCACTCACTCTCGGCACCGAGGCGGGCACGGCGGTGCCCCGCGGTGCCCGGGGCGGGGGGCAGGTCCAGCATTGGAGCCGAGGAGCCGCCCTCCGCCCGCCCCTGGCCGCGGCCCCGCCGCCTCCCTGCTGCCTCCTCCCTCCCATCGCTGCATCCCTGCCCCGGCGCGGCGCGGCGATGTGGCGGTGGCGGTATGTCAGCGGCCGGCAGCTCGACGGCTTCCGACACTACAAGGTGAGCAGCAGCAGCCCCGGGGCCCGGGGGTCGGGAAGGGCGGGCGCTGCCCCGGGCTCTGCCGCGGCTGGACGCTGAGCCCGGCGCGCTGTGCCCGCCGTCCCTCCGCAGGTGTGCCCGATCGCCACCTGTGCCCGCCCGCACCTGGCCGCGCTCCGGCGCTGGCCGAGCGCCTCACCCGGGGGGGAGCTGGGTGTTGGCGGAGCGGCGGGTCTCGGTGCAGGCAGAGTGAACTGAGCTTTGAGTGAGTAGCACCGTCTTTAAAAGCCCTGCCCGTTTTAGAGCAGCGTGCTTTAGGAGGCATCTGGTGTTTCTGTAAGAAAGCGTGCATTGATGGTGCTTGTCTGGCTCTGTGCAAAGCCTGCGGACACAAGAGTGCTCTGGCACCGACAAATAAATAAGGAAGCCAGGAGAGAAAAAACACCTTACTTAGAATAATTTTAACTAAACCTCGTGTTTGCAAATAACAGGGAAGCAGAATTCAAGTGAATGGATGAATTATTAGATATTTGGATTTATCAGTGTTATGTCACAGATTGAGGAGATAGCTGGGTTTTGCTCCCAGGACATTGCAGGTGCAGTACAGGGGATCATCCAGGTTTGCTCCAGTTGAGGTGCAAGTGACTGAGACTGGCTATGCCACCCTGTTTGCACACCCTCATACTGCTCCCTGTGAAAAGCACGTAGGGCACTCCAGCTTCCACCAGCACAATGTCCAACCTTTTATTTTCCGTTCAGATTCCCAAGGCAGCCCCTACCCTATGCACTCCATGATTCTTGTCTTCTTGTCTTCTGCCATGTGCCTTCCCGGGCTGGTGTCTGACTGAGACACTCAGCTCCTCCCAGCTCCTCCCAAGCTCTTCGCTGGGCCAGCAGCTCTGTCTGCTCACCTCAGGGTGAAAGATGATGGAGGAACTGTGGCTTCGAGAGACTTCTCCAGGTTGCTTACTAGGAATTTGTTTTGCACAGCAGCTCATTAAAATGTACCAACCTGTTTGTGTGTCTCTGGTGTGAGTGGGATAAAACATGCTGCAAGCTGCATTTGGCCACTGGGTGTAAGTTGCACAGGTCTGTGCTTGAATGGGGGAGCCACAGTCTTGACTGAGATCACCAGATGAAAAACAACAAGCTATTTTTAGCATAAATAGACGTTGTTATTTAAGTAACTTTCCTAAAATATTTGTGTTCACAGTATAAATACATAGAACACTTACATTACCTTCTTCCTTATCACTTGAGTGAAAGTAGCTTCAAAAAAGTGCAGATGGGGAAGAATCAACTTTTTATTTTATAAAAAAAGTTGTAATCATTGTGGCATAGTTATGATTTACAGGGCAAACGATTACCAAAAGACAGAATTGCATATGAAATAATTTTATTTCAGTATATTGTTTTCTTGAGAGCACTGCAAAGGCCAGAAAATATTTTTGGTAATTTTCTTAACTGTAGGACTCAACCAACACACTTGAAAAGTATCTGTTCAGCTGTGTTCTAGAAAAATTGTGCTAAGTACAGGTTTTAGAAAGATGAAATCAAATAGTCACTTTTCTGTTATCTCAGGTGACTTGGGATTGGGGCAACCTGGAAATAAATAAATCCAAATGGCACGGGTTACACACAGAGAAATACAGCTCCATGAGATGAGCTGGTGGGGTATCTGCACCATGTTCCTTCTGCTTCAGGTTGCAGGAGGACCTGGCAGGTGATGGCAGCTCTGCCTGTTCCTGAATGCTGCTCACAGTAGATTAAAGTTCTCAAAAAAATGCAAAAGGGGTGCAGCAAGGAGACACTAATCACTGCCACAATCTCTTCCTCCTCACCCTCCTATGCCTAGGGCTGCTGCCACAACCACAACTTTGTTCTCACCACTTCCCAGGCCTGAGACATGCTTTGCAACCTCCTGTTGCCCTCTGGCTGCCATCTCCTCCCTCTCAGCCTAGGGCCTTGCTGCATTCCTGCTCCTCAGGCATCCCAGCCCCTCTAAGGAGATTGCTGCTTCCTTTGCAGCCTGCTCAACAGGCACTAAACTCTTGATTACTGTGCCCAGCACACACAGGTTGCCTCTTCTTTCAACCACCTGGTATTTCTGTAGAGTGTTTCCTGGTGAACCCAGCTCTAGAGTACTGCTTAAGGTTACATGGGTTGTCCTTGTGGAGAAATAGGTAAACTCTGAAAAGATATGCTAGCATATGTTCAATATTGGTCTAAAACATTGTATTGCCTTCAGACATGAAGCATGCCTAGGAAACTTTGGGTAGTGGCATCTGTCTGTCTCTCTGTTGTGCATCACACTGCAGCATTGTATTTGCAATAGTATCAGTGGCTTAATATGCTGCGTACTTTGCACAGCTTATCCACTGAGCTGATCTAGGATCTGAGCTTAACACAGCTTAAAAAATAATTTTGTGTAATCGACTCCTTTTGTAAAGGCAAAATTGGCTTGAAAAAAATGCTGCTTGATTTTCAAAATTTTTCACACAGCTGAATTAATTTCTCCACCATGAATGCCACAATTGTATGTCTCAGGCACTGTCTGTCTCCTGTTCACAGTTGGAGGAGGGCCTTGGCAACAAAACCAGTGCAGTTCTTTGCAAAGGGAATGGCAAGTCTCTAATGAATACAAAGACTAGAGCACCCTTTAACATGTCAAGTCCATGTATATTATGCTTTTGAAGCAATTTTTCCCCAATTACCAAGCTTTGGTTTACATCACAGAGTGATCTCAGAGCACAAAAATGCATTCCCTTTGAATGAACCTAAACCAGATGTACTAAGAACAAATGCACAAATACACCAAATATGTTCGGTCCATACTATTATGCTGGAACCAGCTTAATATAAAACCTTCTGAAATGCTTATAGCATTGGACATTGGATCCTTGAGGCTAGCTGTTACACTTTACAAATCTATTCCTGTTCATTCTGCATGTTAATGGGGATTTAGAGATTCAATTTTCTCTTTACTGCTTAAAAACACACTGAGAACAGGTGGAGTGACGATGAGACAGTTCAGATGCAACCTTGACTATTGCTGCTCTGATAATTCTGCCATCTTCTTGCCTGTGGAGCAGGTGAACAGGTGCTGATTTCAGGATAGTTGCATGCTTGGTGATTTTCTGCAACTGTAGAGCAGAAGATGCTGATACTTAGGTTTTGTGCTATTCCCTGGGAACTGGAACAACACAGTATAAAAGCTACAACCAACTGCAATTGTAGGGCTTAGGTCACTTAGTTTGTACTTTTGTATTTTATCAGTATTTTGCAGTTCTAGAGGACTGCCTGTGGAATTACTCAGCTGCCTTTTTTCTGCTTGTTTGGGTTTTTCTTGGAAACAAGCAGTTCTAAGACAGCCAGGTGATGAGTACAGATAAAAGCAGAATTTGGATCAGAATGCAGTAATGTCAATGGTGAGCTCATGTTGCTGTTGCCTTTTCTCATCACTTCAGTCTTAGGATTTCCCTTGCAAATTTGCCTTGAGTCAGCTTTTCTGCAGCAAATGCAGCACCTATGCATGAAGGTTTTCCAAGCCAGAAAACTTTGATGCTTTATCCTGTTTCAGGAGAAAAGAGATCTAAGGACAAAGTATAGAGGCTTGACTCAAAAGAGTAGGTTTTGGAAAGAATGGTTTAAAAAATCAGATATAATATTAAAAATTAAGGTCTGTGGTTCCACATTTTCATCTGGGTTTGTCAACATTGTTTTTATCCTCTAAGCCATTTTTCAGAGGGTTACTCACTGAGCAGATAAGGGTTGGGGTGAGAGGAGTTATTATATGAGATATATGTGGTTTAACTTCAGTGAGACTTCTAATATTGTCCCATGTTCTCATAAGTAAAGTAGGTAGAGGTAAATAAAGTGAAATCAGTGGAAAATGAAAGTGTAAGTAAAGAGTAATCTTAAGTTTTCTGTCAAAGTAGGAGGTTCTATCAGGGGAAATTCTACCTTCAAAGTCTCTCTTTCCCAGCTCTGTTGCTGTTCAACACTTTCATTAAATAACCTGAGGGAGGAAATTGTAAAATTTTCCCATTATAGTAAAGCATTTTGAAAAATAGGGTTATGATTTAAAATGTTATTGGAAAGGGGATATAATGGCCAGAAATCCATATGAAGAAATACAGTAAAAAAGGTACAACACTTAGGGGAAAGAAAAATCAACATTTTGAACATAAAATAGGAGATAGCAGGCTGCAGAAAAGATTCTTAGGAATGAGAATGTCAACAACATTGTGGCTGTTATAACAACAAGAAAAAAGTTAAGTTGGAAGTGTCATAAGTGTGTCAAAAGATTACATGTACTCTTGTAGCTGATGTACTGATCAGCTGGAATAATACATCCTGCTTGCTTTGGCCCACAGTTTGCAGTCCACAGAATGACATTAGGAATATTAAGAGGCTTAGAAAAGGTGAACTGTGAGAAACAGTCTGAGTACAGTGGGAGTGAGAGCATAGCAGCCAGTTAGTGCCCTTTTAGAGAAAGGCAATATGTGACTTTTGGCTGCACAAAGAGAAATCTTAGGTGTTTGCTATGTCAGTCTTGTCTTGATAAGGCTTGCTGGAACAGGTATTAAAGGGGGTTGGGCAATCATTTATCAGTCTTAAGAAATGGCTAGATTTCTCTGAGGGAAGATCAACAATCTAGTGTCGAGTGTTAATAAAAGTCGCTGACGCCTTTTTTAGCAAATGTATTCTCTTTTAGTGTGCCAACATGGTCATTTTATCACAAGCATTTGGCTCATTACCTCATGGTAACTTGATCTGCTCCTTAATGTATACTGAATGTGATCCTGGATTAGGTGAACATGCTGGACTAGAAGACCTCTCAAATTACATCCCAGCCCTCATTTTGGTAGGTTAGAGTAACAAGATCAGACATAAGATGCTCACGTTTCAAGGCTTGATTGTTTCTTTTATACTGACTTATACCAAAGGAGCAAAGTGTGTTGAGTATAATTTAGCAAGTTACTTCTGTCTGGAAGTTCAGGGTCCATCCAGATACAAGACTGGATTTCTGTGCAGTCTTTATTCTTTTCCAAGGCTACTTATGTAACTATGAGATTTAGAAACATAATGAGTTCTGCTCACCTTGGTTGCACAGGAGTTTTGCTTTCGACTCCAGTAGCACAAAGAGTTTACATGATTTTGAAAATTTAGGATGGGAGACTCTCATTTGCATGTTTAACTGAGACTTCATAGGACACAGTTAATAATGTTCATGGTAGCATGTGGACAATTTTATGTATGTTGAGTACATTAATTACATGATTATTTTATAGTATTTTTGCATATACTGTTGGTAGGTGTTTTCCCTAATTTTTAATTCCAAGTATTATTTGAAAGCAGTTATCAGTTTTATCTGCTGTGGTTAGAATTTTCAAACCACTGCAGTTTAATAAACTTCTTGAATTTCTGAGGCAGTGAAAACTACTGTTTTCCGGGTTCTGTAAAACTGCAAATCAAGAGCCCACTGCTCTACAAATAAAATCTTGCAGTTTTCTTCATGTTACTTTGGTGAATTGGAAGGCTGAAGTTGTAACTAAATGTTGTTGAATAGCATGTAAAATAAAACAAGTAATTTATTACTCTTACATTTTCTGTTACTCTATTGGTGTGTCAGAGTCGTAAGCCAACTGAATACCTGAAAGACCATCTGTGTGCGCACACTACCTCTTATTCTTCATCCTGTTGTAATGGTAGCTGACATAATGTAGCATTTCAAGAACTCTGCAATCATTATCTTCCTTCTACATATCATATGCTGATAAGCCAACGACGTAAAGAAATCACATCACAGAGATGCTGCATTTGATATTCCTTGCCACAGGACTTTTTGCCCAATGATGGTGTAATTGTACATGGTTTTGAGTATAATATTGCACCCATGACTTTACAAGGGTTCATTAGATCACTTTTGGGACAAATATGCTCAATATCAAGAGTTGTATGCCTTGTTGAAACTCATAAAAGTGAAAATACCCACCACATAGTTTCATTCTCTTGTTTTATCCAGAGATGTTAGTGTTCTGAAATGCGCATTGGATTTTTAAGTGTAGGATCTGCATGTATACACATTTATATATCCATATATATTTTTGTCTATTCATCTGTGTTTTAATAGAAGACAAATTACAAAGATGTATCTGTGATTCGGGTGTGGATTATTTGTCACAAATCTAGGGGAACCTTTCTCATAAGGGTTGTTTTATAGAGGGAGGAATCTTTCTGTGAAGTATCTCCTCTCTTGTCTGTCAGATAACACAATGGTTTATTGTATGTGGTACAGAGCCCTGTTTAGCATCCCTCATGAAAACTACAACTCACATTTAATCTCTCTGACCTTCTGGGCCTGGAGTGGTTTCTTTGTGTTCCCCAGGGATTTAGGTACACACTCTGGCAGAGCTCCAGATGCATGGGAATTTTTTCTACTGTTTTGATCTTTAGAAGGCTACTGGCACATACATGTTTGTACATGCACAGATATAGGTCTAGCACAGAATCCTGCTGTCATTTCCTTTTACCTGTAGACCAGTCTACACAAAAAAAGTATGTAGAAATCAACTTCTTTCTATATTAGAGCTTCTTAGAGTGATGGTAGTTAATTATCATTTTGTGCAGTTCCTTGAGAGTGTGCAGGTTTTGGTTTTAGCAGGGTTTATACTTTTGCCAGTCTGGGCCAGCTTTTACCTTTGTCCCTTTACAGCAGCATGTGTAGAGCTGCCTTCTGTTATCCCTTGCTCAATATTTAATCATATTTCTGTGTTCTTTTTAATTATTTTGTCTTTGTTGTTAAGCATTTGAATGTCTCCCACTAAAACCTTTTTCTGAAGACAAATTAGGCAGTATCCTTAACGTAATTACTGTTGATTGAAAAATGGTTGCTGATTTCCAGTTCCACTACTCACCACCTCTCCCTGGTCTGGGTACTTACTGTCCTGTCAGAAAAGAATCCAATGTATTTAATCTCAGACAGTGAACAAGAACCTCACTGTTGGGACCAGCACATTATGATTTCTTGCCCCAAAATATGCTTCTCTTGCACTTGTAGTGGGTCTCTGATGTCTCTCACAGATCTGATTTCAAGCACAGCTAGTTAGCCGATCTGTCATCATCAGCCCTTTACTCCTGGCAAGTGAATTGTGGTAGGCAGGAAGCTGAATGTGAGCCTTCAGTGCAACCTGGCAGCTTAGAAGGTCAACAGCATCCTGGATTGTATTATCAGTAGCATCAGGCCCATTAGTAAAGGGGGAAGTAACTACCTGCCTTTACTGGGCTAAGTCTGAAATACTATGTCCAGGTTTTGGTCCCCAATGCAAGAAAAACCTCAAGCAAGTTCAGTGGAGGCCACCAGGGTAGGTGGGGTTGGAGCATTTGTGCTGTGAGGAGAGGCTGTAGAGCTGGCACTCATTTGGCCTGGAGAGGATGTACCACCTGGCAGCAGCCCCTCACAGTGGTCCTTGGGAAGATGAAGCCAGGCTCCTTGTAGCTGTGCATGGTGGGAAGATCACAAACAGCAGGCACAAGCTGAAACAAGATATCTTCATGCAGCCTATAAGGAGAAAATTTTCCTCAAGAACACAGTGAAGCAGTGTTGCCCAGGGAGGTTATGCAGTCACCAACCTTGGAGCTTTCCAAGGCCCAAGTGGATAAAGCGCCAAGCACTTGGTTTAGAGCTCCTGGCTGAGCCTACTTTGAAAAGACCTGAGGTGCTTTCTAACCTGAATGATCCTGTGATCCAAACCCATGATTCTGTGATATTAAGGGAAGGACACTGCTCTGCAAGCCAGGCGATGTGCCCCACTAGCAGGCATGACTCCCTAAGAGCATCTTGTCCTGACACAGCTCTGTGTGCACCATGACCTCATGGACGTGGATTCATGCATACTTCCATTAAGTGAACAGATACGGCGTGTGGCTCAGTGTGCCAGCATTCCTGAAAATGAGAGGCTCGGAATGATAAGTACACCTTTGCAACAAAGCACCTCCAGGACAGCTTTTTTGTAATATATTTTATTTTGTATTTTATATAATACATCCATTAAGTAATACAGTTTATGTAACAACAATTTCATGATGATTTAGCAATATCAACCAGAACTGTTGAGTTGCCCAAACCATTATATTGGGTTTCAAGTAGTTACTAGGAATAGTATCAGATGGAAGGAAAATTTAACCATATTTCCTAGCTGTAGGTATGCACAGACTAATGGAACTGAAGGGGACAAAGTCCAGGGGGAGAGAACTTCTCAGGAGGCCAACTTGAGCAGCCTCTTCTTTCACAGTGCAGCGACATCCAGCCCCAGTGCAGACAGCACAGCCATTAGGTAACAGGGTCCACAACCTCAGAGCCCAAAGAGACAAGTGTTTGCATCTGAGTATGCAGTTACATGCCCACCACTGCTTACTCTTTACCAGGATATGTTACAAATCCTGTTCTTTAGTTTCCACTTGTGCGTTATATGCTTCAGCCCTGGATGTCATAGGGGTGTGTAACTCCTGGACTTAGGTATTGGTGAGCTAATTAAACAAAAAAACCCATGGACCGGGGGAAAGGCAGGGCAGTCCAAACTGTATAAGCAGCAGGAGATGCAAAATCCAAGCCATTATTCATGAATTATTAACTAAATGATGATATAATGTAAAGCAATTTTATTATTAGAAATAACAGGACTGTGTTTCAGAATACATCGGCACTTTTAAACTGCTTAACATTTTGAATTCATTTGGCATCCACAGTGTTGTATAGCTCTGTTGTTTATACCATGCTTCTCATCTTTCCCTTTGTGAAGCTTTTGTTAAAACTCAACTGTGTCCCAGAACATCTACAAACCTGTAAAAACTTATGTAAAGTAGAATGAAATTCCATGTGTTTAATGTATTCTAGGAATCTGAAAGATGCATGGAAATTGTAACCAGATGTGCCAGTATTTTAGTATTTTTGTGTGGTTCCAGAAGTGTAAGATACCATGGAAGGCAAGTTCATGTTGCATAAGAAGTTGCCCAGAAGGGTGATTTCCCACTGAGCTCTCTTAAATAGTGACTAGTTCTTTCCCTGAATTGGGAGGGTCAATTTGCAGTTTTCAAAATTACAAGAAAACTAATTGTGTGCAAAAGATACTCCATTGTTATTCCTCCCATTCCCTTGTCTGTCATTTATAAAACACAGGTGTTGTGAAATTACATAATTGGAGAGGAGATGTAATAAAAGAAGATGTAGGAAGGTGTTGGTAGGTGTCAAATTACATGATGGTTGGGGAGAGTGGGGGCCCCAAGGTGGCAGGGCAGGGCCTTGACAGCCTGTCTTGTCCCCCAGTCAGAGCCAAAAGCTGCCAGGGCTGGGACCCAGTCACCGCTGTCAGTATTGGGAGGCTCTGCCCATGGGCACGAAAGGAGGGGGCCATCCATGCTGTGCTGGCCCCGGGAGGGGTAGCTGAGCCATGCATGGCAGACAGTAAAACCTCAGGACTTGCTGAAATATTTTAAATTTTTTTTTCACATATATGCTGCAGAACGTCATTTTTTCCAAATCTTTTCCATCTGCAGATCCCTCAAAATTTTCCATTAGTGATGTAGGTCTCTGTTTATAGGCCAAATGATGACAAGTTTATCCCTTACATGCATTGGAGAAGTGATCAGTAGATGTTCAGGTAGCATTGTGGAAGTATGCCATCATGCACTTATTTTGGAAAACTCTCTGCAGAGGAGTTATTTCAAGACCATAATTTTGCCTATTTTGAATTTGATACGTTGATTTTTGGCTGGTTTGGGCTCTATTCAGTTATCTTCGTGAAAAGTTAATATGGAAGAAGTGATTTTTTTTTTCTCCCCTCCCCTTTTCATTAATTTTGAACAGATCTAAATGGCTACAGGTTCAAAGGTCATTTAAAACTTTGATAGAACTTTAAGAGTTTTGCACACTTTGAACTAGATTTAGAGTGATAATTTGTGTGGAACAAGCTGTGGGGGAAACTTTCTGCTTTTCAGCTGCTCACATTTTGGTGCTTTGAAGTACCTGATCCTGTTACATGTAGGCAGAGGTTACCTGAATTCAACCTGCACGGGTACATCTGCCATGGTGCATCGCAAGGTGAACACTTGGTAATCCTGTAGTAACTTCTTTCACCTTTTTTCCATCATTTGCTTTTTTGCCAGGTGTTGCTTACTAGTAGAGTTGTTTGGGGTTTTTTTCCCCGTAGGTAGTGTAAATACAGTGAACACTTGATATAAGAGGAGATTCCCCAGGCCTGCAGTACCATGGGGCTGTTAGAATATCAGCACATAGGTACAGCTGTGGCTCTTCCATACCTGTGCCTAACCTGTCTGAGTTTGCTTGCAGGAAAAGCACAGGTATCCCAATATTTGTGTTCTTCATTCAAGTCCTTATGTCATCATTAAGTGGTTCTCAGGTTTTCCAGGTGGGAACATGGAACAATACAGCTAGTATATTCTTCAATAATAGGATTCTAACTTCACATGAAATACTCAAGCAATCACAGAAGAATATGTTTCATTATACTGCAACCTAAACCATGATTACTATCTGATTTATAGCTGTTTTAAACACTATTTTTTTTCTGGGAACAAAGCTATTCAGTCTTTACATTTTTAATAGCATTCTTTATTTCCTTTTGTAAAAGTAAACACAAATATAAAATTGAGCTAATATGAGCAGACTTTACATGAATAAATTATAATATTTATATTACACCACAATGTTGTGGCTCTATTCTTTGCTATATAGCTTTAGGGTGAATCACAGCCCACCTGTGCCTCAGTCCCAGCATTTACAATGGAGATAAGAAATCATATGATTCACGGAGTCAATGAAAAATGAAAATTTGCTGATTTCTGGGCAGTAATATGAAGTGTATCGAATTTGTTGTTACTAATACAAAATTAAGACCTGCAGAGTCATTTTGATGCTAAGTTTTACTCTGTATCTCTGAATGTATATGACTGTGCGCCACAATACAGTGCTACATGGGATAAGATAATTTAAGTACAGGAAAGAAATAGTCTGTTAGCATAAGAAGCAACTTGAGCTGAAAAACTATCTCCTAGCAGTTATGCGTGTACATTTCTTGCAGCTTCCTTTCTCCCCTGACTGTGAAGTTTGTGTAGATGTGCTTTATATTTTTATCTTAAATGTAGTAATTCTGAAATTTTATTCTTGGGATACTTTTACAATACAAGGCTGGAGAGGGCCAAGAAGTCCAATGAAGATCCAGCTGCCTGCTCTGATTAATGATTAGCTCACTCCCTGGTTGTTTTGCTTTGGGTTTGTTTTTTGTTTGTTTGTTTTTTTGTTTTGGTTTGGGGGTTTTGTTTGTGTGTGTGTGTGGGGGGGGTATTTTTGTTGTTGTTTTGGGGTTTTTCTTTTCTTTTTTTTTTTTTTTTTTCTCAAGAGTCTCCAAGACAATAGCTAGGCTTTGGTTTGAAAGCAGTCCATTGTGGAGGCAGTGCACACTGTTTTTTTAGCTTTCACTATCCTTGAGCACTCTTCCAACATGGGCATTTGGATTTTTGAACATGTGCAACACACAGTGCTCACTTCCATGCTCTGAAGATGCCGTATTGCTGGGCTGCAATATAGTCTCCCCATTGCTTCAGATACTTTAAAGTAAAACATACTCAATCCTAATAATATGTTAGGTGTGCAGGGCCAGATGACGAGGCCCAACACCCTTCCAGCAGATGCTGTGCAGTGTGGATGTAACCATTTTGCAACAATGGGGAGGTATTTCTAAGCTGTGTGGATGTGAACCAGAAGGTACCATTTGTCTAGTATTTAGCAGTGCAGACCTTGATCACTGTGAGTGCTTTTGCCCCTCAGCTGTTTGGCACTGCCCTGCCACTTCAGAATGGTTGTTTTTTCTGTGTAGCCAAATTTTTGCTTTGGCTCATTTTTCTTTCTTTTGTTTTTCTTAATTACTATTCTTTTCTCACTCTTGCTCTTCTTAACTTTTATATCTTTTTTCCCTCTTCTCCTTAAATTTCTCATGTTTCCTCTCCCCTCTAACAGAGCAGAGCAGTACAAATGATGCTGTGCTGCGTCACCTGGATGGAGATTAAGGTGTAGGAACACAATGTAAAAGCACATCTCACATGTGCTGCTTGAGCCAACATCTATGTGTGCACGTGTCTGGTGTGCTTTTTCGTTTCCATCTCTGCTAGAAGGCATTATTAATACCAAGAGGAAAAGCAGATGGCTTTCAAGAAGGTATTAGCTATTAAAGAAACAAAACAAAACAAAAACAACAGAAGAAGCATTTTTAAACTTGGGAGTAAGATGGAGTCAATTAATGCCATTTTTCTTATTCCCTCACTACTGCCATTCCCTTTCAACTATTACAGCTTCTTTCAAAAGTAGCTGACAAAAGCTTTCCGATTATTCCAAGCCCTTCTTCTTTGTATAAGGACAATCAAGTTCCTTTTTCTAGGGCAGAAAATGTTTGCAGGGAAATGCTTAGTAGTTGTATGAGTCTTGCACTTAAAAACCTCCAACAGGCTTATCCTCCTCAACTTCTGCCTTTTTGTATGAGTGCCCCTAAAATGACAGACTTACACAACAACAAATGTAAGTACTTTTTTTACATGAGGTTCAGTGCACTCTTGCTTTCATGTTCACTGATCGTAATGTGAGCATTTTGCTCAGTACGTTGCTTCTCTGAGCAGCCATGAACATTAAACTCCTGAGGATTTCATGGCCTTGAGGTTAGTAGCTTATTGGGAGCAGAACAAAGCAGAGCATTAAACTGTATAGCAGATTTTCTTCATCAAGTTTTATTTTTTGCCATGACAGAAAACTAGCAGAATGCTTTTTCCATGGGTGTTCCCTTTTGTTCTGGCTAAACCAGATTACTGATGAGGGGAGAGCAAATTTCCGTTCTTCTGCATGTCTGCTGAATGTTCTTTTCCCACCCAGAGGACCACAGTACAGCCACAGACATAGGAACAGAATGAAGTGTGGTGGGTCTTGCAATGTCCTTAGGTGACAAAAGCTGGCTATAATTCTAGTTTGTTTTGGTTTGGTGGGTTTTTTTGATTTTTTGTTTATTTGTTTTTCCCAAAAGTTGTTTTTTAATAAGGACTGTATTGATTTCAGTTGCTTGACTTTGGAAACCATCAGGCAAACAAAAAGCTGACTGTGTCTTATGTTTATGTCTGTTATACAGAGATATGTTGAAAAACTACATAATCTCATATATTTTCCATTTTAAAAATAGAAAAATTGGATAATACCTATTAGTCTCTTTAAAATTTTCTTATATAGAAAATATGAGATTGATTTTCCTTTTTTTGCTCCTAGGAGAAAGCAATAGTTCTGGACAGCTAGTGAATACTCTAGGCAGAAAGTTTCATTTTACTGTTGTTGTTTAACTAGCATTTTGTGATTTTATTCATGACTTTGAAAGCTTTGAGTGGAGGGAGAAGGAGAAAGCCAAAACAGGAGCAAGAGTACAGGTCAGGTATTTTGACCTTTCCACATTCTTATGCATTCTTATTCCACATTATTATTCAGTTATGGCCGAATTCATTGATTTTATTGGTCAGCAAATTGACACATACCTCACAAAGTCTTTGGATATCAGCTGGTGTAAGAAAATGTGCAAGAGCTACGGTGAAACTTTGTGCAAATTCCTGACTACCTGAAACCTCAAAAGTGCTAATACTTTGAGTTTTCTTCATTCATAGAAGATTTCCATAGTTCTCATGTGAATTAAGTACTAGCTGGCTGGTCTTTTGGCATAGGTATTATATGGCTTGGTACTATTCTTAATTTTGGCATAAATATAAGCAAAGCCCACAGACTTGGGTAAATTCACTTGCAAGCTGAACTATCAAAAGACCAATTAGTTGTAATAATCAATGTTTGAAAGGTAGATACAGCATCTGGAACTGCAAATACATATAGAATAGTGAAAACTTTAGTTTTACCTGCAAATGAATTTTTTTCCTGAGGTAATGTGTATGTATATATATATGTATATATGTTTATATATTCTGGCAGAAAAGCTGCTGCTGACAGAATTGTATAATGTTTTAAGTAAGACAAGTTGCAGAAGCAGTGAAAAATGATACACAGAAGTGAACAATTTCAGTATTTTTAGAATTAAACTGTACATTTTATTCCCTTTGGAAAGTTAGGCAGCCTGTTCTGACCAGTTGCTGCTAGGGGATTTCTTGGATTTTTTTTTTAATATGTATTTACAATGTATGGCTGTGTTATAATAATTTTACAAGTCTACTATATGATCTGTCATTTAAAATTAACCACAAATTACAAAAGAATTATGTGAATAATTTGTTGTGTCCGGAAGGTAATTAAAACATATCTCTTGTATGCAGATAGAAAAAGGGAATGTATGGAAGAGTTCCTAAGGGTTCTGTAGGCTGACCTCCTCAGAAAGATGAGATGCAAAGTCATAGACTGTGCATGCAAAACCTGAGGAATGCTGCATGAATCTTTTGTCCCGCTTGCACTTGTCCACTGGAAGCTCTTATCTCCCATGTGTACAAGATAGGTGTGTGTGGAAAAGCTTGGAGATGGGAACATCAAAATTGAAATGAATCTTGCCAGACCTCAGTCACCTAAAAGATGTCTAAATTTAAGATGTGTCTAGGCTGCTTTTATAACTAGTGAGTTGAAACATTTACTTCCAGAGTGCAATCTTATCCAAAGGGTAGAGGGCTAAAAGAGTTCAATAAATTAGCTATATTTAGAGAGAACAATTAACTGTTAGCTGGAGTTATGTGAAACGAAAGACTCTTTGTCATCAGCTCTTCTGCATGTGACCAGCTTTGTCCACTTGTGGTCTAGTACATCCCTATCTTATTTCCATTGTCTGCACAGGATGTTTGGACAATGCTATATATAGATACATCTGAACATTTATGTGAGTCATATGCATCATGCTAACAACATTAAGCAACATATGCACTTTCAAAGTCTTAGAATTTCTGAAATAATTATGTGTACCACCCCAATGATGGATCACTTCTTCCACTGCAGACCTGCCAAGTCTCAAAAACATAATTATGAGTGGTCAATTGAGATCATTCTTCTATGATTGTTCTCATTCTGTGTTCTGCAGTCTCAAGGCAGGATAAAACTTGATGCTGTCCTCTTAGGAAAAAGAAGACAACAGCAATTCAGGGTGGGGTTGAATTTCTGAAATATTTTGTTTGCAAAAAATACAGATATGTCCTTGTTGGAATTTGTAAAACACACACAATATATTTACAAGTCTGTCCAATGGGAAATTTTATTGTTGTAATGAACTGTGCTATTTTAGAGCTTATTTTTATAATAACATTGCCTTATATGAATTAGCATAGTGCAAATGCAACTGTGTTACTATGACAAAAGCTTTGTATCTCTGCAAGATAATATTCCATTTATGAACATATTCCATATGTACTATCTATCCTATATACCAGCAATGAACTGCTGCTCAGATTATGCATTACAGGTAGTGCAAATAAAGGTATTAAATAAAAAATATGGTAGAAATGCAAACTCTTATAAAATTACTTGTAAAATTAATAAGAATTAAAAAGTAAAATGTGACTGCAGAGTTGTTTGCCATGTCATAAGCCTAAGCCTTTGTGTTAGTACATGGAGTTGCTAACAAGATAACTGTAAACCAGGCCAGTGTTTTAAATTAAATTAAACCTCTATGAATGGTCATCAGAATAAAATAAATTTACACCAGTCACACTCAGAGTGATTGCTCTTAGATGCTGAAGGATATACAGTGCTGGAGAAATGGGCATTGTTCAGTGCTTTGTTTAACATGTTTGCATTTTCTTCACAGTACAGTGCTGTGGATACAAATCCTTTATCTGTGTATATTATGCAGCCCATCTGGAACAAAATTATTAAGGTAAGAATTTTATTTAATAAAAATTTTACATGTTAATATAAGAATTTGTTTTAAATACAACATATATTTTCATTAAAAAATACACATTGATTAATAAAGCTGAAATTAAGGCATCTGATAAAAGAAAACAAATGTTGCAGGATATATAACTGTGTTTAAGATGAGTATGTTATTTTGAGATGGTTTTTTTTAGAAAAGAAAGATTTGCCTTTTTTTTTTATCTGATTGCATAGAAAAAGCATCCATTTCTTTTTTACATCTTTCATTATTATATCTTTCATTAAACAGCTTTGCAGACATGGAGGGTTTTACTTAGTACTAATTGTTTTTGTGCAGCATATGCTGCCTAACAACAGCATGGCTTTACCTCTGTGCTGTGCATATGATTTTATGCAAGTGCTGTCTCATTTTCTCCCAAGGGTACTTGCTCAAGGGAGCCAGGCATTTCTCTAAGAAGCTGAAAATGAGAGCGGTTACCATGATCACCATAACGATTGGAAGATGCCATCTCTTGAATGCATTACAATCTGCAGTTTTTAAAAATAAACTACTCACAGTTAGTTGTGCTGTTGTTGGCAAAAAAAGAAAAAAAAAGAAAAAAGCAAGCTGTATCTCAAATAAATATGAACTTTATTGATCACCAAGAAAGCAATGACTTCTGCATCTGCCTCGTTACAGAAAATAAACCTTTGTACAAATGAAAAAGGATGTGCATGGTCGGAGTGCTGTTGGATCAGCCACCTTTGGGTTCTATAATTCAGGTGTTGCTTATTCCTAATATAGCAGGAAAATCATAATCTGTCATTCATGACCTCAGGATAATTTAAGGAAAGGTGTTTATATGTCCTAACATAAGAATTAAAAAGCAACCCAAACATGGTATGAATAAAAAGCAATTAAAAAATGTGACACTGAATTCAGTAATTCAAATCAGACTCTGTTTTCATTCTCATCATAATATTGAGGAAAACAGTGAGGCAGAAAAGCCCCTCCAGCACTCTGCAGTCTGACGCAGGAGATGAACAGAGGCTTTACTGTGCACTTGCGCTCTTGTTTAGGAGATCCATGGGTATTCACCTGCTCTCAGATGAATTGAAGGTGGTGTATTGCAATGCAAAACTTCCTTTGGAGATAAGTTCTTCTAACAGTTGCAGCTTTTTACCAGAAGAAAAGCAGCATTCTTGAATGTCTCTGTGTAGCATAGGATGATAGATCTCATTAAAAATGTGACTTCTAGATTTTTTTAAACCTCACAGAGTTTTAGGTGAGCATGATTTAGTTTATTTCTGGAGAAGAACCCAAACTAGAGCAGAAGACTGAAAACCTATTTCAAAAGCTGTGAGATCTGAGTACAGAATCAAAGACTGGGTGCTATCTGTGCTTATGCCATTTGGTTTGTTTTGAGCTCTAAAGATAGAGCAATGAATGTTCTACTTTGCCTTCTGGTGCAGAAGTGTTACAGAATAATTCTCAGTGACATGTTGTAAGGTTTTAAAGGGAAACTCTGTGCTCTCAGCTTTTGTAGAAGTAGTCATTCTAAGGTTAGAAGATACTGCCATGTAGAATCAGAGTCCTGCAGAGGAACTGGCAGTGCACAGCAGCAGAGGAAAAGCAGTATGTAACACAGATTGCAGTGGAGTCGTCTTTGTTGCTCCTAGAAATAAAAATGAGAACTGGGAGAGCACCAAAATTATTTGCCACAGTGTAGCTATTTGTAAAATATTAGTAGAAATGGAAGCTTTTGTAATGTCATGGTTTTGTCCTTGGCTAGATAATGACACCAGATGTGGCAGTAGCTATTATGCCAAACTCAGTTCAAGAAAATTATGCTCATCTGATCACCAAAATACTATTTTTCTCATGGAGTGCAAGTAAAGCAGTGATATTATAATAAATTATATCAAGTCTTACTTTTAGGAGAAGATTTGACTACATTTACTCATCACTGGGGGGCATTTGTAGCTTGTACCTGTTGCAAGCTTCATAACTGAGCTTGTGAGCATGGCCTAGACTATAATAATCTGTGATGTATAAAATAAGCTCCTCTCAATGGCAGCTTTTTCATGTTGTATAAAACTTTAATAACAACTATATGAATCATAGAACCATAGAATCATTTAGGTTGGAAGTGACTTTTAAGATCACCAAGGCCAACCCTTAACCCAAACACTGCCAGTTCCACCACTAAACCATACCTCCAGGTGCCACAACTACTTGTTTAAACACCTCCAGGATCCCACTTCCCTGGACATCCTGTTCCAATGCTCAACAGCCCTTTTGGTGAAGAAATTTTTCCTAATGTCCAACATAACCTCCCCTGGTGTGACTTGAGGCTATTTCTTCTTGTCCTATCACTTGTTACCCAAGAGAAGAGATCAGTCCCCGCCTTGCTACAACCTCCTTTCAGGTAGTTGTAGAGAACAATAATGTCCCTGCTTGAGCCTCCTTTTCTTCAGACTGAACAACCACAGCCCACTCAGTCGCTGCTCATAGGACTGGTGCTCCAGACTCTTCACCAACTCCGTTACCTTTCTTCTCTTGACTTGCTCCATCAACTCAATGTCTTTCTTGGAGTGTGGGGCCCAGAACTGGACACAGGATTCGAGATGCAGCCTCACCAGTGCTGAGTATGGTGGGACAATCCCTGCTCTAGTCCTGCTGGACACACTATTGCTGGTACAAGTCAGGATATGACATTAGAGCACAACTTTTTACTTTCTCTTACATGTTACTTAAAACTATTCTGATTATGCAAATGTGGGTATCTTCATTTAATTTGATGCTCCATCCATTTGCCTTTAATTGAGATTTGTATTTTATAATAAAGCATAATCTTGTGCTCTCCAACAAATAATGGGTAATATTACTTTGCTACTACATAAACTGGATTTTCCTCCTGTATTTGTGTTCATGAGAAATGACATTTGTGCAGGACAATGAGAGGAAAAGGAGGAAATCCCACTGGAATACATAGGTGTATTTCAGCTTCACTGAAACCAATTAAACTCCCCTCTGTTGCCTTTATGAACTTTGATTTTATCACTAGAATTGGGCAAGAGTAGAATTTTAATGGTCCCAAGTGACTTGGTGTAAGTTTGCACAGAGCTTTATATAAATGTGTATTTTACTGTTTATTATCCAAATAGTTGATATATTAAAGCATTTGCTGTTTGTATTAAGGCTGTTAGCATGACTGACTGTAGACCTGGTAGAACAGAAATCAGTCAGTATTTTGTGAAACTAAAAGGTTTTTAAAAGGTTCAAGTGTACAAAGGTTTTGCCAGTGAGCAGGTGTGATTCTCCCCATGGCACCTCCAATTGTATTAATCATGTAATGCATTGATGTATTAGACTTCTACTGTGTGTTAATTAGATAATAAATTTTGCAATGTATCCTTCCATAAATTCAGACTCTATTTTCCTAAGTTGTTTAAAAAGTTAATCTTGAAAGCCCTGTCATTTTTTAATTATGAAATGGGGTGATGGTAGTGTAGTGCCTACCAAAAGTATAAGGGGCATTAAATGTAACAAAAGGGATTTTGCAACTGGAATACTTTTCAAATACCTAGACAGATTAGGTTCAGTAAGGATCAAAGGAACATGCTTAGGGGTTTAATTTCAGGAGAGTCTGTTTTCCTGAGGACAGAACTCCTGTGACTGTTTTTCATGGTGTGTCTGTTAGCCAAAGGGATTGCAAGTATAACAACACCCTTTGAAGGTTTCCTTTTTAAAATACATGCTCTTAGCAAGAAAGTGGGTTAAAATAAGTTCTTCATGTTTGCACCATATAAGCATAAATTATTTCCTGTAATAACTTAATAATGACATTGTCACTGTTTAGAATGATGAGCCTAATTAGAAAGCAGATGTTTGTGGTGCCCCACTTGATTTAATAGTCAGCAATTCTTATGAATCGTACAGGAGAAATCAGTCATTTTAAAACAGTACATTGGATGGCCTCTCTATATCCACGTAAACGGTTCATCCACGGTGTCTTAATGCACTATTTTGATCTATAGTTTAGATTAGAAGAGAATTTTTCAGTGTCTGTTGTTCTTGTTTCATGTAAGGTCCTAGACATCAGATAAATTCCCCAGCAGAAGATTCAACTCCTTCATCCTCAGATAGCAAAACTGGGGGATGTGCTGCTGTCACTGCATGCTGAGAGTGCAGTCAATATAAGAAAAGGGGACTGTGCTGCGAAAGGTTCCTCCTTAGGTGTTCTCCAAAAGAACTTCAGAGGGCATTTGCTGTCCCTTCTCTTAGAGATTTATATTTGGGCTTTTGAACACTCAGAGTTATAGATATGTTAATTTTTTTTTATTGTAGCAGTATGCCTTCCATGATATATTTTAAACACTATAAAGGCTGACACATAGTGTTTTAAAATTAGTGATAAAATCCTGGTGATAAGGAAAGCAAGTTTCATATATAATAGTTTTCTCAATGATATTACAGAAAAACATCTAAGAAACATAATGGAAATATATTCAGGAATTTTAATCTAATTTTTGAAAGTTTATCCTGTAGACTGTACATCATCGGTTGTTCAATTTCTCCTGAATATTATAAATTGTTCTATGGTAAGAAAAGAGGATGTAGTCATGATAATTATTCTGTCTAAGCATTCAAATTTTAAAAGTAAATTTTTCATGTAGTAATAGGATGGAGGAAATGTAAAGATGTATACAAATTCATATGTATTCATCTGTCTGTCCATTTAGCTAGTCCAGAAAAACTAACAAAACATCTGATTTCAAAACTATTATTAGTATCTGAAATTATTTTACTTCCTTTTCTTTAATATTGTCTTGTAATATTTTTCAGTGTTAAAGCTCTTCAGATACATTTTCAGTCCTTAGACACTACAAAGAGTTTGATTTATAGGCCTCCAATATTTTTGCATTTTAAATATATTGACAGTGTGTTTGAGTGATGGTAGTATTTGATACTTAATATTCCTTCAAGTATGTTCTGTCTAAAAATCATGTAGAAAGCTGTGTATACTATTTCAAAAGAAGATGCTGGAGAAACTGTTACTTGGGAAGAGTGTTACCAAAAGGGATCCCTGCTGCAGTGTAAGGAGTGCCTTAAAGCCACAGGGTATGAATAGCTGAAAATGATTACTGGGACAGAGAATTAGAGGTTTAGGTGAAGGCAGTCCTTTTCAGCACCCTACAAAGTAAAATGAATTAATGGAGTGTTTATAATTTGGGAGCAAAGAGGGAGACTGGCAGAAAGTTACTATCTAGAGCAGTATGGAGCTGCTTGTAACAGGGAGATCTTCTGAATCTGAAAATGTAATGCACTCAGGGTCAGATTTTGTTGATGTTTTGAGTTAGAAATTACATATTTTAGAAGAGGAAATTTCCTTTTTTTAGCATGGGAATAGATTGCTTAAAAACCCCTGTCATGTGGATACTGAATTACCACACTGGGGTGCTGCAGTCTTCTTTCAGTTCTGATACAGAGGATTGCAGGAAGCTTTCCTTGATGGCTTGGTAAATAAGGACAATGTACAACATAGGGAATACAACACTTTTAAATGTCGTTCTTATTGCAGTCACAAAGATCAGACAAAAAGATTGCATTTGAAAATAAATTTTGGAAATTGAAACTGTATTTTAATTTGAAAATGGTGAAATATGCACAAATCTGAACATTGGTGATGTCATATAAAGGGGTCTTTCCTAATATAAAATATTTAATTAAAATAGGATGTACAATTGTTCTGAGATTTTTTTCTCTCTTTTTTAACAGATAGTGCCTTTGTGGATTGCTCCTAACCTGTTAACATTCTCTGGGTTTGTCATGATTTTGTTTAATTATTTTCTAATATCTTTTTATGACTGGGACTACACTGCCTCAGGTAAATACCCTCATGTTATAATTTTTCAGAATTAGTGAGCTGCTTTTATTTCTGAGTGTTACAGAGACACTTGAACCTTCCACTCATTCCCTTAATGATGCTCTCTGTGTATATAGGAGGATCTGACCTCACATATGGCATTATAAATTTAGATTATTTTATTGAAAGATATTATTTAATTTTATCCCTAAAATGGGTTTCAGCATATGCTGCTTGAAGTCTGTGTTAATATCTCATTTTATTTAAAGTTTGTTTCAGGGTTTAAATACACAGCCAAAAAGCACCCAAATGTTCATCATAAAATTTGCATTGATTTCACATTTCCTAATACCTAAATTGATGCCTGAATGAGTTAATTTCCATTTCATTACTACACCCCACCCCCCACTCAAGACTGCTTCAGACAAAGAAGACATAGTTTCTAAATAAAGGTCTCTCCAAATTATGACTTTCAAAGTCTGAGTCTGTATTTGCTCCTCATGGGTAGACCAAGTCAGAAGCTTTTTGGAGCCGATTGCTCCTGACTGTAGGGCATGTTCAGCTCTGGGCTTCTCAGACCTGCTGTCAGAATAGTAAGCGTCTTCCAGGTGATTAATATACAAGATATGTGTGTGTGTGTATATATACAAACACATATATATATATATATATATATATATAATGTGAATATGTAAAATGCTTTGGTTTTCTTGAAACTAGACAATTTAGTGAAGGCAACACTTTTATTTTCTGAAAAAACTACATTTAGCTGCCTTTAATTTTTTATGCATGTGGTTAGATTCAGGAGGTGCCCTTTGGTGTGGGCTGTTTTTATCTTTATGGTAACAATTCTAGAGGCAGGAATACTTTTTAGCAGTTTTGGTTCAAAAGTAATCCTGTAGGAGCATTAAGGATTTAGGGCTAGCTTGTTATATATTTTGTGGCCTCATACTTAAGTTCTTGTGTTTTTCTATCAATGCAGCTGATATTAAGTTCTGCAATAAAAGAGCATCCAGAACAGATCTTTCTAATGGGATGATGTTATCTTGATAAATTTCCAGTAGATATACATGGTACGTGAAGATATTTGAAATGGTGATTAAGCCTGTTGGAGCTGAGATGTACATGTGTAGTTTGCAAGCCTCTTCTCGATTTCGCATGAGAACAGTGCCCATAATTTCTCAATTGATTGAAAATGTTCATGCAATCTAACAAGCCTTTAGAGTATCATATATCAATCCCATACCTAGGATCAGAAATAAAAGACTTAATTTCCTGGACAGCTGGTTCACATTCTACAGTTTGCAGATTTGCAGCTAGGAGCAAGGAATTGCCATCTTTTCTTTCAGAATGGCAAGACGAGGCCTTGAGAAAGCCAATCAGGACCCTCTTTATGTGCTGGTAACTCCTGGCATCATTCAGGCAAGGACACACCTCTGTATGCAGGAGCTCCCTATGATTGGTGCCAAATGCCAGAAACCTGAGAGGCATTTACAGTTGTTTAGTGCTGGTGCAGTACTTGCTGGATGATGTTTAGGTTAAATAGAACAGCCTTTGGAAAAAAAAGATTGATTTCTTTAAAAGAGCAACAATAATCCTGGGTTAATGCTATTAGCAGACTAAGAAGAGAACCCTGGGCTCCGTCCAATTTGAATTTCTTTTCTTTATTCTCAAGAAAAAAAAAAAAAAATGGGTGCTAGTATTTGTCCTAGCTTAGGGACAAAAACTTTCTGTTCAGATCTGTATGGTAAAAGTGCTACACAAACCCTGGGTTGGCACTAATAATCATGCTTGAAAACTACCTTTTTTGCGCTTCTAGATATTATATAAACTTTAACTAATTTGTCAATGGACAGTCTTCCTGTGACCTGTGAAAATTTTTTTCTAGTTACTGTCATTGTTTTGTGCAATACTAGAGTAGTTTCAGGACCAATAACTCTCTACCATATCTTCTGTTCTTTACAGTGTAAACACATTCAAGCCTGCTCAATGCTTCTTTGCTAGAGCTCACTGATGCCTGAAGGTCAAAACCAAGTATTTCAATCTGTTTGATGCAGTGGGTTAATCAGCGGCAGCTTGTTTTTATAAATATGCATATGTTGTTGGATTTCTTTGATGTTAACCATTGTTACACTGACTCACTACCTCATTTATTTCAGGTACCAGTCCTGGACTTGTTCCCACCTGGGTGTGGCTGTTCAGTGCTTTTACCACCTTTTGTGCTTATGCTTTAGGTAAAGTACAATGAAATAATTTATTCATCTGATGTCTTCATATGGTTTTATCTTCAAATTCACTAGTGTGGATTCTGAGATGAAGAGGCATTGTGGATAAACTACTGATCTCTTTCCAAAACAGTTTTCTTAGATGAAAAAAAACACAGCAGAAAACAGCCAAACCCATACAAACACACAAAAAATATCATAAAACTTTAGAAAACCCCAAACAGCATATTAAGTTATACATTAGAGATTATATGACAGTAGCTCTTATACCTCTTGAAAGTTCAAATTATTTTAGAGGAACAATGGAAATCATTATGTAGCAGCAGTCAAAGAACCATAGAATGGTTTGGATTAGAAGGGACGTTAAAGACCATGTAGTTCCTTTCCCCCTGCTGTGGGCAAGGACACCTTCCATTAGACAGATTGCTCAAAGCCCCATCCAACCTGGCTATGAACACTTCCAGGGATGGGACATCCACAACTGCTCTGGGCAGTCATGATCCAGGGTCTAACAGTAAAGAATTTCTTTCTAATATCTAATCTAAACCTACCTTCTTTTAGTTAGAACCCATTTACCTTTGTCCTATCCCTACAAGATCCTGTAAAAAGTCCCCCTTCAGCTTTCTTGCAGGCCTCCTTTAGGTACTGGGAGGCTGCTCTAAGGTCTTCCTGGAGCTTTCTCTTCTCAAGGCTGAACAAACCCGACTCTCTCAGCCTGTCTTTGTAGGAGAGTCCTTACTGTTCGGTTTCATAAAAATCTTTGTTCCTTGATGATGACATTCTGAGAAGCTTCCTGACACCAGCATTAGTAGAGGGTGCTTTCAATGATAAAGAAAATAAAGAACAAAGCAGAGAAAAAGGAACTCTTAGGTGCTTCAGTGCTTATGGTGTGTCAGGAGAAATGGTGATGACAGATGTGATGACAGGCCTGAGCTTCTTATGGAGATGAAGTATCATTTTTTTTTCTTTCCTCTTGCTGTTTTTCTCACATGACACCCTCACCTCAGTTTCATATTCCATTTTTATTATGTTGTACCATGCCATGACTGTATCTTTAGGTACATTGCACCTTGCTGTGCAGTGTTGTGAAGACATAAACCTGAACTGATGCAGATCTGGAAGTGAGATCCACATTAGCATGACCTTTTTTGCTTTCTCTTCTGAAGCTAGTCTCTCCACAATGGGGTGCAACAGAGTTAATTTCTGGGGGGATTCAAGGTAGTATATTTACATGGACTGCACAGTGCTGTGTAAAAGGGGTCCAGGAAGGCTGGACATATCTAAGAAAGGAATTTTGAAGGTGCAGCAGCAGGCCATCCCTATGTGCCAAAAGATGAGCTACTGGGGAAGAAGACTGGCTTGGCTGAATAGGAAGCTTTCACTGAAATTTAGGGGAAAAATGAGAGAGTTTATGGCCTTGGAAAGAAGGGGCAGGCAACTCAGAAAGAGTACAAGGATATCATTAGGTTATTTAGAGAGACTAGAAAGCTGAAAGCTCAACTAGAACTCAATGTGGCCCTGTGTGTGAAAGATAATACAAAGTGATTTATAAATCCATTCATAACAAGAAGAGGGCCAAGGAAAATCTTCATCCTTTATTGAATGTGAAGGGAAACATTGTAACCAAGGGTGAGAAGCTGAAGTACTTAATGCCTTCTTTGCCTCAGTCTTCAACAGAAAGACCCAATATCCTCTGGGCAGCCAGTAACCTGAGCTCGTAGACAGGGATGGGGAGCAGAATAGTTCCCCTGCAATCCAGGAGGAATTAGTGACCTGCTGTGACACCCAGATAGTAAAAAATATATGGAATTGGGTGGGATCCACCCAAGGGTACTGACAGAACCAGTGGAAGAGCTCACCAAGCCATTCTCCGTCATTTATCATAGCTAATCAGGAAAGTCTCAGAAGACTGGAGGTGAGACAATGTGGCACCCATCTGCAGAAAGGGTCAGAAGGAGGATCTGGTGAACTACAGGCCTGTCAGTCTGTTCTCAGAGCCAGAAAAGGTCATGGGGCAGGTAATCTTAGTGCCATCTTGTAGCACATACAAGGCAACCAGGGGATCAGACCCAGCCAGCATGGGTTTAGGAGGAGCAAGTCCTGCTTGACCAACTTGGTCTCCTTTTATGACCAGGTGACCAGCCTAGTGGATTAGGGAAAGGCTGAGGATGTTTACCTGGACTTCAGTAAAGCCTTTGATACTGGCTCCCACAACACTTTTCTGGAGAAGCTGTCAGCCCGTGGCTTGGACAGGTGCACTCCTCACTGGGTTAAAAACTGTCTGGATGGCAGGGCCCGGAGAGTGGTGGTGAATGGAGCTACATCCAGTTGGCAGCCAGTCATCAGTAGTGTTCCCCAGGGCTCAGTGTCGGGCGAGTCTTGTTTAATATCTTTATCCCTGATCTGGATGAATGAATCAAGTTCAACCTCAGTCACTTTGCAGGTGACATCAAGTTGGGTGTCAATGTTGTTCTGCTGGAGGGCAGGAAGGCTTTGCAGAGGGGCCTGGACAGACTGGATCAATGGGCCAAGGCCAGTGGTATGAAGTTCAACAAGGCCAAGTGGTGGGTCCTGCACTTGGGTCACAACAACCCCCTGCAGCACTACAGTTCTGGGGAAGAGTGGCTGGAAAACTGTCTGGCGGAAAAGGACCTGGGAGTGCTGTTTGACACCAGCTGAACATGAGCCAGCAGTGTGCCTGGGTGGCCAAGAAGGACAGTGGTATCTTGGTCTGTGTGAGCAATGCTGTGGCCAGCAAGACCAGGGCAGTGATTGTCCCCCTGTACTCAGCACTGGTGAGACTGCACCTCATGTGCTGTGTCCAGTTCTGGGCCTTGCACTACAAAAAAGACATTGAGGTACTGGAGCAAGTCCAGAGCAGGGCAACAAAGCCAATGAAGCATCTGGAGCACAGGTCTTATGAGGAGTGGTTGAGGGAGCTGGGATTGTTTAGTCTGGAGAAGATGAGGCTCAGGAGGGACCTTCTCACTCCCTACATTTACCTCAAAGGAGGTGGGTGTCAGCCTCTTTTCCCAGGCAACTATTGACAGGACCAGAGGAAATGGTCTCAAGCTGTGCTGGGGAAGGTTCGGGTTGGACATCAGGAAAAAATTTTTCACTGAAAGAATTACTAAGCATTGGAACAGACTGCTCAGGGAGGTGGTGGAGTCACCATCCCTGGAAGTGTCCAAGAAATGACTTGGTGTGGCACTTAGTGCTGTGGTTTAGGTGATGTGGTGTTCAGTCAAAAGTTGGCTTGATGATCCTGGAGTTCTTTTTCAACCTTAACGATTCTATGATTCTAAATGTACACTCTCCTTGTAGCTCTTTCTTGGAAGGCCACTGCACGTGGCCATACCTTTGTGTGCCATACTTGAGATACTCAGGCTACACACAGATTGTTATAGATGTACACTGCAGTGCTCTGCAAAGGTGCTGACCACTTCTGGAATCAGACCCATGCATATAGAGCCATCCTGACTGACCTGGGGTTATCGCCTTGTGCAGACATCCCTCTGTGTTGTAACTGCCTCATCATTGCTATTACATTGGTGAGATCTTGCCAGAAATATTTCTTCCAGAATTTCATTGTATTTGTACCATACAAAGCAATGGGACAACTGTCCCTTGAAACGGACTACCAGGCCGATTTCCCTAATAGCTCTCTACGATCATTATGAGAAGCAGCAGTTTCTTTTGTGAAAACCATTTTTCTGTAGTTGTATAGAATTTAATGAAGTGGCTATTGTTTCATAAATAGGAATTACATAATGGAGCTGTTACTGTATGACACCCCAGAAAGCTCGGTGGAAGTTCAGTTTCTGAGATTCTTAATATAGATTTCCCAGTGAGGCCTGCAGTTCCTAATACTTAGAAGGCAAGGAATATGATGCTGACAGTCAAAGCTATAATGAATGAATGTATATGTAGATTTTTATGTCTGCTGTCCAAGCCACTTCATGAAATATTTAGTCTCAGATTTAATTCTGCATGGCCAAAGTTTTCCCTTTGGAAGACTGCAAAGAGCCATAATAACTAACCAAATACGCAGCTGTAATCTCTCTCAGTTTCTTTTTAATGACACAGTTTCTCTCTCCAAATGTTGCTCTTTTCTCCCCGCCCCCTTTTTTAAGGAGGTTTGGTATCTTTCCTCTTTCCATAAAATGGAGTGCTCTTTGCTGCTATTTTGAACTCCACTCTTTAAGAGTTATATAAAATTCAATAAAACTCAATATTCATGAACCTTCATGAGACAAAGTCATAATATAAGAATTCCAAAGCAATGGAAGTGTGAGACATTGTATGTCCACAATTGAACACACACCATTGTAGGTGTGAATGATTTCAAACTGAAACCCAAACCAGAAAATATTTTCAGTCTCTTACAAAGCTAATGGAACTACATGGAAAATGTGATTAAAGGTTTTTGAAAATCTGATTTTATGTGTTTGTCTTATAGTCCCTGTATTTTTCTCTCTGCCCATTATAATTAGAAAGACTGTATTTTATGATACTATTATAAGCCTCTTTTTAGTGAAACTACAGTTCTTGCAAAATGAAACCCACTTTTTCACTATGATGTACATATTTTAGTATCTAATGCAAATATACATTTGTGACAACCCAAAATAATTTATGAAGAGAAAAAATCTTCTAACATTCTCATTTTAAAAAGGTATTACTCCTGTAACTGCATTCTCTGTTATTTTTGATAGATGTTCTTGACATATAAAAAAACATAAACTGTTTATGGTTGTTTACATACTTATTTGCTACTTAAGTTTCAGAAATATTCTTTAATGGATGAAAGGATTTCAACAGTTATAGTAACACCATTCAAAAACCTCAAGCTTACGCAGTTTTCTTTCTGCACATTTCAGTAAGATGTTGAAAATTCAATGGTAATATTAATACAGAACATGTCTCTAGAAAGGAGCAACCTATATTTGAAATCCTCTATGAGAGATTTCATTTTAGAGTTGTGAGAACTGTCTCAAGAGATTTGTATTTGAGTGGAGGATATCTCACAGCTGTTTAGGTATTACAATAGAGAGATAGTCTTAAAATCTGTACAAAATGAAATCCCATGTTTTCCCAGTTTAGGTCCCAGAAGTATATTTACATTAAACAAAACTCAGAGTACTGCCAAATAATCTGGAGAAGTAAGTAGCATATGATCTATAGCAGCTGTGGAGTCTTTGGTCTCACTCTGCTGAGTGGTATCTCTAGTCAGTTTTGGGGTTATTAATGCTATCAATAGCTAATAACTTCTTTAGTACCTTCCAAGTAACATTAAAGAGAAAAAACCTCCATTTTATTTTGACTTCAAGACAACAATAAGTAATCTGTAAGGTTTGTTCTGTGTACTTTTTCCTAAGAGGTTTGTCCTGCATCTTTACACTTAAGAGGAAAATATGTCTGTTTTTCACCAGCAGCCGCAGAGAAGAGACTAAAGGTATGGTTTGACAACACAACTAAGTAAGGTTACAGCTGCTAGACCCCCTTCCTCCTCCCTGCATTCACCAATTCTCCCTTGTGTCAACTCCCTTGCTTTTTCTGCCATTCATAGCACCAGTTGTGTTCAGTGATCCAGAATAAAACATAGTGTTTGCTGTCTTTCCACCAGCTGAAAAGGCTGCAGGTCCCCTGATCAACAGCAGTGAATTACCAGATCAACTCAAACCGTCCTGTCCAACTACATCCTCAGAGTGAGGTCCAGTACAGTGTTGGACCATCTTTCAAGTACTCAAGTATTAAAAATGATTAATCAACATGTAACACACCTTAACTACAGTGTATTCTTAGAATCATATGATAATAGATTTTGGAAAAGGCCTTTAAGATCATCAAATCCAACTATTAACCAAGCACTGCTAAGTCCACCATTAAACAATGTGCCATATCTACATGTCTTTTAAATACCTCCAGGGATCGTGACTTCACTGTGTATCTGGGCAACCTGTTCCAATGCTTGACTGACCTTCTGGTGAAGAAATTCTTCCTCATATCCAACCTAAACCTCCCCTGGCACAACTTGAGGCCATTTCTTCTTGTCCTACCACTTGTTACCTGGGAGAAGAGGCTGATCCCCATCTGGCTACAATCTCCTTTCAGGTAGTTGTAAAGAGCAGTAAGGTCCTCCCTGAGCCTCATTTTCTCCAGGTTAAATAATCCCAGCTTCCTCATATAATATGTGCTCCAGATGCTTCACCAGCTCTGCTGCTCTTCTTTGGACATCCTCCAGCACCTCAATGTCTTCCTTGCAGAGAGGGGCCCAAAACTGGTGAAGGATTCAAGGTGTGGCCTCACCAGTTCCCAGTACAGGGGAAGGATCACTGCCCTGAACCTGCTGGCCACACTGTTGCTGATACATGGCAGGATGCCATTGGTTGCCTTGACCACCTGGGAACACTCTTATATACCAAGATTTCAACTGAAAGACACTTTAAAATATATGTAGGCACAAATGCAAATAAATTTTGTGAAATTTGCTCCTTGAGGCTGCCATGGAACTGTCAGTCATTGAGGCATTTAGCATCAGGCAGCTTAAATGCCTTAGCAAATCTACCTTACTAGTGGTCTGAAGACTCAGAGGGTGCACAACAGCAATGGATGGACTAGAAGCCTGTGGACACTTTTCAGCACTTGAAACTGATTGCAGGGACTGACTTGAAAGTGTATCAAGACCGCTGGGGGCAAGTAATTACAAGGGTCTTTCTGAAGCTCATAAGGAAGGTGGCATTCTAACTTCAGAGGTGACATAAAGACAGAAAAAGTACTTGATAACTGAAGGAACTATTTTATGATCAGTCCTAACCTGTTGGTATTGAGGAGGCTGTTGTGCTTCAGTTTGTTGTCGTCAGTGTAATTTACCCATATGTTATACATGGCAGTAATGAAGTGTATATGAAGAAAGTTACTTCTTTTGTTGCGTTTTAACTTAATTTCTTTTCCTTTCCCAATCCTTCTAGACTCCATAGATGGGAAACATGCTCGAAGGACTCAGTCCAGTACTCCTCTGGGAGAACTATTCGACCATGGGCTGGATAGCTGGGCTACCTCCATTTTTGTGCTTTCCTTTTTTTCTGTCTGTTCCCGTGACAATGGGAAGACCGGAGTTTCTGTATATACAATGTATATATATTTAAGCATTGTCTTGTTTAACTTCATGTGTTCACACTGGGAGAAATATAACACTGGAGTTCTTTTTCTTCCTTGGGGATATGATATAAGCCAAGTGGTAAGTATTTATCATTCCTGTTTTGGTTTTCTTTTTTTTAACTATGTAATTATTTTCATAATATTAAAGAAATAAAAAACTAGAGCTCAAGGAAAATATATTTGGCTGACATATTGAAATATGTGAAATTGCATGACCCTAAAAGTAATTCAGAAATATTTCCTGCATTTGCAAGAAAGGGATGCTCTTGAGCAAATTGTCAGCATCAGAGATTCATTGCCTTGCAGGAGGAAAAAGACTGACAGCAAGCCTAGCAGCCAGATAGTGCCCATGGGAATGTCATTTAACTGCATTTTATTTGTGGTATTAATAAAAATTATTATGCTGTCTGAAGCCATAAGCAATTGTCCCCCAACAGTGGGTTCTGAGTCACAGTGTGAATTACTCCAAGTAATATCTATTAAAGGTAATTAGACAGTTATACACTGCTAGACCTTCTCAATTCTACCCCAGTTTGTAACAAATGTGGTAATGGAAATAGCATTGTAACTATACAGTGAGCATTAACTGTTGTCAAATGTATTCTATCCTTGAAAAAAGGTCAAGGTCATTTAATGGATGTCACAAAGTTGTAGGGAATGACGTTCAGTAACAGGAATTACGTATTAGCCCCCAGCTGAGTTCTTGACTGGCTTACAGCCCTACCTTGAGGTGGACCTCTTCAGAAACATGCCCAGGGCACCATGGTGAGCGGTGGCCTCAGTACACAAATGAATAGCAGTAGTAACAAGCTCAGTGCGCTTCCAAGAGCCCAGCAGTGAAATTCTGGGCTGGCTTGTCTGTTTCTTAGATAGAGAAACTTTTGCAGCCTGAAGAACACAGTCACACTCTTCTAAGCTTCCTACCACAGGCATGAGATGAAAGGTACAGACAAATACGCATAATTGAAAAGAAGTTTGACAAATACTCAAATATGTGTTTTAATGGAAATACAATATTTGAACTAATGGCTGCAGATGTATTGCTGTAAACATAATCAGAATTCAGTGGTTTGAGAACAACTCAGAGATGGTGGTCCAGCTGTGGTGCATCTGTGTCATCCCATAGAAAATAGGTTCTGGAAGAAGAAGTTGGCTCAGGACTAAGACATTAGGCAGCCAGCTGGTCTGCAAGTTTCAGCCATGTCTGTGTAAGGCTTCTTAGTGAAGTTCTTCCAGCAGGAGAGGAATATCTGTGTTCAGACCAATTTCATTTGTTGATCAGATGATCATGGTATATGTGACTGTTTAGAAAGCTCTGCTGGATTGCTGCAGCATCCAAACTGTATTAGTGTTTAAATCTGGGTATGGCTGTCAACTAGCAGAGTAGTACTGTTAACTCTCTCAGTGTGTGTTAGTGACCTATGCCCGTGGCACTGCTTTCCCATCTAGGAAATAATGCTAATAACGTTTTCCTGTGTGACAGATTTGTGGTGAGGCTGGATATCAGTAAAGTTTGTAAACTGCTTTGATTAACTGGGATGCAAGGTGCTAACAAGTGCTACTTCCTGTTCCCCTTTGATGCTGGATTGCTGTCCTGTATGCTTGCTTTCTAATAACTTCTGTGATGATTTGGCTACAGTCAAAATGATAAGCTTGTAAATGTAGGGATTTTTTAAAAAAAATTCTATTTAGGGCAGTTGTCAGCAGTGGTAGAAGACTGTACTTTTGAAATCTCTGTATGTCAGTTTTCCCATCTGTAAAAAATAGTTTTAATAGTTGTGATTGCCTGTGAACAAAGACAAGACAGAATTTGTACATCATGATGGTGTTTTTCTATTAGTCCAAACTACATTTCATGCACACAGGAAAGTACATAATGTATTTTTTTTTCCAGCTCTACTAACTAGTCCAGTAAAAGATCTTCATTCCCCTAAACATTGTTCTTGTTTTGTAAACTCAGCCAGCAGATTTTGTATGATGTGTACTCTATTAAAGGTATCTTTTCATCTCCAGTTACTTGGTGGAGAAGATACTGGGGACAATAGCAAATGATTGATGATGAGTAAGAAAGACATTGTTCCCCTTGGCTGTTTATTTTCCCCACTGCTTCTCTGCCAGGTATTCCCACAGTCACATTTAGAGGTAGAGACTGTGGAAGGACTTGCAGGCTGCTTTCAGATTGATTTCCAGTGTTTAGTTCACTATTTCCTCCTAGCTGGATTGCTGCAGGAATCCATGTCTCTGTCTTCAATAATTTCATGGACAATGTGATGCTATTGCATTGGCATATCAGACACTCAGGTGGTCTAGTGCCCTGCTTCTGCTTTTAAATTTGATGGTAACCAGGAACTTTGGCCTTCATTATCACCACAAAACTCGAGCAATAAGAGTAGTCAGTATAAGTGTGCAAGAAGATAACTGTTGACCTTAATGAAAATTTAACTGGCATGTGACTCCCAGGGCACTGCTGCTGAGTCAGCTCTGCTGTATATGAACACAGACAGCCTGCTCACATGCTCTGCCTTAACTGTGGTATAAAAAGAGCTGCTGTTCCTCATGAAAAAATACCTCATTATGGATAGGGAAATTTGTGGGACTTGTGCAGATCAGATTTTTCTGTGACTTGATGACTCATCACAATTGGTAACCCAATTATGCTAGCTGGGCTGTAATTGGCACTCCAATTAGCTTTGATTACAGCAGACAGCCATTTACAGGAGGCTGTGGTTTGTAAACTTGAAAACTGGCTGTAATGTGTCTGAGAGATGCTTGGTCAGAGGACTGTTATGTTTTTGGATCCAGAATCAAGGAGGAGGCATCTGCAGCAGGGGAAACCCTTACCCTCTCTCCTGCCTCCAGCACAAGGAGCTATCTTGTGCTGACTCCTGAGTGAGCACAAAAAGATGCAGGGAGAGGAGCCTCTGTACCATTGCCTCTAGACAATTATCATACACCTTTGAGTAAGCAGAGCTATTGGAAACCCCAAGAATCATGGTCTGAAGAAAAGGGTGAAAAAGAAACATCTGTTTTAATCTGTAAGAAAAGCTCTCTGATACATCTTGTGAAAACAAAGACTTTTTTTTTTTTTGTCACAAGGCCTACTACAGAAAGCTAATATCTGCAGATTAAGTTTCTTGGAGAAAAAAAAAAAGATGAAGCTTTTTTTTGGGAAATTAAAACTTCAGGCTTTTCTTGCCATATGTTAATTTGCAGAGACATCCTCTTGATTTTTTAAAAAAAAAAAATAATATTTTCCTCCTGAAAATCTTAATATTACCCTAATGAAATACTCCCCTAATCCTGCTGTTGCTTTTCATAAGCCACTGCCATTGAGTTCATAGAAGGGGAGCAAAATAGTCATTTTTCCATAATATGATGTAATGATTCCTCTTTTTCCACTGGTGCTGCCTTAAGTGTAACAGGAGGGTCCTTTATATTCTTAAATAAAAGTTTAGAAGTGCAAAGAAGAGCTGTGGTAGAGCTGGAGTGATCCAGATGATTCCACTCTCCTTCCTCTCCCTCTCCCCAGCCAAGAAGACAAGCTCAAAAGCAATATAAGCAGCAAAATGTGAAAGGCAACAGGCATGTCTATCTGTTCCAGCTCTTGCCCTGTAAGGAGAGGATGACCAGAAATCCTATATATATAGGGTCATGCCTGAAGGCATGGATGCTTGGACCATGAGCCCCAGGTTTTTGGTTTGAGATGCTTTCCCAGCTACTTCTGCCCAAGGACTTTGGACAGTACCACGTAGAGTCTCAGGGACAGCACTCCGCCTGCCTTGGAACTCTGAATAAATTAAGTACGTGATGCAGATAGCAACTGAAATATTGTAGAACTTCCTTTTCTCCTTCCTTTGAGTCAAAGCTGAGGTCGGGTTTTTTTGTTTGTATGCCAGGTTTTTCTTTTGATAAACTTTTTACAAAACTCATGCTGAAATATATTTAATTTGACCTTTTATGAGGTTGTACTGTGGCAGCCAGTGTTTTAGGAACTGGCAGAGAAATCCCGAGCAATGCAAGTGCACATCACATCTTGAAAAAAATTTCTACCTCTTCTGAGTGGCAGAAAAAGTTGTCTATTAAAAAGCAAAATAAAGATGCAGATGTCTTGTTCTTTGGTTACTTTACTAGGATTCACAATTTCATTTCAGTTAAAAAGATTAACTTTCAGAGGTTTTTTTTTTTATTTGAAGTGTCTGTGGAAAGCTTAGCCTTTCTTGTGATGAAATAATACTATTATTGAGTTCCAAAGGTAGGAGCACACTGGAATTGTTGAAGTAGGAGAACTGATAGTGGTGTGGAAGCAGTGCTGGCCAGACCATGGTGTCTGCTTCAGGCAGCCTCCGGACATGGCTGGAAACTGATCTCAATGCTCAGTTATCTGAGGAAAGCCCCATGGTGTATCCATGTGAAATTTAAACAGAAGAACCTGCTGTGCACAGGCTCTTTCTGCAGCAGATTGCTTCATTCTTAACCACTTCATTATGATTCTCTGCAAACCTTTCTTGGTTAATCTTCCATGTGCTGTCTATCTATCATGTCTAAATGCAAAGTGGTATTTTTAAGAAAAAATTTCTATAGGCTAAATTTGCATTCTTCAACTATTTATTGAAAGAAAAAATACTGAGAAAAAAATTAAAAGGGAAACATTGCACATCACATTGAAGCTAACTCCTGTTGAAATCTCTTGTAAGAAATCATTCTTGCTCTTTCAGGAAAACATCACATTTATTTTCAGAAGAAAAAAGTAACCTTGTATTTTAAATTGCTTTCCTTTCTAGATATTCAGTTTGAGCACTGTGTTAATGGGAAATATTTCCACACATGAACAAACAATGCTATAGCAATATGCTAGTGAAATTGAATATTACAGTAAAATTAATGTCATTTTTTGTGGAATCATAAAGAATTTAAAAGCATACCCACATTTCTTTTTTAAAGATGGAAAACTTTTGATTTTTTTTTCACCATGTAGAAAATCACACAGCATACTCAATGTGCTTGTGTGTAAAACAGAAATGGTAAATCATGTAGGAGAAAAAAAATGTATGTATACACACAATCTAAAGTCCTGTGGTCACAAAACCAATACCTACAGAATTGGAAAGACATAAAGGAGTTGATTATTTTAAAAAATAAAATATTTTAGAGAATAGTTAAAAGGCTGGAGGTTAGAAGACTTTGAAGGGTAATCATAATGCCTTGTGATTAGATAGAATTTTCCCAATGCCACATCAAAGAACTATTCTGATTTTACAGAGGAGCAAAGGTGACTATACTGCTGTGATTTACAAAATTGTGATGAAACAGGGACCCTGCTCAGAAACCAGCTGTTCTGCTGTCAGCCATATCAAAGGGCCTACAAATTAACACCTTGTATTTCCAGATTTTTCTCAGCATAAATACTCCTCATCCTCATAGATAAGGCCTAGGCAAGCCAAAAATGTTCCTGGTCAGATGCTGCAGTGAGTTGAAATCCAAGACTGTATATGTCTGACACTACCTTGCTATATAGTCCTCACTTGTGTTATTTAATTTGGACTTCTCATTTTACAAAAGACTGCAATTATTTTTACTTGCTAATGACTGCATTTATATCTGAAAATTACTACAGCTGATTGACAGTTGATCGATGATTGATTTTCACCAGCAAAGCCTTTAAAAGCACTTTATACAGCTGATTGACATGCTTAGCTTTTGCTAATAATTTTGACAATATTAATTTTTTACTAATACAGCTTAGATCAAGAGACATAGCCAGTTTCACATTCTTACAGCTTTCTACAGGAGGTCTTTGGGACTGACTCAGTGAAGTCAAAGCAATGAGTCCTTAAAAACCAACACATGAAAAATTTTAAGCCTAAGAGTGTCTTTTCTTACACTACATCTGTTAAACAAGACGCAATCTCAACCTGTCAGTGCTACATCACCAAATCCCAGGGCAGGGCATTCTCTGAGAGAGCTCACTGCATCCACCCTCCTGTTACTAGATGTGTGCTGACATCTGACAGTGATGCTGATGACTGCCCTGCCAAAAGGACTGATGGTAATGATGGATAATACTGATGTTCCTCTTTTATCACTTGCCAAAAAAAGTCTATTCAGGATTCAACGTGTGAGGGTAAATTCAGTCTCCATCAAAGTCAGCTGGAGTTTTGCCATCAACTTTGATGGGGTCACAATTCCATCTGTCATGTCTTACGGTTAGTATAGTGCAATTTCTTCAGAAAGCCAAATGTTAGCTCTGATGTCATGGATTACAAAACCCATTGCATGTCCTTCATTTAGACCAAAATTTGACTCACTGTCTTCAGGCCCAAGATGTAGCACTCACTAGTGCCTGCTCTTCTCTGTCTCAGATCCATTGTGCTGCTTGTTCATGCACAGGCTATTCAAACATCCAATTCTGCAATGCTACATCTGTGCAAAAACTCTTAAATAAGAGCTCCATACTGATAGGGCAAGAATCTTGAATTTAGATACAGAGAAGTAAGGAAAGTCAAATGTAGTGTTTTCCACGTGTAATAGGGAGTTTGAAGTGACATCAGTGTTCTGCTATTAATCTGTGATCTGAAACAGCCTGTTATTTAAAAAAGAGATTTTCAGTGTATCTTTAAGTTAAAGCATTTAATTTAATAAAAGACTGAAATGTGTTTGTTGAAGTCAAAATGAAAAAAACATGTAACAGTAAAAAATTAGTATTAAAAACTTCTAAATAATACATAGTAAAATCTATAATACAAGTAAATCTGGAAAACATTTGTCATCCCAGAGTAAGAGGCTGTATTGAATGGAAAATATAAGTGTTACTGAATGTTACCTGGGAATATATGATGACTAAATAGATGAATATGCAGTTTTCTAAATGGCATTGTAATGAATATTGTTGTTCTAATTTAGAGCTGAAGTGTAGCATGAAACATACAGCCCCTTACGGGCCCTATGGCAAAAGTGAGCAGCTAAGAACAAAGCAGCCTAGAGAAAGAGCAGGGCAGCAGTCCTGCTAACTGGGTGCTGGCAGCGCAGAAGGGATTGCAGGGCGTGGGTGGCCCAGGCTAAGCAAGGAAATGGGTTTCAAGGGAAAGAGGGGTCCCTTGGGGAGGTGGGATCAAGGGCACAAGGGATGGGGTACCACTGAATCACATGCAATGCCGCATTTGCTTTTGTTACACATCTAAAATAGTCGAATGTCATCAATTTGTGCCAGGAACTGTAGGTGGTGCTTCTACAGGTGCATGTGAGAGGTATTCCTATAGGAGCTGTAGGGTTTTGGCTGCATTAAGATTTCTAACCTCAGCTGGGTCACAAAATTGTCTCTGAAAAGAGAGCAGAAACTACATTTGAATCTCTGCTGAAACTGATGGCACTTCAGCAAGTGACTCGTGAGTCTCATTTGTGCATCTTTTCACTCCTAATGGCACCTGACTATGTGTTTCTTTAGGTGCTCTATAATGATGTTACATGTCAAACATTCAAAATCAGGGAAGACTTCAGCTCCCTCCGCTTCTTTTTATTTCTTCACATTCAATTGATTTTTTCTGTAACTATTTCACTTGAGCTTAGGTGTTTTCTCCCCTCTCAGTTATTCTTAATGATCAGTTCAGGGGCCTGAGCTGCAAAAATAACTACATTGCTAATTCTGAAGTCTGTATCCAAAAACAAGAACGTGCATGTGCAGTGGGGAGACCTAGCATTTAGAAGGGATTTAGAACTTAGGTGTTTTGAAAAGGTAAGTCAGTAATACGTACTACATGAAAACAGATGCACACATTAGCAAGTAAGTTGCTTTCTTACCGTATTTCATACATTTTAAATAATTCTGCTGGTGACTCTGCAAGCTGCTTCACTGCTAAGAAGTAATTGGTTTGGGATGACCGCATAAGGTAAAGGTAAATAGCATTTTTGTTTGTTTTACTTTTGCATTTGTATTAAGATGATAAGTGAAATTCTGTGTCTTTAGAAGTAGAGGACTGAAAATATGTTATCTTTTTTCTGTAGGTATTAATAGCAGCATATCTGCTCACCAGTGCTGTTGGTGTGGAAATCTGGCAGAAGCCTTTGCTGCTTGGTTATTACATTACAGACATATTAGTAATCCTGCTTATAGGTAAGTGTCCAAATCTATGCAAAAATATACTGCTTTTTAATTATTTTGATGTCTTATCTGTCCTTTTTTTTTTTTAAGTGTTGGTTAGTAGAAAAAATACATGAATAGAGCTGATTAAAAGACTAGAAAACTTAAAAAAAGTAGATGATTTGGGAAGTTCTTTTCCTCACTGAATTACTGTCTGTTGCACACAAATAATACAGAAAATACTTCTCATCTACATGTGCACTTCAGTGCAGCGTGCTACCTGGCTGGCTCCCAAAGTCTCAGGAACTGCTCTTGTCACTCAGGTAAAATGTTATTCACATTTACATATATTCTAAGTTTAATGTTTTGGCCTGCAGCACACTATGTTCCAAAACATTATGAATAGAAGGAATGAAGACGTTATTTAAATAATCTTAGAGGCACAACTGTAAATATGAATAAAAATAAGGTGGTTTCTAAGCTCTTCTTTAGAATTGTTTTCTGAACAGAAGTGATGCATTTTTCATACACAGTAATTGCCTATTTGCTCATTATTTATTACTGTCAGTGTAGTTTGAAATAAACATCAAGGGTTTTTTGATTGCTATAGCTAGACTGAGAACAAGAGCAGTTACATTTTAATGACTTAAAAACATGGTAGTCTTACCAAAAAACGTGTTTTTGCAAAATGGCTTTGATGTGTTGCTTGAGAGGTAAAGAAAGTAGCATATATATTTTAGGGATTTTCATACGAACATACAAGTGACGAGAAGAGGGCACCAAAATGCCTGTTTTATACAAACACTCTGGACTTACTTCTTAAGAAATGCCTTCTGCTTTTGACGCAAGGGGAGGACTTGGATACAGGTCCTAACCCAGTGTCAACTTGATAGGAGCCATCTGAGCATTTTGGGAGGGACTTTTGAATCCACTGCATTGATACATGCTCTCACCACCCTCTCCTGTGGTGAGGTCTTCAGCAGGTACTGCCTCCTGTCCCAGCAGTGCTTCCCAAAATTCCCAGATTGGAAAGGACCCTGTGTTCAGGCTGTGCTTTCTAACGAGTAGCATGTGCGAGGACATGGTTTTGTGCTTTACCCAGAGTATAAAACTGATTTTGTGTGACCAAGATTATACAGTCTTTTTATTGTCAGGCCTGATTTAGGCACTCTGAGGAAAAGAAAGAAAGGAAGGGGGAAAAAACAGTGGTTGCCTTTTCAGTAGTCAGTGAATCATTGAGCTCGATAGAGGTGTAGCTGGAGTGATTTGTGCTCTTGAAGCAGCACTGCAAGTCCAGGGGAGATGGATGCTGGCTCACTCAGAAGTGGCAGGTTAGGCCAGCTCTGGTGTTAAGTGGTAGCAGGGACCAGTGCACTGAACACACTTGTCCTGTGCTATGCACATTGCTGCTTTGATTCCTGCCACTAAAGCACATGCCAGCCCATCCAGTGAGTACATCGATGGCTTCCCTTGCACTTGGGAAGCCATGGATGAGGGTTTAATTCAAACTGTTCAACACAATAGGAAGGTTTGTGGTAAGGAAGCATGCCCGTGTCATCAGATCTGCAGAAGCGAGCATCCTTTTTCATAGTCTGTCAGAACGAGCTGCAAAGCAAGGTTCCATGAACTGTTCCATTAGCATTAGAAAGAAGTACTGTTTCTGACTTCTGTGGTATGCTTGCATGAATGGATCCATGAGCACAGAAATGAGTATTTCTTCTGTCATGATTCCAGGCAGACTAGGCATAAGTAAGGGTCAGAAGATTTCTTTAAAAAACATTATGTCTCACACACTATCCGCAATGCCATTAACGTGGTGACTTTTGCAACATAATTATAGTTAAATGTGCATTTATAGTATGCAAAAAATGGTCTTGGTTGACCCTGTATTGCAGAATCATCACAGTGCTTAGCAAATATCTTAAAACCATTAAAATATTGAAAAAGTAGAATCCTTCCATTTAGGACCAGGCTGATCCAGAAAGCACTGCCACTTCACCACACATTTGAATCTCAGGTCAGCAATAGTGACTAAGGTGGTTATCACTGGATAACCTGTGTGCAGTGACTATGGATATATAAAGTTTCTAGAAGCTTGTGATAAATTGCAGAATCCCACTGTGACTGCAGAAAAAGTACCTGTCCAACCTACACCAAGGGCCAAGCAGCCAAGAAGATTGAATTATTTTCTCCCTTAGAGAGACTGCAGCAAGTGCGTCTTGCTCAGCAAGAACCATTTGTATCAGAGAGCCTACTCTCTGGCATGCTCAGTTAAACTCGTTTGTGGCTATTTAAAAACAAAGCAATGTAGTGGGCCTCATGCTTTTTACAAGTTATTTTCCCAGGATCCTAAGAGGAGCCATTAAACTGTAACTGGCTGTCCTTAACCATCTGATGGCATTTAGTAGTCACTAGTGGTCCTTCTAACAGTGAACCTGTAGCTGCTCCATCAATACTTGGCATTTGTTTGGTGCTTTTACTGTTCTGTACGCAACAGGAGTTCAGCTGCTGAGCTGTCCCCTCTCTGAGAATAGCTGGGCTTTAGCTAGTACCTTCTGTAGTGGGAAGAAATCCAAACAAGATGCACAAGAGTGTTTCTCAGATGCCTTTCCTGGAGTTTCTGGGGGGAAAAAATATAGCCCATGTATAACCGAAGGATGAACTCTGCAAAAGCACCTCCTCAAAGGAAGCTGTGCTATCACTAGGTGACACTCACTCCTTGAAAATAATGGAGTTTTTATCAGGTGCCAGAATACACAAAGATATACATAAAACTGCAGCAATACTGGTGTTTAGATTAGATGTTTTAGGAAAGCCTCCCAAGAGAACTTAATGTATGCTCCTGGGAACCATCTGGCACACTGTGAACACCTGTGGGAAAGCCAAGTCTTGGGCTGCTAAGCTGTGACCTCGGAGCAGTGCTCTCTGAAACAGAGAAACTTCTGCATAGTATTTTATGGGAATTTTTCAGCTATCCAGCAAACACAAACATATAATTTTCACAGGCAGTGAGAGCAGTTCCATCCTTCAGCTCCGAAACACACACATAGCTGGACACCAAACCAACAAAGAAGGTGCTTCTCCTGTTTCCAGAGCATGTTGTCCTGGCTGCTAGGCAGAAATGCCTTTTCTCTCCTGACATGAAAGCAGACAGACCCTTCTAAAATTATGTGCCTGTGTGCTCATCTGGAACTAATTACTTCTGCACTCGTCAAGGCTCCTGTGGATGACACTCCAAAAACTCTCTTGGGGTTTTACCACAGTTGTCCCGTAGCATTATCTGGCTAAGTAGGGTCCCTTCAAAGGGCAGCATCAGGGTGAGAGCTCATTTATTTTAACCCCTCCAGGGCATCCCCAGTGCCTAACATTCCCTGTCACCATGCTATCAGGTTGAGAGCAATATAAAATATTTACAATAAGCATTTTAAAACAGTCAATCCTGCACATAAAATCTAGTACCACAAATGATGCTGTAGACTTCATAAGAAGATTTTCACTGACAGGTAGGCATCTGTAGTTCAGGGAGCAGCATTACTATTTGATGGTGGTTTCTGTCTCACATTGTTATTAAATGACCTGTAGGTGCCTCTTCTAAATTAAGCATTTCCTGTGCTTGGGACATTCATGTTTGCTATCTATGAGATAGTTTCTATAATATCTAGTAAAATCTGAGTTCAGATTGCAATTCTCTTCTCACTGGAGACATGCATTTTGCTGGACCTTTTTTTCTGTATTTGTTCAGAATTGACTGGAAGGCTCAAAAGTTGTGGTAGGATGTACACAAACAAGCCGTGTTATCATGTCAGCTTCATTCCTTAAGAAAGCACATTGGAAAAATGACTCCTGGATGCAGAAGAAGTTTCCTGTACCTCTTCAGTATTAATTGCAACCACAAGAGTAGGGTAAAGGATTACTAAAGCATGGAGTGGATACGTTGTACTTTATCAGTGTGTGGCACATGGGGCAGACCATTCTGTAATCCAGACATGGTGTCACATCTGAGTCCACTCTATCTGGTCAACAGTGCCCAATACTGAAGCCTGTGGCAAAGCTGAGACAAATTTTCAAAGTGCAGGTTTGAACACGAAATGTGAATTGAGTACTAACATCCGTCAGAGTTCTGAAACTTGAACTTGCTTTTAGAGATGGGGCCAAAGCATTCAGAATCATTTTTCTTTGATGTGCACTGGCTTGGGTTCTGTGCTGACTGCTGCAGAGTATGTTCTTTGAGGTTCACTCTTCTCTGAGCTTCTTAAGTACATTATATGAGAAGTAAATACACAACTGACTACATAATAGCAGCAAAAACCTAATGATGAGACCAAGCATTTGAAACATGCCAAGGATTTAAATTCTGTCATAATGGGGAAGCACAGTTATCCATCTGAAGCAGGGCTTTGTCCTTACACTGTGTCCTACATCCTGTGTATCAAAGGAGGACACAGAAGTCCTTGCCATGGGTGATCATACTGCAGCCTGCCCCTTTTCCAGTGTCAGAAAATGTTTAGGAGGCCGTGGTCAAATTATAAATTGTTTCTACTCCATACAGTTAAGTCATTCTGTAGTGATTTCCTATAGTTCCCATTACAAAGTGGCTGATGGTTCTGCCTTGATGATGACTAGCTGAATGATTAAATGCTAAGTGATATGTTTTCCAAATGTTACTGCTCCGACAGGCTTTGACCAGTCCTGTTTGAAAACTGTGATTAGCATGCGTTAGCTTCTACATGTCTGTCACCAATTTAACATTTATTAAGGCATTGTTGTGACAGACTGTACAAGATTGTTAAAGTAAAGAGTGTGAAATATTCACCTGTCACTTGGGATATATATTTAAAAAGCTGTTGAGTTCATGTTCAGAGTAACTCATCTGAACCAGTCAGAACAATAACCCAGAAAACTGGAGCGCTCAAGGCCAGAGGCAGAGCAGTGTCACAGGATGCTGGTTACAGGTGGGAATGAGTTTGGTGGTGTTAGCTGTGAGGAGTCATTTTGGGGGCGGTGGGAGCCCCATGACAAGGTCAAACAAGGGAGCTCGCTAGGCAGAATCCTTCTGGAAGCCAGCCTGGGCTTTTCAAATAAAGGCACCATTTCTCTGGTGCTTGGTTCTTGCTGTGCCCAGAAAGAGAATGATGTGTGAACAGAACTACATCAAAGAAGTAGCTACATCCATAAACTAATTCCTCAGTCTGTACTAAATCCCTCCAAATGGTAATTGTTATCTTACAGCTCAGTTCAAGAGAGATAATGCAGTGTGTACTTCCTTAGCCACTGAATATAAGGTATAAAAATTGACAAACACAATTAACGAATCCCTTTTCAACAAGCATGAAAAATGCATCCCTTTACAATCTTTATACTCAAGAAATATCTTTGATGCTAAACATCCAAAACCTACATCAACCTTGTGCATGAAGACAGTGCTCATGTTTACACTGTTATCTTAATCCCATAAAATCGTTTCATACTGTGTAGATCAGTTTGGGTGTATTTTTTGTCCTAATGGATTCAGACTTTACAGGCTCAATTAAGTCTGAAAATTATGTACTCATTTTCTAAGCTTTTTTTTTTTTCCTTCAATTACTAAGTGGTTTTAAGTTTGCCATTTTCTATAATAATAAAATGTAATTTTATAGTTAGTGGACAGCTCAATATGCAATTATCTGTTTGCACAATCAGTTAGAAGAATTGTTTTCTCAAAACATGCCTGAGAAGGTCACACTGTTCCATAAGAAGCTGCTGTTCCAGTTACAAGTGCTTCTAAACGTTCATCTTTTGATGAGGCTTGCTTCCAGACAGTGATAATTGTGCTAAATACTCAGTGTATTAAGACATTTTCAACAAAACAAAACAAAAGGAAAAAAACCCAAAAAAGCCATGGAAAAAGTATTTAAATATTTTCCCCAGCTAATATTGAGACCTGAATATTTTAAATCTTTTTTTTTTTTTTTTTAATGTATTTAATCTGGTGGCTAAGAAAGGTAAATTATAACATTCAGTTTCTTTACAGCAGGCATTGACTATGGTGAATTACTAATCTAGAGATGGAAGGGCCCAGCAGTATATTGAAGCAGGCCATGTGGAGGTGTGTACAATTGAAGAATGAAAGAGGAGGATGACAATATTTCATTTGCAGGCTGGAATGCAAGTACTAACTGTCTAATGCTAGAGAGTTGCTCAGCTTCTGCAGTATGCTGGGGAGAAGGTCTTCACAGACCTCCTCTCTGCCTCCCAAATGGGATGAAGGCCCTGTGGAGTCTTTTTGGTGGGGGGAGCACGGCAGGGACGGTACTTTCCTGAACAAATTCACGCAGTTTCCAGTGCGGTGTTCACCTAAGAGTGCATCACTGTGTCACACTGTCTCATTTTTGAACTTTTAACTATCAGAAAAGCCAGTTCTTAACAAATGTTTCACTGCTTTTTTTAGGACAGTTTAAGGATGATTCACTTGTCAGGAATTTATCAACAGAGGGGATTTATGATAGCAAAGGTGAAGATAAACAGCAAAGATAAACACTGTCCTTCCTTTGAAGCAGTATTATTTCTTTTAAAATAGTGGTTTAGTCGTCTTGGAGTTGCTTCTTTATGTAGCAGTGTTTACAGTCTATGAGGTTTTGTGTTTTCAGAAACGTGGCTACCTTTGTCTGAGCACCTGTATGGGACTGTTTGTTACTGAAATAGCATTTTCTAGAACTAAGAGTAGTGCCAGCAGTTCATTTCTGGCCATACCCTCTCTTTCTCTACAACGAGCAAGTCTGTATTTCAGAGAAATGCTTAAATGAATTCAGGTGTAACAGTCACAATAAGTAACTGCAGCATGTCATAGAAACAACCCGACCGCCTGCAGATCTTCAGTAGTCCTTAAATTTAGTTATGTGAGGGTTTATAATGCCCTCATATAGTGAAAGTAAAGTAGATTACCGTTAATCTTAATAGCATGGGTGACAATGTACTGTGATATTCATCAAGTTACCTTTAATTATTATTAATTTACTCAGTTGTATTGCACAACATCTTACTGTTTTGGAACTGCATTTGAAAGCACCAAATGAAATCTAAAATTCATGGGAATTACCTTTTGATCTTTTCTACACACATGTGTAGATAGATAGATACCTATGTATGTGTGTACGCATCTCTGTTTATATATATACATATTTGGAAAACAAGATAATGCCTTCATTTCTGACGTGTCTTTAATCCTGAATTTCTGAATGCTTTGAGGTTTGTTTGTTTTTGATTTTGTTTGTTTTTAATATGGTCAAAATAATTCCCAGTAAAGAGCTTTATAAATGTTTATTTCTCTGAAAAGGGAGTCCAGATAGTGCAAGGCAGAGGACTGACGATAGGCTTGTACCTAAATCCGAGGATTTGGGCTTTGTACCTTCAGCCTAGCGTGACACAAGAATTTACTGTGTGTATCTGTGCCACCCATCTGTGCTTTGGTATTTCTGCCTTTAATGTAGGCCTGTGTTCTTACAGTTGGGTCTTGGATTTTAAATCAGTTGGAAAATGGGAAAACACTGAAGGAGAAATTAAAAAATAACTGGAAGAGCAGTACTGTTTCTAAGAACACTTGAGGAGTTCTGTTTTCTCTAATATGTTTAAAACGTCTAAAGCACTAGACTTGGATTTTTAAAATTATTTTAAAATAAAATATGTGCTTTTGGAGCATTAGGAAAAAAAAAGTTCTGTGATCATCACTTGGGCAGTGCCTGGGTGGCTGAGTGCCAGAGGGCCAGCAGTGGGTTTGCTTTCCAGGCTGCACCTTTTGTTCCCCAGAGCAGCAGGGAATGGCAGCAATGCGGATGCAGCAGTTTAGCTCCTGGGCACAAAGGAATCCTTAATGCCAATTAAAAAGCAGACTTAATGAGTACCAAAAGCAGCCCCCAAGCCAGGCCTCCTTAGCTAAAAAAAGATGGGAAAGCAACATGTTGTAGGAAATGATGGAATTTTGAAAATCCCCTAAGAAACAGGGGAACACCCTTTGCTTTCCCTGTTGCATCCTCAGCTCTCACTCTGCTTTTTAAAAGGGAAGCCGTGTTAAAATACAGGGGAGTAACTGGTGGAACTGCCCCATTCGCAAAGTGGCTTTTAGCTAGCTGGGGGACTGTTTGTGGTCAGTGTGTTATTTCTAACTAAAATGGCACTTCATAAAAATAACAAATTGCTGGCAACCATTGCTCTTTGAATTCTATTTCTAGTTCTAGTCTCTATTTCTGTTCCTCTCAGTTGCTTTTCTCCCAACAAATCAAACTTCAGGATTGCAGCAGGAAATTTAGATTTAACCTCAAGAGTCAATGTTTTGTCTCATGTCTGCTCTAATGTGATACAGATGTTGGAACTGCTGTACGTAACTCAAGATTTTATTGAACTAGCCCTCCCTGCCTAATAGAAAACATAGCTAACTGGAGTACACATTAAACACAGATCACTCTGAAGGCACTAAACCTGTGAATTTTAGAAACACATTGGCAAAATACTTGGGATATTACTTCAATTGCATATCCTTCAGCTGTTTCATAGGGAGTTTCTACCTCTTTATCTTGTTTTGAAAATCAAAACCAAGAGGTAAACATGAAAAAAGAATGCTATACCTGAAATTATTTACAGGCTGGATATTTTTTTTCTGGTTCTTTGTTTCCTTTTCATTAAAATATAACCAGCAAGACTGGAGAGATGATTATCTATTGCATCCCTTTTTACTTCTCTTCTCCAACAGTCCTGATCTCTGCTCTTCTTGTTTTTTTTATTTAGTTTTCCTTCTCTTGAGTTGCCACTGTGGCCAGAGCATGCTAAACACTTGGGTATGTCTTTGATGAGGACTGAATGGTAAACACTGACATTTCTCAAGACTCTTGCTATGCCACATTAGCCCCAGTACAAAGTCATCTGAAATCAGCTCTTTCCTCTGTTTTTTCATTCTTTTCCCCCCTTATTTCTAATAATGAGATTAAAGTTTCCTACTTTTCTGTACAAACAATACACTGTGTTTCTTAAATGAGATTTTTTTTAGGACAAAACCAGAAGGTTTAGGACATCAGGATGCTTTTCTCACCCATAACAAAATAGGAATTATGTATTAATTTAGTGCATTAAACAGAATCCTCATGCCTTGTAATATAAAAGCTGGGCAGAAAAGTCCTACCCAGAGCAACCTTCAAGCAGCAAATAGACCAGGGAAAAGAAATAAACAGAAAGTGTGTGTGTAAAAAACCAAACCAAAGAGCTCTACAGGGAAACACAGGGATTAAAAAAGTCTTATATATATTTGCACCTAGTCAGGCTGATTGATATGGTGGCTTTTTCTGTTTAAATCTCGAACTTCCACTTTTTGCTGGAGGTCTTCTTTGACCCTTGGGTGGACCAATGTGTTCTGTATGTGAGTGCTAGAGGGGGTACAACTGGGTCTCCAGGCAGCTCTGAGGCTGCTGGCTGCTGTTGATAACACCAGGAGCAGTACAGACAGACACAGCATTAGCAAAGGCGAACTCCTTGTGCTTTGTGGGTTAAAGCTGAGCTCCAGAAAGGTCACAGCTGTATTAAAAAAGTAGTAAAAACCACCTACTCGTTCAAATCATAGACATATCATGAAAATCTATTCATTTTAGCTATTCTATCAGTATAACAGATCATTATTTGATCCTTAATATACTGAACGATAAACCTGTTATTTCCCCAGTAATGTGGACAGCCCTGTTTGAGGTTAATTGTCTTTATATTCCATTGGAAGGCTTTTGGTGTCAGGCTTGGGGTTTTTTCTACATAAACAGTAGCTCATGCAAAATAAGGCTGTTCTGGGTCCTGTATGAAAAATAATTGGTCCTACCTATTAGCTGCATCAGAATTTTTAAACTCCTTTCTGGTCTTGTCACTCATACAAGTAAATCTGTATCACCAACTATTTCTAGCAGCTAACTTCTGGAGAAAAAGAGGAAGGTTTTACTATTGCCTGAAGCCTCCAAGCTCACTTTGCATCCTATAATGAGTATAGCAATACCAAGTAATTTTTAAAATAGCACATTAGCTCTGGTATCAAATGACAAAACTCTTGAGGTCATCAGTGTAGCATTACATATTAATCTTTTTCTCTTCCAGGCTTCAGTTTATTTCTTTCATTTCCACAAACACTGTACAATATTCACAGGTAAGTTAATTAACATTAAGTTCTATCCCCTCCCATTCAATTCTGTATATTTAAGGGTTTCCTCACAAATAAATGTAATGGTTGAAGTAGCCTAGCTTCTTTCATCCAAGTGCTGTTCTGATAACTCAGTAAAAGGTTTTTCTGGACAGTTTTCAGAATCTGACTGGTTTCTTTTCATGTTTACAACTCTCTCCTTTTCCTGTCGCTTGCTGTTCTCCAGGCCTTCTCACTGTGGTCCTGCACAGTAAACTGATAAAAGCCCTGGAGATACAAACACTGTGTTTTATTTGCAACCAAATGTGATTTGTAACTTCTGCCTGTGCTAGGTAAAATTCTGTAGTTGATCATCCTGCACTCTGTGAAGCACTTCTTGTCTTCCAGGTCCTTCTGTAAAACTGTCCTCGGTATGAAGTCTGCAGATAATTGCTATTAGTTATAAGCTAGGCAGGTGGCAAGCAGTGATTACATCTAAGAGCTGGCTTGCTCCACCTAGGAATTTTATCCACAGTTAGTTTATACTCTGATGACCTATTTTTATTAATGCTGCTTGCCTTCCACTAGTATTTGCTGGCTCATTTCACTCATCTGTCACTTGAGGTCTCTCAGGTCCTAAGTGTCTGGGAGAAGGGACTGTCACTGCCTGTCTTCAGGAATTAGTGGAAATTGATATTAACATTTAAATTTTGTAGGGACTACAGGACAATATCTCATTGCTCCTATGCAGCCCTTTTTGAGTTGTGCTATTCAGTGTAGTTAATAAAAACACGAACAGCCCAGAGTCTGAGGCAGGAGGAATGGAGTGTCAGGAGACGTGGGGCAGGAAAGGCTGAGGAATTGCAGAAAGGCTGGGCTGTGGGTCGGGGGGCTGGGAAGCAGTGATGAAAGGGATTCTGGTTTGGGGACAGCTGAGTGAAGGAGGGAAGCACCTTGTGCATGTCAGCCCCTGGCAGTAGCAGCATTTGCCCCAATAAACATGTAGCTTTTGTTTTCCTTCCTTTCATGTCAGGACTTCCATTTACTATTTTCCTTTTCAAGTCATAATTCAACATAGTTCCTCTCAAGCCTTCTGATGGGTTTATCATTCCTGTGAACAGAAGGGCAGAGTAATTTTAAACATCCAGTCAGGTTTGCTTGAAGGATGCACATACAAGCTCTTTGGTGATGAGGGATTTGAGTTTTCCAGTCAACCCCTCTCTTTCTTCATCATGAAGCCTGTTCTCAGTTGTTATTTTAGGAGAAGAGTATTCTTTTTTGGCATGAGAAAGATATTTCTTGGATTTTTGTCTAGCTGTTTCTATAAATACATATGCTCAGAGATTTTAAACAGGACATTTCCCAGTATACTTCAAATACAGAATTGCTATTCTGAACTAGTGGTATGAAGGAATGGTTTAATGGTAGTGAACTTTAGTAAATTAAACCTTCTACTCTTTTTATAACCATGGAATGAGGTTTGCTTGAATGGGAAAGATGCAAGATACAGGTAAAAGCCGTTGATCTTATAGTTACCATTTTCCTAAATTACGTAAAATGCAGTTATTTTCTACGTTTAATAGTACTGCCTTTAAAAGACAGCTTAAAATATCCAAGAAAACACAATGCATCATTAATTTTCCTGTACTCATGGCTGTGTTGCAAGATAGATTGGGCTGAGTTTAGGCTAGAGTTTGAAATTACTGTGGGAAATAGAATGGATAAATTTTCTTGCTGCATAAAATGTTTTATTTACTTACAGAGCACATTTAAAGAAAACACTGAAGAATGATTCTCTATATGAAGGACTCCTACCTCTTGTGTCACCTCTGTTGTTGTTTGTTCTTCTTACTGTCTGGGTGGTTTTATCTCCAAGCAACATATTAGCAAAGCAACCAAGACTGTTTTTGTGGATGGTTGGGGTTGCTTTCTCAAACGTTATTGTAAGTATATTTGAAGTGGTGGTATTATTTAGAGATAGCTTTTTATTTTTGTGAGAATAAACAGAAGGGAGCAGAAAATGCAGCTAAAATCAGCAGAGTCACTCAGCTCTTCTACCTCTGTGTTACACTCTATCTTATAAAAATCCACAATACTTGTCTCGACTAGGGACACTTACAGTACTGAAATACTTTCTTTGCCACAGCATAACACTTCTATGAGGGTTCTGGTTGGGGTTTTTTTTTGGAGGGGGCAGTTTGTTAGTTTGGTTGGTTTGGTTTGTGGATTTTTCAGGTTTTTTTGTTTGGTTCGTTGGTTTTTTTGAGGGTTTATGAAAACCCTAGGGAGGCCTTACTTACAGAAATACAGCAAATGTTCCCCAACATATAGGCAAAACTAGGGACTTGTCAAAGTAAAACAAAGGTCAACACAGGCACAGATTTACTAGCGAGAGTAAAGGGGTTGTAGCTTTCCCTTGCTCTAGTGCCCATTAGTGTGGTACATGTGTTTCTATATCCTGCAGTTCAGCTGATCCTACATTTTCCCTTCACCTTAGAATCAGGCTGCACCACTGACAGCATGTTTTAGGGAAAGATGTGAAGAGATGTAAGGGCCTCATGGTGGGTCTCTGCCCACAGATTAATTTCTCCTATACTACATCATTGTAACCAGTTTTCCCCCTTTAATGCCTACAAGGCAACACAGACCTCCGTGAAGTACTAGCATGGGCAGCCAGACAGTGGTGCTGAGCACTGCAGGTAACCCAGGGCTTTCTTCTCTGGAGGAAGCCCTTTGCCTCTCTTCTTACCAGGAGAGTAGCCAAGCAGAAAGGTGTTCCTCCGTTTAAGCTAAAAATACCCTAGAGGATAAGTGTCTAACGTCATCTTAGGAAAAGTTGCCCACACCATCTGAAGTCTTGTCACTGAGCAATGCTGCATGGGATTTAAAAAGTAAAAGACTTGAAGTGCCTTGCATTATGAGACAGATCTTCAGAAATGTGGGATTTTAAAAGAGAAAGCATAACCCCTCTAGAAATTTGTATTCAGGAATGGAAAAGAAATAATTGTGATGTTTGTTAGATGTATCCTAAAAATGTACATTTCTGAGGGTCACAAATTTAACAGTTCCATCTTAAGGACTTAATACCATAAAACTGAGGTTATTTTCAGATGTGTAAGTTTTATCGTATGCATTATTCAATTACCTAATCTACCCCTTTTACTTAAGAGAATAGTGTAGATTCCAAAATGAGAAATAAAACTATTTCATGCCAGTAGGGAAACTGCTTTCAGAGTTTGGCAGATGGCAGGTTCTGCACACACATCTTAAGCAAGAGTGATTGTGGCAGGATGCTTGCAGAAGAAAAATAATATGGCAAACCAGAAATTTCTTTATAGACTGTAGCAGTATATCAGACATTGAGTGCAATACATATTCTTTAGGCCTTGTTTTTTCTTTTCCCAAAGCATATACTGCAGCATTGGAGGCTTATGTGAATTAAAAATGTATGCATGTTAGTTGAAATTTTTAACATTTTAAAAGCAAGCATTAAAAATGCATGGGTGTTAGTTGGAATTTATAACATTTTAAAGTTGAAAAATGAGCCTGTATTTCCTTTCACCTCCTCCAGCTCCTTATACACACATTTCCTCCAGCATCAGAGTAAGTAAGGCTTGTCATGGCAATACTTTTCTTCACCCTGATAGCCTGACACACTGGGTTTCCATTATCTGTTCTGTAGACCACACAAACTGCTGCCCATATTTCTCTACCTGCCAGTATCTTGAACTTCTCATGCCTTTGACAACGTATTTGGTCACCCAGCAGATCCCCTGAGCTAAATGCCTGGTCTCAGACTTGGTGTCACAGCCATGCAGTGTCAGGACAAGTAGGGAGCAGGCAGAAAGGCCAGCTATTTCCAGCATTTTTGGCTAAACTAAGGAAGAAGGTCCTCTGAAGCCTAAAAAAGGAAAGCTGCTTCTCTGTGAGAGGAGGAATCCTTTTCCCAGTCCCCAAGGCTGGCAGTGGGACTGCCAGTGGATTGGCCACCTCTCTTGCTGGGATTCTCAGACCTGGCTTTGAGATTTGTTCATAGGGGCAAGCGTCAGAAGTATCCAGGTCTGAGCCAAGCACCACATTGCACAGCTCCCACAGCTCCCACACAGGAAGCCCTCAGAGGCACGTGTTGGAGTCCAGGGGGAGGGAATGCAGTGGGTAAGTCCCATGGAGGGGAGCTGAGCCACCCCCACAGCAGGATCGCAGTGGCTGACGTGGTGGCTGCCAGACTGGAGCAGCTCAGACTCATGAGATGCTTCTTAAGGAACCTTCCAGGGAAAATGGTAAGAGACAAGACTGTAAGGCCTTACTCAGGGGCACAAACCACAGCTGCTAGAGAATTAACTTCAGCAGGGCCAGGGAAGCATTGAAAGGTGTAGGTGAGGGGGATGGAAAAGCACAGGGCACAGTCCCTTGCATGTTCTTTCCCATTTCCCTCTCCAGACTCCAGTGCTTTCATCTCCTAATACTGTTTTTGCTTCACTTGTAGTGTCAGTCAGTGCTTCAGGACCAAGGGAAAAAAGGAATTGAGGGAGGAGCAGAGAGCATAGTCCATTTTGCAGTCCTGTGATACACTGAAGGTGAATTGCTCAAAATATTAATAGCAATTTTTATGAAAAATCCAGTACCATACTTAACTTGGTATAATAATGATTTAGAACAATGTGAAATCCAATCTCTGGACAGGTCCAATTATTTAGCCAGAAAAATTATAGCATATAGATTGCTTTAGCAATTTCTGATACCCTCTGGAATGATTCCCCAAGGCCTCGTAAAACTAGTGTTATTAAAAAAATTCACAGTCAATACTGAGAATGCATTGTAAGTAAAAATATTAACATTAGGTACAACTGTTTACTTCTTTCATCATTAAAAGTTAATTATTTTTTCATGATTTATTTTTGCATTCTTCAGCTTCCACAGGCAGTAAAGCCAGTATTTTTCCCTTACGGTCAGACTTCTGCTGCTGCTGTCATAAGATTTCAGGCACTGCACAGGGAACGAGTTTTTCATTCTCCTACTGTTTTCAGAATACATAAAATCTATTTTTAACCACACTTCAATTTTGAGTGAAACTTAAATTAGTGAAATATTTCAGATGTGACTAAATTCCTTTTTATTTTTGTAAAGGGCACGGTGTGTATGAGACATATTCCTTCAGGAGCCTAAACCAGGCAAAACACTTTGGTGTGCTTAACTGGTTTTAAAATGCTGAGCTTCAAGTGAGTTCATCTCATTAGGTTTCAAGAACTTGGTAGAATTAAGCTAATTGCTTTCAGTTAAATCATGCACCATATATTATTTTTTTTTCTGCCATTCTGAGTGGGATCCCTTTCTCTGGGCCCCCCAGCTACATCTCCAGGGAATTCACTGCCACAATTGAGCCAAGAAAATGGTGTTTTAGTACATGAAGGAGTGCTAGAAAAGAAAAACAGGATTTGAAAGTGTCATATATTGTCTTCTCTCTCTTTTGTACAATGAACCAAGATATTTTTGTCACGCCATGGGATTAAAATACCAGTACGCTTTCCCAGTGATTAAGTGGTGGCACATTTGATTTGAGATCACAACTTCATGAGCCTCTGTGAAAGCATAGGGTGGCAAACAAGTTCTGCTTTTGTGAAGTGCTTCAGCTTCTAAAGTGTGTCAAAACACTGTCTCCAGAAAAGGGTGTATACTTGTAATAATGTCCTTTAGGATTCACAAAGGCGTACCTATAGCAATCTTCTCACCAGAAACATTTTCACCAGCCCCATTTTGAACTCTAGCCTTGTTTTCCCCTCGTCCAAAGCAACACCGAGAAAATGGATGTACTTTTACTTAGACCACCAGGGCTAACGCAGTGCTTCTCACCTGGCCTCTTTTGCTCTGACAGTGCAAGGTGATCATCTGCCAGATGAGCGGCACCCGGCCGGAGCTCTTCCACTGGTTCCTCTTCCCGCTGGCGCTGGTGGTGTACGCAGCCATCTCCGGGCTGCTGGGCTGGATGGAAGAAGCTGTTCTGGCCATGTTCACTGCCCTGGTCACGGCCGCCCACGTGCACTACGGGGTCTGCGTGGTGAGCAGGCGTCCCTGGAGCAGCCATGGGAGAGCTGCCATTGGGTGGGAAGGAAAACAGGAGTCTGGGAATGGTTTCTAGTTGGGGCAGTGTCTGGGAGTCTGAATGGTCAATTATGTATGTGTTGTTCTAGTTAGTCTAGAGTTAAAAAAAGGCTTATTACTGGCAGTGCCTTTTTGCAGCAACTTCAGTGACTTGAATTATGCCAGTGTAGGTAACTGGTTTCAGCTTTAAACCCATCACAATCAGAATGTTAATGGACTGGTTTTATGTAGCAGTTGACCCATATATGAACACTCCCACCTTTTTTTTTTTTTTTTTTCCCCTTTTTCTTCCTGAGGTTACTTGACTGAAAAAGTTCAGGAAGGTAAATTGCAAAGTGCCATGAATAGAACTAATAAAATAAGGCCAACTTTGCAGGAAAAAAAGCTGTCCCAATTTCTAGTATTTTCTTGGCCCTCTGTTAGTCTTTCTCAAGCTGGGGACATGAATAGTTTTCCAGCTCATTGAGTCTTACCAGTGCATCTTTGTGTCTGCTAGATCTCAGTTTTGTCATTTATTGTCAACTGAATTACTGCTTAATTTTTATTTTTTTGACACCTTCTTTTCTAAATTGTTAAATAATCCTTTAGCAAGCATTTTTATGGGGATTTGCTTTTAGATAAAACACCTTGCATGGCAAAGATCTCATTTCAGAGGGAGATCAGATCTCTTTTACTTAAGACACACCATTGGGATATAAGCATTTTTTTCAAAAGACTTCTGTCAGCAGACATTGGAGTCCTAGTAGAATCTATCCTAGCATCGATGTGGGCCAGTTGGAGAGGCTCAGAATGGAAATATGTGGTCAAAGTTGAATGCTGACTGTGGGTGCCCAGCTCCATCACAGCTTATGCCATCTGTGAATCTGGTCTGTAGAGATTTAACTTCCACCAGTGTCCTGCAAGAGGAATGCAAGGACCACAGCTCGCTTGCTTTAATATTTGCAGGTCCCTGTGTACTCGTATCTCCCCAAGTACACAAGGACTGTGGTTGGGCCCTCCCCCCTCTGACTGGGAAAGGAGATGCATGAATTGTAAAGCACATACAAAACAGGTTGCTAATCTCCATGATTTCTTTTCAGGGTAGGCAGCTGAGTGAGCACTTGAACATTTACATCTTTTCCCTGAAGAAACGCGTCCAAGAGTGAACACCTGCACTATGATCAGACTGTAACACGTGAAGATTTTCAGCTCTTCTTATGTGATGAACAGTTGGAATTAATCTGATTAAGATAACCAAAGAATAGAATAGTACAGATATCTGAACCACTGCGACAATGAGCTATGCAGCAAGATGCTTCATCTCAGAGGAAGATTCCTGTCCAGCAGAGAAGTGCTTACCAAGTTGTTTTGCTGCTAACATTTATTCTCGTCTGGCATTAATGCTGTGTTGCTGGCCTCTCTGAAACTTTTGTCTTCTTCCTCCTTGCCACTGTGTCCAAAGCCCTGGATAAACCCACACCGAGTTATGCAAGCTTCTTGGTAGTTTATAACCAGCACTGGTTTTACCCAGCCTAGTCACCCATGGGACCCCAGCAATGCAAACACTCCCTGTACGTCCTTCTCACTCAGACAGCTGTGCCTGCTGCATTTTCCGTATTTTCTCACAACTAATTTCTTCCGTACAACCTCCTGAAGGGGTTATGCACATCCAGTCTTTTCCTCACCTCAAATGAATGTGTGAAGACAATGAGCTCAGAAAGCTATGGTTATAGTAAAGTGTTTTTGAAATGGATGGTTTTTTCCCTATTCTCAGCTGACCTGTATCTGTCAGAAATGGCAGGCTCGGTACAGCAGCAGCTGGCCTTTAGATTTTTTTCTAGGCAGTAAAAAGTACATTGTTGTTAGTTACCCTACAAAGGTAACCAGATGAAAATAAATTTGGCCAGCAAACCTTTGAAGATTCACGTATTTCCCTGCAAAACTAATTTAAGTCAAACATCATGTAGGAGTGCAAAATGCAAAACAAATCATTTGCCTGTGTGCTTGAAGCAAATTATTGTGGTTTTAGAAAATGACAAAAGAGACAAGTTTATTTTTTTAAAAAACATTACACATTTGCATGCAGATGTAAACTGCTCACTTCATCTATAATACAAGTAGGTTTTCTGCATGCCTTGGAGAAAGGAGTAAGAATTTGAATTTCATCTCTTCTCATATGCTGCCCTAGCCAGAGGGACTTTGTGGTCTTGAAGCACTAATGAAACAATCTGTCCACTTCCCCAAGGTAAGCATGAGATTATGTTTCTTGCACAGAGGGATGTGACTGAGACTGGCATGTTTATTAACTATTTCCCTTGCCAGAAGTCAGGCAGAAGCACAATCCTTGAGCTGCTGAGCCTTAAATTCACCTTTTTCAGTTCTTGGACCATTTCTCTGGGTTTATCACCAGCCTGATCACTGTTTCCCCCCGCAGTTAACTTACCCTTACATCAGTAGCTCCTGTTAGTATTTTCAGCTGAGCACTGACTAGTCGTATGAATAGCTTCAATTTAAGCTGGTGCCACCTGTTAGAGTAGCTGGCCTCCCACAGCATCAGCAGGGCTGATCTCCCCTGGCAGCCCTTAGCGCAGGTACCAAGGGACAGGCCTGCACATCAGCTTCCCCTTGTCACAAAGCAAAATCCACATCAGCAGGGACAAGTATGTATGTTCTGCCTACTGAACAGGCACATTCAGGGTCCCACCCCCCAAACAAACATCAGACTACCATCACAGCTCAAGCAGCTTAAGGTTTGGGTTAGGTGGAGGGGACAGGTCATCCTGTTAATGCCGAGTCAGAGGTTTTGCCAAGAGCCCTGCAGGGAAGGGAGGCTCCTGTGCTCTTTGGCACTACTGTGGTCCAGCTACAACAGGCATCTTCCAGCCTTGCTCCCCACTGGTGTGGTGCCATGCCCCTATCCTGCATGATGCCCAGGGACTGTGGGGTATCCACCAAGGCACTCCCTAACTGCCCATGGACTCTCTCAGAGTAAGTCTGAAGGCTGTTTATTTAATGAGGTTTGCTAAAAAAGGTAGTTCTGTGTTTGAAGGGGAATGATGAGTTTGGTATTACTGCACGCACCCGGCAGTCTCAATGTTTGATGAAGTTAAATACTACGTCCAATACCAGAAACACTGCCATAAAAGTTTCACCTACTTTATAAAGGCAATTTATATTTCACTTTTCCATCACAAGTGTCTGGAGAATGTTCTGACGAGAAAAGAATGAGAATAAACAAAATTACCTCCAAATTGAATGTGGTTGTACTGGAGAAACTCTGTGGACAGGCTTCTCTTTTCCATCTGTCTTGCACTTAGTTAGGAAATGGTTGGAAATAAGGGTCACAAAAGCAGCATAATTTGATGCACTGTAATGGAGTATTTTGAAATATTCATTAAATGCAATTATAAAACTTGAACTACCACAACTTGCCTGCACTTGTACCTTTCTGGAGAAAAATACAGCATCACTTTTAAAGGACATTAAGCTCTGGCCAGCTTTTTCACCTTCTATATAAAAACATGGCAAATAACTCTTTCTCCTTTTTAAAACAACTTGTCACTACAATCTCTATAAAGACAAGTATAAAAAGAGATCATGTATTGCATAGTGTATATATTGAATTTTTAGCCATCTTAGTTTAGCCATCTGGTTCGATGAACAGGAATAAAAATGCTTTATTCATAGGGTAATATGGTCACAGATTTATTTTGCAAAGTCAGGTAACTATGTAGATGATGTAATAGTCTTAACAATGGGGGTTATTTTAGTTGCAACATTATGGCAGAAAGTTTTCAACTATTTGAACTGGAAAACATGTAACATTTTTTATGCTTTTGAACATTAGTACTAGTCCAAAGACATGCTGCCCATCGGTCTTACAAAAACCAACTCAACAAAAGCAGCTCTCCCAGGTTTGAGTGCCTGGGCTGCAAAGGGGCTCCTTCAGTTCCTGCTTCATCCTTCCCCATCTATTACAAACCTTCCCTAAATGGGGATAGGCAGAGGTTTGGCCTCAGCCCCAGGGATACCTGATAAGCAGGGTGGCCCATGCTGGTGGCACACAACACATGGCACAAAGGGGTCCTGAGCCAAGGCTCAAAGCCCTGGAGATTTAGTGGCAACTACTGCAGCAACATTGCTCGTGCTACAAAGGATCAGAGCAGTGAGAATTACAATGAAGCTTCCCCCTTTTGTTCCAAAAAGCCTAATACTTTGAAATGTAGGCAGCAGTTTTTAGGTACTACACTGAAGATTTATTCCTGAATAGTTGGCCACTGCAGGAGAGTCCACTAGGAGTTTCAGTGCCCTTGCTATAGCACTCTCTTCGCATCCTGGCTTCTGCGTTTTGCTTGTACTAAAACTGATACAAAACATATTCAGTACTCTGAAATCTGAAAGCATTTACCGTAAGGGAAAATGTGCTGTTTACATGCACATGCATACATGCATTTTCTTTTTTGATTTGTAGAAGGGGATACAGTTGCTGAGCTCGTGGGGAAACAGATGCTACCCACACACACAGGATAAGTGAACTTTAAATTTTTTAAAGCAGCTGCCTTTTTCTTCCTGCTCCCATATGCAGTCCCTGATGAATCCAAGATATTTAATGCAGAAAAGTATTATTTTAGAATGTTCCGAATAGTCTCTAGAGCTAGACAGATTTTAACATATATTTTTTTATTAAATATGTAAAAAGATAAACGCAAGTCAAGTTATTCACATATTCAGACAAAAATCTACTCTATCATGCGACAATTTGTGGATAATGTAAAATGACTGATACATCTGAGTAAGACTTTTTTGTATCTATTATGCCATTACTTATCTATTTATAATTAACAATACATATGTTTACATTCCTTTCAGTTTACATTTAATATATAACCAAAGCTTTATGGTGTGCTATTTAGTAAAAGTAATTACAAATGCATATTAAAACCATAACAGAAGAATGGGTTACTCATAGGGGGTAGAGGGAGAAGGACAACTCTTTCCCCTTTCAGAACATTGCTCTCCCCTCAGCACAGCCGAATCTCTAGTGCCCCCAAGGTATTTCACTGCCCTGGCTCCCTACATCAGTCATTCCCCCCCTTGATACAAGCAGTGAGAGGGCTATGGTCCTCAGATCAGAAACAGAATACAAGGAATTTTCAGGAAATGAAGTTCAGCTTTTTTTTTCTTTTTTTTTTTCTTTAGTATGTGCTTCAAAAGAGAGAAAAGGAGAGAGGCACAACAGCCTGGCTATGATCCATCTGGGGAGCTCAGCAACCCCAACCATTTGCACCTTTAGAAACATTTTTCCCTTGAAGTGCTCTCCATGCGTCTACTCAAGTATTAGCAGAAGGATGAACTGCAGTAAGCAGAGACTGATGCTGATGAAATTAAGTTTATAGCCTGATCCCAAACTCCTTGCCCCATCAGAGATCCCATATAGATTAAAGACATTCTGGAATCTGGAAAAAAATTAGTAACTGCTCTTCAACAGTATTATGAAGAACTACCGTTTATTACAATGACAATTGTAATAAGTACATATGTTCTAATAAACACAAATACAACAAAAATGACAATTCCCCCATTTGTGGTGATTCTTGGAAATACTTATTTTGGAATACACACATTTTTAAAATAATTAAACTGGATCTTATTTTTAACCAATCAAAACGGGAGAGGAAGTGGTGGCCTGCAGGGTGCAGTACTTTGACTTCCTCACCGGGCAGGATGTGACGTCAATATTGGATGCAGGGCTGGCAAAACTTCAGCCCGCAGGGGCCAGAAACTCTTCTGCTGTGCAGGGGGAGGATCAAGGAACTGGAAATACCTGTTCTAGTGCTTAACAGTATTTTATATATTGTCAGTGGTGCAACACAACAGCAGAGTTCTCACATTTAACTAAGAGCCACTTAGCTGCAAAAGATTGATTAGGAATGGAAAACTGCATGTGCATGCGTGTGTGCGCCCGGGGGTTGATTAATTGAAAACCTTTCTATGGAAGCATAAGCTGGGAACTTACACTTTAGGAGCCTATGAACGTCAAAAATGATTTAGCTGTTCAATAGGCTGTGGAGTTTTACAGTGAATGCCAGTTGGGATGGGATTTCCATGTACCTGCTAAATCAGCATAACAAATCCCAAATTCAGAAAGTCAAATGAGAGAATACCAAGCATTAAATAATCAGAAAGACTACAATGCACAGTTTTATGAGAAGAACAAGGAATGGTTTATATACTTCAAGATACCTCTTTTTATAAAATACCATCATTTAGAACAGGGCAATGGGACCACACTGGAAGGGAACACTCGCACTGCAGACATCTCCAGGGCAGACGTGGTTCTGCACTGCACTGGCCTTGACGGTGGAAGGTCAGCCAAGAACAGAAACTGCTCTGTCCCCATAAGCCAGATGGTCCCCCTCTGATGTGTGCCCTGTCTCCAGAAGGACTCCTCACTGCCTCTCCATGCTTTGGAAGCAGCCTCAAACCCATGAGGTGTCCACCACTCACTTATACAGAGTTCAGGGCAGGGTTCAGGGCTAGTGCTATTGCTGGTTTTCCCCCATACCTTGCCCTAGTGAGAAAAATTTCTATCTTCCATACTTATACGGATGGGGCAGTGGAGGGGAGAAGGAAAGCAAAAAGAAATGGCTGGCCTACTTTGCCCTTTTTTGAGGGGTGGGAAGCCAAGGATGATGGCAGAAATCATGTCCTGCACGTACACTTGTGTCAAGGAGTTTGCTCTCCTCCATCAGCACTGAGCTCTGCGGAGGCAGAGCTGCAGCTGGAAACTGGGACTGGATTCCTCAGGAAGGAAAAAAAGCTGGGAAATATCTCTTTACTAGTCAGGAAACTGGGAGGGTTTTCAAAAAACTTAAGTGAATGTCTGTTTCTCCAGAAATAAGCCAAAAAACATACCATGCAGCTTTCTAACACAGGGGTTTCAGTCTCCCAGTGAAACAGATGCTCTGCCTTTCACTGGCAAAGGCAGGAAAGGAATAAACGTGAGCAACATGAGCATTTTCTTCCACAACACAGCTCATCATTATGGCTTGAGTACGACATCCACAGTATCCCTTTATTCCAATTGTTTGACCAAATTTATGCCCCAAGGCAGATGTACTAGAAAACGCGAAAGCACCACAAAGTGAGAAACACAGCTAGTGGTACGGAACTTCTTGCCACACAAAATGCCAATATAAATATGTTAGAACAAGTTACAAGTGTATCATACTTAAGACGAAAAAGAAAAAAAATAAATATATATATTTTTAAAGAGCAGAACAAATCTCAAGCAGCCAAGTGGTGAAGTTGCAGTGATGTACAGTAGGTGATGTAGCCCTACAACCTCTTGGGAAGATACACTGAAAGAGGACGTCTGCAAATGCATCTTGGCAAAGTATTGGTACAAAATGCAGTGGTTGGCTGGCACTCACTATGGTACATAAATGTTAATGGCAGACTGGGAGTGAACTGATTTCAAGTTTGAGGCCGCACATGTTCCATTCTCCAGAAGAAAGTTCTCACACAAAACGAAAATTGTCAGAGATGCTGCGTGAGTCAGTACTCATCCTGCTGCTGGGGCTGTTCATGGACTTGCTCTTCACCTTCATGATCATCTGTGTGGCTCTCCTGCAGGGAGAAAAAGACCCCAAAACATTCTTCAGTAGAAAGCACTCCTCATGTAATCATGCCCTGTGGTGCTCACTGTAGTGTAAAGCTTAACTTATAATTTTCATGCATATAAGTACAAAATGGGCTGTTACCTTAGAAAAGGAGTCTCTTGTAGTATTAAAACAAAATGTATTTACTTTACTTTTAATTAAGGCATATACAGTACTGGTATTTCCCTAGAAAAAATGTCAGCTTTCAACATCACTGAGTGTTATCTGTTCCGGTAAGGGAACATTTGGAACAGTTAGACAGTGATATGCCAGCAGTTAGATGCTGTATCATACCTGATGTTCTCCCATTTCAGTTTGTCCAAGGTTTTCTGAACCTGTCTGCTGTAGTTTTCACACAATCTTCACTCTCGGTTTATAACACTAAATGGGCAAGACACTTTTGCTATCACCTGCTTTAAAAATTAAACACAGCCTCCTTTTTGAGGTCAGGCATATTACTTTCCCAAAATAATAAATTCATGGTAACTCCCAAAGACTTGCAAACACATTTTCTTGGGGAGGGTGATGGCAAAACTCCGGTATTCACTGATCTATAAAGCTACCGCTAAAAGCATTAATCACTAAATAAGCACTTCCCATTTACAAATGGTTCTTATGCACAGTATTTTCCAAAGCTCTGAATATACATTCCCACTGGGAGGCGAATCCCTGACTCAAGCTGGTAACAGTTCCAAAAAGCTTCCAAATTGGAGATAGCAGACCTAGTATCCTGAGTTGACCTGGATGTTATCTGAGTTCAAAAAGTTGTCTCCTAGAGCATCCCTTCTGGATTTCCATTAAGCACAGCTGCATTTACAGCTTTCCTCTCAAGTGGTTTCCATCTTTCCACAGCACGGTTCACTGAAAAGATCCCTCTTGTGTATGCTCTGCTCTGCATTAGTACTGCTCTGCCCTAGGCAGCTCTGAAGGAGAACACTTTTCCAAGACACTGAGCTGCCACTCAAGTGCATCCCCAGAGCGCTGCCTCTGCTGAACTCGCCTGGCTCTCAGCAATTTTTGTTAGAAGCAAGCGGCTTGAACAACAAACTTGAACAAATCAATACTGCTATGTTTTCAAATTTGAGGCAAAAATCAAAAGAAAAGGGAGGCCACGATTTGAATTTTACCACAGTAGTCCAGAGCAGCTTATGAAATAAGCAAATTCCCTTCCGGCAATAAAATATTTGTTTTTCTAAAGGGCAAGGGCAGGAGAATAAGGTTCCTAATGTTTGCTGATACAACGGAAATAGCTGAACATATACAGACATATACATATACAGAAAGAGCTAAGTTCCAGCTGAAAGCAAGCTCTCTATCACTTGGGTGCCATTTTCAGGTAAAAGCCACACGTCAGCCAGGACAACTGAAGTCCAGCACCTCTTTGCCCCTTGGGGGGAATGATGTCCTTATTACATAGAGTAGGTACATCCTGTCAAAACAGCTTTGTGCATAGTGGCTAAAAATTGCAACTTCTTTGATGGGCTGCAAGGGTGCAGGACTTGCAGAGAACAGAGTTTCATAGAGAGGAGGTGACAGCTGTGAGAACATGATCCTGCCTTACAGGGTGAGAGAACTGAAGCTTGTTTAGCTGCAGTGAGCAGTGTTATCTTAAGTCATCTATCCTGACCCTCCTTGTGTGTAGAGGTGCTCTGCTCTGGAACACGTATGTTCCATAGACTCTGTGTATGATGAGTTTATGAGATACATCTATTAGAAAGCCTACTCATGCAGAATTTGTAGGTCATACATGCTCTCTTTTCATTCATACAATAGGAAAAGCCTCTAACCATGGGAATTAGCTTGGGAATGTACTCCACAGCTCTGAAGGGGAGTGGTGGCTCCTCTCTTGCCAGGTCTACCTTTGATGGAAATAGTGAATCTTCTGTAACTCCCTCAGAAATTGTTCTGAGACCTGGGTCACATGCTTCTCAGTATGCATAGCTTGTATAAATACATGAGATGGGAAAGACAAGAGTCACCATGCTCAATTACTTTGGGACTGTGGAATTTCCTTGAATAGCATCCCTATGAAAACCAGGTGCTGAAAAGGGTGGATCCTTTTCCAAAAGTAGCAGCAGACAGAGTAGCTGCTAGAGCAGAAAGTTACCAAACCAACTGCATTTTGAGCAATTGCTCTGTGATACTGAGATATCAAACACGAGCAATTCACCCAACTTCTAGATGAACTGAACCAGAACAGCCCAAACAGCAAAAGCTTTCTCAAATTTCTGCTTTATGTGAAGACCTACACAACTCTGGGTTTCATAACTAGACACAGAGTCGCTTCTGGTCCATCAGTCTGAAGCTCTCCTACTCTAATACCATATGACCACATGCTTTACACACTGTCTGAGGTCCTGATGCTCTCTATAGCAGTCTCAGCATAAGAAGTAAGGGCCATATCTCTCCACCAACCAAATGTAGCCTTTTTAGCACTGTTCTCTGTCAACTTTAATGTTTTTGATAAAGTAGGATTACAAATGAGCAATATCCGCAAAATGTTAAATGACAGTAGCAGACATGACATAATGAAGAGGTTTACAACAGAACTGGAACAGGGAGAAGAAAAGGATGCCTCTATAGACAAGGAACCCAAATGGATTGATACTTGTGCTGCTCAAACTCACTCAAAATCAAGAAAAAAACCAACAAAAAACAACCACAAAACCCCCCCTGATCAGTCTTAAAAATTTAGCCCATATTGAATTAAAACAGAAGCTTATGAGGTGACATGATGGAAAATACACTATGAATTGTAATTCTGAAAAAAATACCCCACTCCCCACCCCATGACATGAACTTGATAAAAATTTCTTCAATGCAATACAACAATCAAACCTCTGGAGAATGCTTTTTATAGGGACTAAACTCTATACTTTGCATTATGAATAATTCTACACACAATACATCTAAAAGTCTCATGCCAAACTGCTGCTACCACAGGATTAACCTGCAAAATGCTGTGAGATAAAGAATTTAACTTGGGACAAATTCATTACAGGGAGAGAAAAAAACCCCCCAAAACAGATCTGACAGGCAAAGCAAGGCAATGAGAAAGTGAGTTCCAAAACCAAAAAGCAGACAGCACCAAACAAGTTTTTGGTTTAGTGCTAATGCATTGTGGTCTTTCCTCAGCAAATTACAGTCCATCTGCTAAGCTGAGAAGATCAAGTCTTCCACCAGAAGGAATAAAAAAAATTGTGTGAGAAATGGTCTCTGTATTCCTCTCTAGAGGAGAGTGCTCCCCTGCTGAAGTGACATACTCAGCATTCCAACTGCAACCATGTTTTTAGATAAAGGCACAGTTGTTGTATGTAATTCATAGGCAGGCATGGATGATGATTTCAACAGAGAAAGGCTTGGAGAGAAGAAGCAGATAAAACACTGGGATATGGATGGAAACATAAAATTTTGTAATGTGTTCTGCTTGTAAGGAAAACTGCAGGAAGAAAAGCAACAAATGCATTCCTTGTGGAATCACTTTGCTACTTAAGCCAACAGACAGACAGATGTGGTAGGGATATGGGGAGAAGAGGGATTTTTCTGGCTTTGCTTTATAAATAAATACTGTTCCTGAATCCAGAAGACATTTTCTCTGACCACTATATATATGTAACACTTTCACCCTGTTATCACATGCCTGGCAAATTTGTCTTACTGTTTTTTCCTGTGAAAAGAATTATTTCCTCCTCCTTTTCCTCTCTAGCACTCACCCTGCACCACTGAACAAATCCTCTTTCCCCTGTCACTTCTCATCTGAGCAGAGGCCCCTGTCAGTGGCAAGCTCATGGCCCTCTTGCACCTAACTTTCTAATATTTATGCTCTATGTTAGTCTCTTTTAGAAAACTATGTGAGTTAGTAGTTCCTTCTGCACTATTGATATAAAATTTTAAGTCAGCTGACTACTGCTGCAACAGCTTTCTAGGAACAGATATAAGAGCCTATGGTACCACAGTGCTACCAAGAGATTAAGTTGATGCGTATACACTCCAGAGCCAAAGCCATGGTCCACTGAAGGATGAAGGGTCAATTGTCAGTACAATCCATACAGGGATTTAGTTAACATGAATGGGAGGAGCTCAGCTAAATCTCCACTGAATCATTATCCCTGAATGTCTCAGAGGAATTTTACCAGCATCCTTTGTTCCTTCTTGCTTTGTTCAGTGTCCACAACACTAAGTTTAAGATGCAGTGAGATTCTTGCTTAATCTTGCAGACAATACATTTCTGAAATTTTGCTAATAGAGGATTATTGGGTTTGTACAAGGAAGAATTCTGCCTATAGCAAGAGGATAAAAAGTGCTAAAGAGCATTATGTCTGTAGATATAATTATGTAGTTGGCAACCTGTACCATACATATTTCAACACTGCCTCATGGGCTAGAGAAGGTTCACAGCTGTAGACACTGAACAGCACCTCTGCCAGAATTTCTGTGATTTTCAACACATTAAAGAACATGAATAAAAGACTTTATGCACATAGAGGGAAGATGAAAAAACAAAATTAAGGCTCAGAACCATATGAAGTCAATTTAAAATTGTGACACAGACCCTCCCCTTTCAGATCAACCTCAGCAAGACTAGAATACAAAAACCTACACTGAAGCAGCGAAAAGCAACCAATCCCCTGAATCCTTTCCCCAAGCTGAAAAGTCTGTTTGCAAATGCAAACTTCTTTTTTAGGGAAGGAATCATGGAAATCCTAGCTGCTACAGTTCTGCTGACCTAGATATAAAACATGACTCAATACTGTACTAATACATTTTTATAAAATTAAGCTTTTTTTGTTGCATTAAAAACCATTAAGTTTGAACTTACGTGTTCTTCTGAAGCATAAAGGACTTCCATTAGCCGATTGACAAGATCATTATTCTCTCCCCCGTGTTCTTGGCAGAGAAGTTCAATCTCCCTTAATTTGCCAAAGTAGAAATCCCTTTCCTTCTCCACGCCTTCAAGTGCAAGTTTTAATGAATGTACCTGCATATAAACCAAATGTGAAGCATCAGTTTTGAGGTGCACTACAGACAAAAAAACTCAGTCTAAAATGATGCATGCTAAACAATCTTAAATATATATTCAATTGTATAGTTTAAAATGAAGTCCACTTCTTTTTTTTTTTCCTTTAATGCTAGATTGAATCTAACACCATAGAGGGAACAGTAAATCAGGCTCCCCCACTATGCCTCTTTGATGCATTTTAGCCTTGATCCTTACAGGTCAATTTTCTCAGTGCTCTTTTATAGTGATGCCCAAATCAGCAGTTCAGATATCAGGCCTACTTAAGCCTTGTGTTCTAACAAGGCTGCCAGAAGTGTCACATAATGGTAATTAATAAAACTTTCAGCTTAGCACTTATGTTATTTTGCCTGGATTAATATGTAGTTGTCGGGAAACCTAAAATAGCTGCTTGCCTAAAAATACACAGAACTAGCAGAACAGCTCACAAAAGGAAATGGTTTAGTTAAGAAGTTCAGAGGTCCTCTAGTTACAAACACTGCTGTTTTGGTTGTCCCCCTCTCCTGTTCTGCCTTCCCACTTACCACACAGTTACAGACTTGTGTTTCAGCACTCTGGTGCCATGACTGGCTGCATCGTGGACTTTGTGCTCTGACTGATGTGCTGTTTCTATCTACAAATTCTCTCAAATGCTAAGTACCTTTCTCTTTGCAACCTTGTTCACGAGAGTCTTCAAGCCATACTGTCACTCTCGATTTCACCACTAGGACTGCTGCAGATCTTTTATCGGCAACATAGCTGTTAATGATTAGGTTTCATATAAATTATGACGGATGTTGCAATGTATTCTTTACATATATACACACACACATATATTTTAAAAAGAACAATTTTGTGGGAGCGTAACATAAACTTCAGTCTAGCGGGGTATACACAATCAGGATAATGTGTAAGTTGCTCGCAAACTGAGAGGACAGCAGTGTAACAATCTACAAAAATAATTGCAGACAAAGCTATCTACAGTAAACACACTGACCCAAATCACATCCAATTACAGCCAAATTAGCATTCATATTTTAAAGCCTGCAATTATACAAATTATTTTCTAAATAAAACATTCTAAATAAATTAAATCATATCAGGCTACATTTCAGTGAAATGATGCAGTTTAATAGAAAGTTCTGTGCTGCTAGTTCCACCACAAACTACTTTATTTCCTTCACTGGTGAAAATACTGGCAGAGTTCAAACAATGCTTTGACAGTCTACTAAATCCTATCAGTTCGTTTTTCCATAACTGCTGAGCTAGTGATGCCTTTTTCTGACCTTTGTTTGCACTCTCAAAGGCATCAAGCAGCAGAACTGACCTGTTACCAAAGCAGGATCTCAGAGCATCTCATTTATGTACTAATCCATTTCTGACCAGCTGTCTGAGTGTCACACCCAAGTCTTCCCTTGACAGTTTGAATCCATGATGGATACAATGACCAGTCACCTTAAAATTAACTATCTTTTCACAAAAGTAGGAATAGCAAAATGGAACAAGAGTTTACAATATTCTGGTCTATACGTGAAGACCTCACACTTAGGACACACCTTCCAGGTCTGCCACAGCATACTGCTTGTGAGCAATGCCTACACCCAGACAGAACAAGAATGTGACTGCTTCCAGATCTCTTGCTCTGTGCTTGCTAGAGCTTGGGAAAATAATGAACTTCAGCTGAAAAATTGGCAGCTAATAGCTCAGACCATCTCCCCTTTCTGACCTATTTACTATAAAGAGATTCTCCTGTTTTTGTTCTATCACACTGTTTAAAGAAACAAAAGCATTAAACTGTGCAAATATGCACAGTATTAGTTAACTATAGAATATAGTACACATTGTTATAACCAAATCAGATATGCTTTTCTTCAGTTATATATCAACTGTCTGTGCCACATGAATTCATATTTCTTCAGATACCTAGCACATCCACATCCTACTTTTCCCTTCTGTGACTACGCCAAAAGGCTGATATTGTATACAGCACACATCAACTCCCACACTGTTTCTGGACCAAAAGTACCCCTCTGCAACCCTGTTAATGCTGCAAATGCAGCAGTTTTTACTAACTGGTCTTTTCTCTGATGACACACACTAGTAGCATCAATACCCAGAGGGCTGCAAATCCAGGCTGGAGATAAGCACAACTGCAGGCACACAGCCAAGATGGTGCTGTTTTCAGAAACTATGTATATACTTGCATATGGTTAATGGTTCCTGGACCATTCTCTATATGTAAGGGTACCTTCTCTGTATGTCATAGCCCCTGGTTTGCATCCTCAGGGGCACTCAGACACTCCTTGGGAGCGTGCTAGTTGGCACAGACCGAAGACACAGCAGGAACCACTTTAGTATTTTAATGCTATGGGTAATCAAGTTCCAGTGCAGAGTAACATTCCTTGGAAGTGTTTCATTTACTAGCACAGATCAAAGATAATTTTAAGAGAAACTTTAAGATTGTTGGGAGCCATTAAACTAGCAAATGTTAGGGATGGCTTACGATTATTGCAAACAGTGCATTAAGCTACACTATACATCCCCACTAATTAAAATTTTCCACTACAAATCACATGGAAGTTCAGATGCTTCAATCTCCCTTAGCTGCTATCCATGGAAGGGCTGAAAAAAGACTGTTACAGCCACAGAGAAAACTGATATCCAAGACATGATTTGACATTTCTTACTCATAATCAAGACAAAAACTGGGTAGGGGTGGCTGTTGCCCTCGTCTTCTCAACTGTTGGAGAGTGGTAAAAACCAGGCAATTTGGCACTTCCAGCATGTTCAGACGGGGGGGCAGGAAAACCTGGCTCAGAGCTGCTTGCAGCATAGCTTTTTTGGCTCATGTTATATGCCCAGGGTGCACAAGTATCCATTAGTGGGAAATGAGATAGCAAATGCTGTCAGCATTAAAAAAAAAAAAAGGCCTTCCAGACCATTCTAGCTAGATGTCTCTTAAAAACCAGCTATTAATGCATCAACTTTTCAAATCCTCAAAATTTCTTCTCCTCTTTGGTGATGGGGCAAATTACCAGTTTTCCTTCAGGGTTATTTGTATATAAAGCTTAAGGTTTTCACACATGGAACATGCAAGGAATATGTTAGCAGGTGATGTGATACTAACTGTCTGTTTGAGTAAAGATCAAGTATTTTCATGGCGCTCGAATCCCAACCAACTCTTCCTCCTGAAGCAAACACATTCTGACTTCTGAGTACAGATATCATGGTTTAAGTTGCATTAAGCTGACATTTGAACTCCACTCTACATTGATTTTTTTTAAAAAAAAGGATTCCATGAAAAATATAAACCTCCATTCCTGGTGCAACATTTAAAAACTTTTCTGTTACAGCAATAATCTAGAGCCCACTGGGAAGGCTGGTGGATCCTGCTGTGCTCTCTACTGCTCAGAATGATACCTGAATCTGCAGTATGCCATGTTTGGGATGTGGCTATTCATCCATCATCTTTAAGTACTTAACAGTAACCAAGTACTTGCAAGCAGTTCCAACAAACTAAAACCTTTGCTGTTCAGGTCAGTGAAAGTCTGAAACTGAAATGCCCTCAACTGTGGAAAATTATACTTGATCCAGAATAATGACTGCTTCTTAAATGCAGCTGCAGGCAGCTCAAACTCTGAAAGATGAGTTTTTTCCTTTCCATTTTCCCTCACCATACAGGGATCAGTCCCCATTTATACTAATGGCATTTACACCATTCTGACAGTACAGTCTTGAGCCAGATGCAGGTATCTATTTGTGTCCACTGCAGACACTCTTGCATGTCCAGGAACCAAAGAGCTGTGTAAAGCCCCAGAGCATAAACAAAAATGAAGCCCTTACATTCCTAACATTAAAGAAATTCTGAAGCTTTATTAATTACATTGCAGAACATTATTTGTAATATACCTAAGTATTCTCACAAAGGTAGGTTACATTTTTAAATGAAAATGGCGTATTATCTTCTTAACGCCTTCCTTCCAGAATGCAAACTGCAATGAACTAGTCTTGACACATCTGCAAATCTCTCAACACCTTGGTATTACAAACAGGGTTGTCTTCTCCACAAAGACACATTAAATTATTTGTTTCATTTATAATACACAAGAGCAAAGACACTATTGGTATTTTAAATATCCAAGTGAAATAAAAGATACATTTCAACACATAATGTAGTTATCGTAATTCAGCAAGACTTACCTGTCACTCCTAAGATATTCTTTTAAAAATACTGGCAAACACCAGTCATCTCTGCCAGATGTTATTTCTAACAATAAATAATTGTTTTTTATTCTTTCCAGCTGAGCTATTTCCATTTTTGCCCCTTCATAATTCTGGAGAGCATCATTCAACAGAGGACAGTATTAGATTTCATGCCTGCCTGTGACAATGAATGCATCTAATTTTGTGCCTAAAGTGAATTTACCTGTTCGCTGAGCTGTATGACTTGAGTTTCCAAATCTTTATCTGATTTAGATGCTGAGCTGCTTGGTGCAGCTTTTTTTGCTGAAGATGGGCGAGAAGGTGTTGATCCTGGTTTAGAAGCTGGACTAGATTTAGCAGCACCTGAAAAACATGAAAATAATAATCAGTATTGTTCTCCATGATAAATGCATTCCTATTAACCTGGCACTGCAACAAAAGTGTTCATTTTACAGTCAGTCATCCTCTCTCTTACTTCAAGGTGACAGTGGAGGAAGTTCTGGTGCTGCTATACCTTGGGAAAGAAAAAGCCACATTTCCTAGCAGTCTGAGTTTGCCACTGAGTGAACTAACCTCATAACCAAAATGAACAAACACCAAACCAAGAATATAAAGTTCCCTGAGCTTTGAGCAGCTTTCAGCTTTAAAATCTATGCCATTAAGAAACCATTCCCCCAGCCCATTACTTAGTGTATGTAGCTATCCCTCAATTTCCACAGAGAAAGACAGGCCTGAAATAAACTCAGCTACTAACTGCCTGTGTGCTTTCCTCATTCTCAAATGTAAACCACTCCTGAGACAAGGGCATTGAAATTCAGACAGAATGTGCAGAAGTAAACCCATTAGTGAACTCAGAGTTGGCCACAGTGATCAAAAGACGAGTTTTGATCTGCTTAGGTCTTCCTGTTTCTTTTTAATTACTTGCACTGCAAATCTGCCAGAATACGGGGGCAACATCTTTACCAGCAAAAATGGCAATTAGCGAGTGCATATAGATACTCTTTCTCCCAATGCCCAAGCAGAGGAACAGTTGTGTGAAAGGTTTTGCAGTGCCTTCAGAGGAACGTCACAACCAGCTCCTCTTGACTTGCTCTGCCCTCTCCATCTTTCGTCTCCTCGATGCTGGCTGTTTGATTTAGTTGCTCAGCCCAGGACATGAGTGCCTGGGTCACAGCCACTCAGCTCCCACAGGCACTGTACTCTGACTCGGCCCTTTCCGTATTCCTTCCAATCAGGAATAAATCTGAGATGCAGCGGACAGACATCTGGCACAGAAATTGGTTTGGTTAAGAAGACAGAACAGAAAGCTTGCCTCTCTCCAACCTATTTGATTTGATTTATTAAGCAGACATGTGAATCAGAAGTCCTGCTTGGCAACACCCATGTTTATCAGTTTCCTACAAAGAGCAAAGTACAGTTGTCCGGATGTGCTGACGGGCTCCATTCCATCCTCCACCATCAAATGGTGTTGACTCTCAAGCCTTGGCCACACAGAAGACAGCCCTAATCCAGCAAACACCTAGTTTCCAGCTGAGCTCTGAGTTTGCTGCAGTTCACCAGTTCCAAAAGGAATTTGCCCTGGCTTTCTCAGCAGCCCCCTTCTACCCCAGACCTCCTAGCCAGCTGCTTCTCCCATACAATTACTTGATTTATGGCACACTACAAATTGTTCTAAGTAGTCATTTCCACAATGTATACCCACTGTCAGACAATGCTCTAATAAATAAATTAATTGTAAAATCGATGTAGTGCAAAAAGGCATTACTAGGAAGAAATTGCAAGGAGGCAGGGAGAGAGAGACACACACACAGCTTGTGGGGCTGCTGTGTCTATGAGCAGACCATGGAGCTCACACGGTCTCACTGACCTAGAACTGTGACAGCAGTTCACTGCAGGAGCTGAAAAGTGATGGCAAAGGAGAGAAGCAATGGGTTACTTAATCAAGCTTGCTTAAGCTTTCCCGATTTAGTCAGAGGCTTCCCTCCGTAACAGGCATCTCCTGCCGCCCCAAGGATAACTCTGTATTAACTGGGTCACCTAATGCCAACAGAACACAAACAACTTGATAATTCAGTTAACATGTGTAAACACTTCTGTGCAAGATGGTCATCCTCCTTTTCTATGCTCTTTTAACACAAGGCAGATACGAAAAGGGGAAAAAATGTATGTGGGTGGGTTTTTTTGTGGGTTTTGTTTGGTTGTTGTTTTTGGGTTTTGTTTCTTTTAGAAATGGATGACTCAATAGCTTCCATGTCTAATTCTATACATAAACTCTTTTCTAGCAGATTTCAGATACAGTACACGGACTCACTAAAGTTGGGAAAATTCAGTGTTGTGTATATGACAGAAATGAAACTTTTCTACATCATACTTAGACCAGCAAGGAATAAAATCATCTGTGGAAAAATATTAAAAATGCCAAGATCTTTTGGTGCTATCTCTTTCTTTATGAAATTGCCTGAACTTTAGCACCCTGCCTTCAATGCTTTCTAGGTTTATCCCATACTAAGTTCTAGCCAGCTGTCACTGATACCATCAAGTAACTAAAAATCCGCTGCTTCAGAGCAGGATTGCTAAAATATTCTCAAAGCCAGGAAAACAATTTTCATTTGAATTAGTAGATAAACAGAAGAAAACTAGTGTCAAAATATGCAAGAAAAACACATACATGAAATAAAATCACTTTGACAAACATTCTAGTTGGGTCTCAAGTTATTTAATGAGTACTTGTATCACATGCAACTGCAACATTTACCCACACATTTAAAATAATATTTATGTACACCAAACAGAAGAATTGATATTTATTTCTTACTGTATTCTACACCTACAAGATGCAGTTCAGGATATTCTACCAGATATTCTTCTACCTGAAGGCAGTGCTGGCCTCTCCGGAGGCAGCACCTGCACACAAGCACTGGAGAAGCTGTTCAGCTTTTCCAGGGCAGCATCCCTTGGCCTGTCAGCTCTTCATCACTGCTCCTGGGGGGTCATGGTGCAAGACCTAAGCAAGACACATCCTGCAGGACTGGCATATTGCTCCCTTTCATGCTCAATAGCCTGGGAAGTGAGAGAGTTCTTTGTAGATGGGAGTAACTGATCACAGAAAGCCAAATCATCACATGCACAACTCTTCTTAACTGTTATAGACAGCTAAGGACAGAGTAGGCACAAATTTTTAATCCCCAGGTATTCTCCCTAATTTGCAGCTGAGGAACCCTCCCAGAGCATGCAGAGCAAGCCCACGTCCCCACTGCCTGCAGACAGCAAGGGTTGGATAGCACCGACGTAACTGCATTATACTCTGCCCTCCTTTGAAAATAACAAAGCCTTTTGAATTTCTACAGCAGTGTTACTAAGCTTTATGAAGTCCAGATAAATCAAAAGAAATCCACTTTTGCTCTGCTGCTCAGGATCAGCTCTTAAATGAACATGATATTCCAATTTCAGCAACACAGATAAAAACCAGCTGAATAGACACTTGATGTTATCAGCAACAGCTGGATAGAACCTAATTGCAACAGAGAATGTTTAGGGATTTCTAATTTAAAATTTCCTGAAGGAAAAAAAAATGCTTTACTGCACATTTAATCTGAAACAACATTTTTGAATCAGCTCAGAGGTAAGCCTCCCAGTTCTAGCAGAAGCTTAATTTCATACAAGAATTAAAGGATGCTGGCTGGTAGAGTAGTGCAAAGTACTCACAACAGCCAGATACCTAAACAGAGATGAAAGATCTTGGTAGACTTAATGACTTGCTGTTGAGCAATGGTTTTGCAGTCAATTAGTGCAATTGTGGAATAGCTCCTAATGCATTGCTCAGAGGGACTGTATAATCCAAGCAGTTTAAATGCTTTCCAACATATTTCTTCTATGAAAATATTTATATGTAGCCCACTTATATATTCTGAGAAAGCAAAAAATTTTATACACATATTTTATTTAAAAAATATCCAATAACCAGGCCTTTTCACTGATCAGTAAAAGAATTGCATTGTAATCAGCACCATAAATGTTTCCCATTATCAATTCCTTTCCAAGCTTACTGTTGATGTTCAAGAAGAAATATGCCAAGCCCTGCCCTGGAGAGGTACAGCCCCTTACCCCAGAATATGCTGGCAGCCAACAGACTGGAAAGCAATGTGGCAGAGAAGGATGTGGGTGTCCTTGTGGACACCATCATGCTAAGTTGAGCATGAGCCAGCAAGGCAAGCCAACAGCCTTCTGGGCTGCACTGGGAAGAACACTGACAGCAGGCTGATTCTCTCTCTTCACTCAGCACTGCTGAGGCACATCAGGAGTGCTGGGTTTAGTTCAGGTCTCCCCAGTACAGGACAGACATGGATGAACAGGAGAGTCCAACAAAGGGCCACAGAGATGGCTAAGGGAGTGGAGCACCTCACATGAGGAAAGTCAGAGAGCTGGGACTGTTCAGCCTGGAAAAGAGAAGCTTCAGGGGGATCCTATCTGCACCTGAAGAGAGGGTACAAAGAAGATGGAATCACTTCAGTGTTCCTTTCAGTGGTCCCTAAAGGATGGGAAGAAATAGGCTCAAAATGAAATATACGAAATTCCATTTTAACATAAGAAAAAACTTTTCACTCTGAGGGTTCTCAAATACTGGAATAAACTATCCAGAGAGGCCAGGGGGTTTCCAGCCTTGGAGATTCTCAAAATGTGTCTGGATATGGTCCTGGGCAACCAGCTCTAGGTGACCCTCCTTTCAGCAAAGAAGTTTGACTGGATGATCTCAGAAGTATCTTCCCACGTTCACTGTTCTGTGAGAACTTCTGTGACAGTGTGCTCTGATTTTAGGTCAATGCAGGGTTCAAACAAGGATTTTTTTCTGAACAGTATCGCAGCTGCTTCAATTAGCACCTGAGTAGCTTTTTTGTGTCTGCCCATATAACACTAGCACAGATGGAAAAAGAAAATTCACAGTTGAAAACCAAGTTATTTTGTTCTTGCACTAAGTTAAGATAAAGCAGATTTGAAATGCATTACAGCTTTCTGTGCGGTACTCCAGAAACAATTACTAGTCAGTTCATCATAATTAAATATATGCCCTGCAGTTTCAGTTTCACTGTTCTTTCTGCTAAAGACCTATGTTTTACAAAGAGAGGTAAACTTCTGCAATTTAAAACAGTGAATGTTGGCAGTGTGCGGGTTTTGGGTACAACAAAGCCAGGCTGCACATGCCAGGTCTCTTTGCATCATATGCACAGTCTTGTAGAAAAGAGACCTACTCAATGTTTAGGAAAAGATCTTCCTTGAAGCTATATGAGTAATTAGTACACTATTAAATATTTATGCAACATTTTCAAGAAAACATGTACAGTGTGGACATGCTTGAGGACAGTGTAGAAAGCAATAGAAGCTCTGAGCAAGCACAAGACTTGGCTGAGTCCACACAACCACTATTTCAGTGGAATTTAGGAGTCAGTCGCAGCCTATTTTAGTTAAATTAAAGGATTTCATAAAATAAATATTCCTGACTCATGCCACAGGAGAAAAACCAAACCCAACAAAAGGCTACAGAGCCAGTAATTTCTTCACAAGTTAAAGAAAAACTCTCCACATGCTTAAACCAAATGAGTGAGAACAGTAGATGAATATCCACACATACTTATTGTTGCAGCTACACCAGGACCAAGAAACTGCTCCATTTAGGGATGCTTAATGGCATAAGTGATGACAAATTAAATGACCTCAGATATCTGACTTGACTTTCAGAATCCCAACACACTGTGGTGCAGCTGTGTAATTATTTTGTGGTACCACCTTTCCCTGAGTGGCAAGAGCCTTCTGCCCCCTCAGCTCTCCAAACCTCCACTGCTACTGGCTACAGTACAGCCTGATGAGCTCTACATTGATCCTCACTGACAGACAGCTGGCAAGAAGAAGCCTATATGAGATACATATGAATTACAAGTTCAACAGTGATCCAACCAAGAACATACAAGGGGGTCTATTTGTCAGACGAAAAAGTTTTGTTGATGGCGTGACTCCCTCAGTTTATTTTTAATACAAATTTCACATCATAAATGAAAACTTTACTCATGATGTAAAATAACTAATGTTTTCAAGGCAACTACTAACTATTCTCAGCTGAAACCTCTATTTTCTCCAGAAACATCTTCAAGCATGCAAACATTTATCTGCAATGGATGAAACTGTTCCACATAGCCTTAACTGAGTAATACAATTTAAAATTTGAAATGTTCTTAAAAACCTCCATTTTCTAAAATCCCCATCTGCTTTCCTACCAGGAGAAAGTCTCAAAAGGAAAGTCTGAAGCAAAATCTGTAAAGGAATGCATACTGAAAAACGAAAGATCATGCAAAAATCTGAGCAACACAGACACTCAAACCACACCCACAGTACACTGAAAATTATGAGCCTTTTCACCACTGCTTTTCCCAACACAATAATCTGCCTAGAAAAAAGGCCCTGGCTCCTGCACCGCAAGCAGCATTGTCTTGTGGTCTAAATTCTCAAGCTCAGTGGGTTTAAAAATTAAATTCTCCTCATGCTGGCAGGGGAGGTGTGTCTGTATTACAGCTGAGACACTTCCCTCTACCTCCCAGACCGGCACTGTCACTGCACATGCTGTTCCCATCGGGTAGTACAGTTCCTTGGCCTTGTATGAACTAGGCATGAAAACATTTTCAGTTTGTCGCTCTGCAGCTCTGCCACATTGTCCTGGAGCACCCAGCACTGCAGGCAGAGGTTGCCACTGCCAACAGCACCTGCCTGACACCTGGCGAAAAGGTAGCAAGTCTTGGTGGAAAGCAAAAAAAAAGAGAATTAGGAGGAGTTCTCTAGTCTCCCAGGAGTCCTAAACATATCACTAGCTGCTAAAATAAAGACTGGGTTTCTTAAGTATTTTTATCCCTCAAAATTAATTTACAGCATATCTGCCACAGCAGAATATACTATTTAGCTAAAGAAAATCTATATTTTTCTTATGCAATTGGCTCTTCGATGGCACATTATATATAAAGCATTCATGCACAAACAGTTCATTCTGCCCTGGTTATTTTCCCTGTCAGAGTGTGAGTATTTTTAGCCCTCATGTGATCCTCCAGTATTTTCCAGCTCTGCTTTAGTCATCCTGCTCTCACTGAATATTTCAAACTAAAAATCTAACAGCCTTCAGATCTAAGACCCTCTCACATTTTTAGCTTACATGTAAATAGTTGATTTTATTAAGCTGTTTTTTACCCATTTATTCTTGACAGCCCATACCCATACACAAAAGAGTGCTCCATGGAGATTTGCCCTGACATACAGGAATACTTACATAAGACACTAAGCTAAAATCCTGATAACCTGATCACTATTTCCAATTTTGATCAGATGAAGCTTTTCCCGCTATTTCCCACAGGGAGCATTAGAACTGGCACAAACAACAGTGCCCTAATATTTTAATCCTGTACCATAATTTTGACTGTACATCTGTAGGCTGTTTACTACTGCATTAGAGAAGAGCGGAGGCTGCTGGAGATCGAAAGTCGGCTCAGGGCTGGCAGATGGCATTATATCTCAAAGCAGCTGTGGTGCTGCTGGCAGAGAGCCTACAGCAGTGGTCTGTGCTGCTGGCTCCGCTCCTTGAAGGAGGAAAACACCCTCATTCCCCCAGCAGGGAGCTGCATTTACCTGGTGAATCCTTGCTGCTCCTATTCTTTCTAGAAGCAGACTTCTACACCTTGCCAAACCCATCCATCCACGGCACCACCGTCAGCTCAGCTACAAATCGGCTCTGTCTCTGACGAAGGGAGAAGGCAACACGAGGGTGGCACAGCAGATTAGTTGTAGGGACCTATTCATGCTTCCATTTCCGAGCTGCATTATCTTTGACCCGTCGTGACTACCCAGTAGATCACCTTAAAAAAAACAAGGCTATGGCTGCTGGCCTGCCCCCCCATTAACACAAACCCTGGTGGATTTTCAAATTTCTCGAGTTTTGTGTTGTTTTAAAAGCATTTTTTTTGTTTTCAAATTTAATAAAGACCACAGTCTGCGTTTGTAGAGATACAGGTAAATATCCATGTACAGCTACAGAAAGCAACTACCTGATACTACCAGTCCTGTCAAGCTTTAGTGCCTGATTAAAATTGCAAAAATAATTTTAACTCATGCCTTTTCAGGTAACTTTTCAGAGCAGTCTTTAGGGATTTGACCACTTACTAACTAAAAGATATATCTTAGTCTACGTCTGAAAATACAGTGGTAAAGCACAGTGTTATAAAGCAGTTATGGACAGTTAATGAGATCAGCATCTTCTAAATCACTCAAACCCAAAACTCTGTCAAAGGGCACTGGGAATGTTACCACGTGGAACAACAGGAATCATCAAAATGTGTATACCATATTAGTAGTAGCTAAATAAATTGTTCCTTTAGAAAAGTACACATTTGATCAATTTAGAATATTTTAAAGTCTGCCTAACTCCAAAATATAGTATGAATGAGTACCCATATATCTGCTTGCTCTTGACACCAAACAACAGATGCATGCGCTTAGGCATGTCTATTGCACACTGTTTAAAAACTTTTGGATTATGTTGAAAGATCTTCTGGGTTATTTTCTCTCACTATTGCTTCATTTTGTTTTGCTAATGAACTGAAACAAGACAGTACTAAGACTTCAAAGCTTCAGTGTGAATGTAGAGCAAATCACGCAAATTAAGAACGACACCAAGTTGTGTGGTGTGGTCAACACGCTGGAGGGAAGGGATGCCAACCAGAAGGACCTTGACAGGCTTGAGAGTTGGGCCTGTGAAAACTTCATAAAGTTCAACAAGGCCAGGTACAACATTCTAGACCTGGGTCAGGGCAATCCCAAGCACAAATACAGGCTTGTTAGAGAATGGACTAAGAACAGCACTGAGAAGAGGGACTTGGAATGCTGGTTGAATAGAAGCTCATGACCCAACAATGTCTGCTTGCAGCCCAGAAAGCCAACCACATCCTAGGCTACCTATTATGGCTCCTGTAGCAGCTGTAATGAACGCTTCTTCACTTCCAGATAAGTGTGCATGCATAAAAGATGGAGGGAGATACAGAAGCACATCTTTCATGGCAATTTCCCAACTACCCAGAACTTGCTCCCACATCATCCCAATTTAGTTCCAAATGGCAGGAGATGAGGCACACACGAGTTTGCAGATGCACACAAAACTCCTCCCAGAGTGTCCGTCCTCTGTCAACAGGCACCTGGTAAGGGCTCTCATCCTACCCTGTCAAACAACCAGGTTTTATTATGCAGTGAGGTGAGGCACAAAGGTGCATCAGTGAAATGAAAATAATATGTTCACCCAGAAATCAATAAATCTACGAATGACTGATACCTAACTGAATTAGTCCTGTTCTGAAACAAGCAGCAAAAAAAGCTGGAACTCTCATTTCACCCTGCATTATGCAATACACCTCCATTCTCAGCTCAGAAATTAAACTAGTGTCTTGCCTGTCATACTCCTGGACAATGCTTAAGTTAATAATGACGGAATCTTTCCACAAAGAAGCTAACTCTCACAGCCATAGGGTCTTACCAAAACTCATCACACTATCTCAGTTGTCCTATTTCCTACAAAGGCTGGGAAGGCACAGAACATGCCCTTCATTACAACCAACAACACAAGACTGCATTATCCTCCATATCAGCCGGCTGGTTCTGCTCCAGTAGCTATTCAATTTCTATAGGATTATCACCTCCACAGCTTTAATTTGGATGACATATTTGTGACTTTGGTAAAAACAGACCATCTGTAAGAAGAATTAACAAGCATGGTAAAGTCTTTGTTTAATAAAAATGTCTTTCCAATTTCTCAATTGGACAACATCTTGACATTAGCACTTGGGTTTCTGTTTTCCAAGGCAGTGCAAGACATCACTTGGGAAATTAGAGCACACCAGGCCCTGAAATTAAGAAGTTCAGGCACTACACAGTGCAAAACAAAGATGTAAACAAGCTTTAGAAGCCCAGAGTAGCACTGCCCTGCTATGAGGTGCTCCATTTCCTGGAAGCACTAATGAGCTAAAGGCAGCTGGCCAAGTATTCCCCAGTTTGACGTCAGAAGTGATCAGAGCAGAATGCTGAAATCTGGGTATGATTCCGGAGCGTAAACCAGCCTAAAACTGAGGGTGCCTCACATCTGCCCCTTCCCTTTGCCAGTACTGGTACATATCAGAGCCCATGAGAAGACAGGTCAGAGATTTAAAACCAACCAATATTAATCCTTATTTGAGGAATGGGTTAGCATAAACACAGGACAAACCAATAAAGGAATTGAGTGTGTATGTGTGTTTCTGCATGCACTAGCTTGTGCACATATAGGCCATCAACCCCACTAACACTTGTTGAGTGACTGTATTTTTAAAAAATATTATCTGCTTTCCAGTTCTCTGAATTCTCAGTTAACACAAATGGCATTTGCTTAGTGTCTTGTCAAGCCTATATTACATAAACACCAAAGATCACATTTAGTCCTTTAGCCCATTCCAGAAGCACTGTTGTGGTTTAACCCCAGCAGGCAGCTGAGCCCCCACAGCTGCTGGCTTGCTGTCCCCTGCAGTGAGATGGGGGAGAAAATCAGAAGGGCAAAAGTGAGAAAATTCATGAGTTGAGATAAAGACAGTTTAACAGGTAAAGCAAAAGCCATGCAAACAATTAATGCATCACCTTCCATGGGCACACAGGAGTTAAGCCATCTCCAGAATCCATCACCCATAATGGTGACTTGGCAAGAAAAATGCTATAACTCCAAACATCCGTTCCCCAGTTTTTCTTGCTGAGCATGATGCCATGTGGAATGGATTATCTGTTTGGTCTGGCTGTGTCCCTTCCTAATTTCTTGTGCATCCCCTGCCTTCTTGCCACGAAGGCAGTGTAAGAATCTGAAAAGGCCTTGACTCTGTGTAAGCAATAATTAAACATTCAAGTCTTACCAAGTCAAAAGGTAGCACCATACAGTCTCCTATGAAGAGAGTTATCTCTATCCTAGCAAAACTCAATATAAACACAAATTATAAAATTAGAAGACTGAGGTATCTTTGAGAAGGAGCAATACCTGTACATTGTTAAGAGGACTAGCATACCCAAACAGTAAGCACAAAAACCCCAAAAATAAATGTGTTTTTTCCTTTTGGTCAGGCCTTTAGATTTGGAAACATTTTACCCACCATAAAAATTAAAACACAAATCAGCCTGCAATCAGCTAGCAATTTCCAAACACACACCATTTAATATTCTTGAATACACTTACACATACCACATTGAGCAACAAGACAGTTAAATGCCTTTGTTTCCACCATCAGCCATTACTAGAATCCACATAATTTCTATCAAGGAGGTTCAGTGGAGGAGACCCTATGCACAGTCAGGCTGGGCCAAACTGCAGTACCCACTGGTCAACTTCTGCTGTCTCAAGACATTAAGGCTATGACAAGGCAAAAAGAATGGCCCAATCCCCACAAGGAAATAATTTTAAACTAGTACTTATATAAAGTGGATCACAGCTTACAATTGTCTTCAGAGATAGAAATGGAATTCTTTAAAAGGCAGAATACCTGCAGTTGGAGAGTTTGCATGGTGAGACTTTTTGGGCAGGTTGAAGATCTGTTCACCGGGATCTGGTGGGGGAAGAGCATCTTGGCCTTGTCGAGCTTCCACAGGATCATACTCCTTCCCATCATAGTTAGCATCAAAGAACTTCTTAAACCATTGAATGAAATCTAAGTTGTCTTGGAAGCGCCCTTTGACCAGTTTTTCCACAGGTATTACCTGAAGGTTAGAATAAAGGTTCCAATAATCTGTCACTGCCATTTTTAAATATAAACATTACATATATACAATTATTTGAAAAAATCTTCTAACTACATCAGCAAATATTCCATTGCCATTGCTTCACTCCTAAAAGAAAGGGAATTATGGTCAATTTGCAAGTGCTTTTAAAAAATAAAGCGAAAATAAAACAGAGACTAAGCCTTTGAAGTACCAATACAGTAGGTGTAAGCAAGCCTTTGCAACTGCTGTGCCAGAGTTACTCCCTTCCAATTGCACTGACAGCCATGATGAATGACACTGTTGTGGGAGTAACACTATATTCAGCCAACTAGGGATTTCTGGTTTTAATGGACATGCTACAGTTGGGCATCTTAAAAATGAACAATTATTCAAAAAGCACAGACAGGAGTTTCATGCTCTCCGTCCTACTGTTTGAACTACAGAAACCAGCAGCTTTTTGAAGACAAAAAAGATGAAACCAACCTACATTTTGGCAGCACATGTTCATCATATGAACTAACCCTGAGGTTTTAACCTTGTAATTTTTTTCCATTCCACCCATAGCTATACATAGAACATTCTGTGGACACACAGAAGTTGACTAAAATGCCTATAAAGTTCAGTAAAAGAGGCAGTATTACACTGTTCAAGGTTCCTGGACACTGTGGGCAGACAGAGACTACAACTGCAAGACAGTTGCCCTGCTTTGCTTAATTCATGCAGCTGATTAAAGAGCCAAGTTCAATAGATATTAATGCCTCTTGAATGCATTCAATTTTCAGCTGGAATGGGGTACCTAAATCCATTACAATTTTCATTTCTTCTTCAAGGTTAAGACAACTGTGCAGCATTTTACAAATCTACAAGAATTCACATAGCATTTTGCATGTCTTTTCAGGTTGCTCTTAATTCCACACAGAGAAGGTATAGTTAAGTTAGCTCCCTACACAAAAATCAAGGATGTACACTAAATTAGGCTTTCCAATGTTTCACTAGCAAAGGTCAAGAACATCTCCACACACAATATAACTCCAGTTCTCCACCCAAAAGTTGAAAAGTACTTGGACTTTCAAGTATCTTGAAGTTTGTTTCCCCTATTTATTTTTATCCAATTTATACAACTTTTGTAACGTGTAGTGATTGAAATACAAGTACAGAATGCCTACCTTATCCACATTCATTCTTTTAAAGGATGCCTGCAGAAGTTTGAAGTTGTGAATGTACTCATGCTCCAGCTTTGCTTGAAACTTTACTTTCTTCAAGCTAATGCACCCTGGGAACAACATGTCCATGAACTGGCAGTAAGCTGCTCCTATAACAAAAGAATGCATTGACATTAATCCAGATACACCCAGCTAAGACCAAATAGTGTTTAATGTCATTAGCAGAAAGCAAGAGCAGAAAGCAACAGTGCTGAGTAAGTCCCTGCTGTAATTCAACATAACACTATGCACCCAAGATCTGCTTATCTAATGTATATCGAGCAGTGTGATATATTGAAGTGGTTCTTTTCCATTCAATCTGAATGTATGATGCACTGTTGTCACCACGACTAATGCAAAGTAAAATGGATGTTCTTGGGAGTCCCTACAATGAGAAGATCACAGTGAAAATGAAAATCTCTTAATAAGCTTCCTCAATCCTCAGAGTCCCCTGAATTCAAACAAGCCAAGATCATCTTTCTTCCGGCACTTGTATGCAAATGCCAACAAAGTCCAAGGCAATCATTTAAGATTATATCAAACCATGATTTAAAAAATATTAATTGCGAAATTTCAGTTTGTTAAAACATACTAGCCAGTTCCCATCCCTCTAAAATGAACATCCTTACTGATTTTCATCCCCTGAGAAAAGCATTTAAGTAAGCCTTTTTAGCACAGTCCACCCATAGATTTCAAAGATGGGCTGTCAGCTTTAGTTCTCACTCAAAACAGTAAGGTTTCTAAGTTCAATTTGAGGGCTCTTTGAACTCACATAATAGAGGGTAGAGGGTGTGTGTATACAAGTAAACCAGCACCCAGCACCAAGAATACAGAAAAATCTCTAACGAGATCTTCCTCCTACAGCATCATGCCACTGTCAAAGTAAGCCTTTACTGTTGACACACTGCAGTGTTTAAAAATCAAGGGTGAAAATGTTTGAGGAAGTAAAAAAAAAAAAAACAGGCAATTTTCGTTCTTCAGAAGGGTCTTCTACAAAATGCTTTAGACTCAGCAAAGATTCAGTGAGGCCCATTTCGGGAGCAGAGGGCTATAGAGGATCCAACCACTGTGCTTGAGTGTACAGGGCAGGGAAAGTGATGGCCCGATTACCCCTGACAAGTTCAATTTCACTTCCACAAAAAAGACTGCTGTGCATTTAGTGCAGATGAGTTTTGACAAACAAGTGTCCAGATCTCACTGAACAGTTCAGCCCAGCATCAACAATGATTTTTATCAAAAACCAATTCTGAGCGCTCACACAGAAACCAAATTAACAAAGCAGACACCTGGCTTGCCCAGTTTTACAGGAGAGTCAACAATAACTTGAATTTAAGTAATTTTTCTCCATGGGTATGCATAGGTTTTGACAGGACCAACTTTATGCATTAGATAGTTCCCATTCTCTGTATTCAATCAGCCATTGCATGAAGGGTTACAGAGCTCATAACTTCCCAAAGAGAAATAGAGTTTAAGAGTAGGGTCCAAAAACGTTCTCTAACATACCAATAAAATTTTGCTAAGGGACTTACAAAGATCAAGCTTTAGTGCAGAAAACCACTGCCATTTAAAAAAAAAAAAAATCTCTTCACATTGCTTAGCTTTGTGGGGAAAATGGTCATGAAAACATTTCATTTTCCAAGGACACCTTGTGCTGTTTGCAATAGTCTTGATATGATTAGGAATGAAAGTAAAATATTCCCCAAAGGAAAAGGACTCTTCTGGAAAGTTACAAGCATCAGATGATAAATTTGCATCTTCTTATAGAAGACTATATAAACACAATTATTTATTCAAAACTCATCCTTAGCAAGAGAACTGGTAAAACCATAGCAGTGGAAAAATGACATTACAATTAAAAACATGGATATACAGATAATGCACGGCTTGACTACACTTATTACTGTTTAATTTAATGCAAAAAGATTATTATGCAATCATTTAATGTTATAAATTGAATTTGTTCCTAACTCTGTCCTTTCATCCTCCCCATACCCCAATTATAAGCTTTACTCTGATATCTAAGTAATTGCCTGGAGGCCTTAAAAATGCACTGTGCAACCTTTCATCTAGATCCTTTTAGAAAACTAGAAGCCCAAAGTGTTCACATGAGATTTTTTTCCTTCTGCTGGTAATGCGAATTCCTTCTGCATGCCTTTAGATAGAGTCTTTCCAGCTACGGTATTTCCTTGTGTTTTCTTCCCATCAGACTGGCAGTTGTTTCTGTGTCTGTGCCAGCCAAGAGGTGGTCCTGGGTCTGCACAACACTCAAGGGCAGAAAACACTGGACTGCATCCACATGGCAGCACAGACCTGTTCTCTGACACAACACTGGAGCTGGCTGCTGGGCTGTTTCCCCAACAGCAGGATTTTATTACATGGCCAAACACAATTCAGTAAAATGCTCCTTCCTGAAGTACGGAGGCAACACACAAACATGGATTGAACTAAACACTAAACTACAAAGAGAGGAAATTCTTTGTGACTTCAAAAAGGCAGAGACCTGTCTACCACAGCAACAGGAGAAAGTAAAATATCATTACAGTCAACTGGGACTACCTGATTTTGGACATGGCAGTTATGTATATATTTAATATTATATAGGTATTTATTTATAATTTAAAATTTTACTCCCTAAAGCTTGTAGCTGTCAGATTGCATTTAAATAGTAAATGTCAGCACCAACAGAATGAGGATGCTACTTTCTATGCTGCCCATGGCTGAGATTTCCTGCAGGTAGCAGAAAGAGCAGCCCTACTTGAGTGATGCAAGACTGCAATACCTTTACCTTAGAGCCACAGCATATTGGTGCAGTCCTCTGCATATGGGACAGCACTCCAGGCCTATCCAATTTAGCGTACAACTGATGTTTCAATGCAGGTGCATGAGAAAGGAATATTTTTAATGGAATACAAAGAAAATGAGAGTAGAGATAATGATATTATGGTTTGTGACATATCTCTTTTATAATTTACACAAACAAAAGAATTTTTATGCTATTATATTTTATTCCATATTAAAAAACTTCCCTACATTTTCTGTAAAAAAAATAATTAAAAAACCCAACCCAAACCACACCCTCCTCCCCAATAAAACCCCCCAAAATACCATCTAATTCTCATCAAATCTGTATAGAGAAAACACGCGCTCCTGTCCAGAATGGCTCTCACAATAAATCTATCTGTATGACCAAAATACTTTTATATGCATAAAGATGCACATACAAATGAACAGGAAAAATTTGACATCTACTCAAATGAAAGATGAAAACTACAGCTGGTGGCAATGCAGAAGAGTGATCAATGGTAAAAACCTATTATCCTTTATTAGCTAACAAGCAATTTAGAATCACTGTCCGAAAGTCCTTTTGTGTTTTGATCTAGAATATTGATGCAGCCATTAAGTCGCAGAAGGTATTCACAGGCCAGACTCCAAAACAAGCCTGCAAACACGGCTGTGCTGAAATCCCCCTCCAGCAGTCACTATTTTTAGCCCCATTAGTGAGCAGAAAGAGCTCAGCAGCATCACTTTGCAGGTGTTTGATGGGCATCCCTGGCTCGGGGCAGAGCAGGCAGCAAGTGGAGGGCTGGGCAGGCAGGGAGCTGCCAGAGGAGGTGAAGGGATGCTGGGGGAGAATTCGAATACAAAAGAACAAACTGAGAATTGAAGAGGTGGTTATTTAAAGTTATTAAAGAATTTTGCCACATGCAGTGGTAAAGCTGAAAATTACTACCTGATCTATAAAAGCAGAATATTTTACAGCAATTTCAGAGCTGTAGATAATCTTTCACTAGTCCATTGAAGTAAGCAATGCCGAACTAGTTTTAGCTTTTTTCCTATACTTCTCTTTCCCTGCTTCTATGTTTCCTTCCCAGACTGTCCACACTGACTTAATATGTTCTGAAACATATGCACTCTACATCATTACAGATTTTCAGTTTTTCTCCTCTCTCCTCCACCATCTGGAGGCTGATGAATCCATAAACGTTAAGAAGAATTTTCTTGATAATTAAAAATACTTCTAACTATTTAAAGCAAAAGGAAATTAAAAGAGGTAACAACAAAGACAAGAGAATCCTATTTGCAACAAGTTTTTACTGTTCAGTAAACCTCCTGAGATTAGAGAACTGAAACCATGAATAGACCTTTGGTTTTCTTTAGCATCGATGTATACATATTTATAAATGAAAAGAAAAACATTATTTGCAAAGTAACTGCTTTTAATATAACGTATTTAGAACTTATGCTGATAAATATTTAGTATAAACCCTATAATATAAGCTTAGTTATTGCCAATATGTATGTGCCCTATACAAGTTAGGTCAATCCTTCATATTAAATGTGAAAAGACTGTCCCTCTCTACTCCTTGCTGCAGTCTGTGGGTGCAAGATCCCCAAAAGTCCTATAAAAACACACAAGCCAACATGAACACTAAGGGCTTAGGAAAAGACAGGGCTTGTCTGGGACAGGGATGGGGTTGCTTCATTTTAATTGATACAGAAATCATAGCAAATAGAGCTAAGTTCTACACCAGGAATTTGGTATAAATGCTTAGTAAGAATTTTGTTCTAAAATTACACACAATTCAAGTTTAAGCCTTTTAACTGGCTCTCAGTTTGATTTTCATACACTCAGTTTTTTAAAAATCCCATTTGTGAAAAAGGCTGACTGTCCCTTTTCCTTTAATTCCGTTTGTTTGTTTGCTTTAGTGAAATATTTTTCAGGTACTATAAAAACATACATCCATTCATGTTAGATACAAATTCCTTCAAATTGTCCATTCCCTTCAAAGCTGGAACCACCTGACCAGGCATTTGGAAAATACGAGATGATTTGTGTATGTATTAGTCATCAGCACTTCAGTTCACTATGGTTGCTAATGCGGAAGGGAAATGCACAAACCCTCTATTTATGTTGCCAGGACAACAACAATAAAAAAAAGGCAGTGACTTGCAAGGAGCACACATGACCCAAGAGTCACTAGGGGAAGTCAAAGGCAGGGATAAACTCCACAAATGTCAGCAACCGCTGTTTACAGTACAGCAGCACTTAGGGATTTTGTCTTTTATCTCAGGTTTTCTAGAATTGCTTCCTCATTAGTGAGGTTAAGGTAAGCACACAGCAGTGGGTTTTTGACTTAGCTTCAGATTTTCATTCAGATTCCAAACATGGGTGTTCTGTTACGCCACACAAAGTTTTTCTAATGAACTGGGCAATGAAGCTGGTGAAGGGTCTGGACCACAAATCGTACAAAGATTCTGATGCTGAGGGAGGTGGGGTTGTTTAGCCTGGAGAAAAGGAGGCTCGGAGGGAACCTCATCACTCTGTACAGGTAGCTACCTGTACAGTCAGTGTCTTCTCACAAGTCCTAAGTGATAGGACAAAAGGAAACAGCCTCAAGTTATGGCAGGGGAGGTTTAGATTGGATATTAGCAAAAATTTCATCACAGAAACGGTGGTCAAGCACTGGAACAGGCTTCCCAGGGAAGCAGTGGAGTCACCATCCCAAGTGGTATTTAAAAGATGTGCAGATGTGGCTCTTAGTGACATAGTTTAGCAGTGGACTTGGCAGTGCTGCATTAACTCTATGATCTTAAAGGTTTTTTCCAACCTAAAAGATTCTATGTCTGTGAACATAAAGTTGCGTTACTTATAGCCACATGTTTAAGAAATAGCACAATTTGTGCTGAGCACTCCACTGGAGAACACGGTCTTCTCATTCCTATTTGCAGCACCTATATGACCTAAAACATAGCTCAACACAATTCTATTTCTCCAATTAACTCCCCTCCCAGCCCCAATTTAAGAAGTTTCAGCCCACATCAATTTCCCACCTACTCAGTTGTACAGAAGCAAGCATTCATGTGTCTGTGCATCAATCAAGACACTCTGGCCTAGCTTCACTCTTCCCAGCAACAATCTTGGGAGAGCACTTAAAAACCCCTAAAATAGATGCATATTAGAGTTCAGGCCTGCACTCCTGCTCACAGTTGTGTGAGCAGAGCTGCCACAAAGAGGGCAGAGTGAGTGCCTGCATACAGATGGGAGCTTGCAAAAGCAGTGCTGGCATCACAGGAAACAGTCTGCAAGAACTACCAGCCTTACCAACAGCCACTGACACACATGCACCTAAATGACACCTGCTTCCAAAAGTCCTTTTCCACACAGGTGAGGTATGTGTGTGACATAATGCAGAATATCCAATGATCATCTTAAATAATGAATATTGGAGGGAGGTTTCCCTGTGTTAATTTGTGTTCTTGTCTTCTTAAATATGTAAATCATTAAGCTGCTCATAAATTATACACAGCAGAGTTTTTAATGCTTAAATTTTTGGCAATCATTTATTTTGGAATTCATTAATTTTTAAACAGGAAGATCAGAACCATTTCAGAAAACACAGTTCCCATTTAACTTAAAATAGCTTCATAACTCATCATGCCTAAAGGAGTAGCACACAAAATCTAACAAGCTCTTTAAACCAGTAGGAAACCAAGCAACTGACTGCAAGTGAGTGCTGTGCGTAATTAAATAACAATTTTTAAAACGTAAAAACGTTGTTCAAGTTCTATTCCTCCTGAATTCTTAATGAGTGACATTTAAAAAAATAAATTATTGGCTAAAAATCTCATGATACTGTTTTGCAAGCTTCCTCAGAAAGCTTTGGAAATGATTTAAATCCAATCATTATCATCCATTGTATCCATCTAATCCTAAACATCATATGGAAGACATTAGAGAGTCACTGACGCTGACTATGCTCTGTGTTGCATGACCTCAGGACAACATGCCAGTTCCTTGAAACATGGCTTGGTTACAGAGTGCAAATGGGATCAAGCCATGTTTTAATCATGTTCCCAAGTTGCTCCAGAGACCCAGCCTTTGCAAGGCTGCAAACTGGGAAAAAACTCAAAACCACCAACATTGAAACACACTTTGCCTTCTCAGGCTCTACTAGCACACTGGGCTGTTGAAAATCACGCTGGCACTAAATGCTCCAACAAGGTCCTATAATGCAGATTTTAGCAATACACATGTAGGAAGTTACAGGTTAATATAGGCACTGAGCAAAATACACCTTCTGAGACATGAAAACACAAATCCTATGCAGCTAACCCACAGAACACACTGTTTGTGTGTGTATATACACAAATGACTTGCAGAAGAAATAGCCCTTCTCACCATCTTTGTGTCTGCACCTTCTTCTCCAGCCACCTCAGCCCTGCTCAGAAAGTTTTTTCTTGTGTGGAGAAGAGTCAGCTCCCATGGAGCACTCCTCGGGAGGCAGCGTGCCTGGCATGCCGCTCCCTGCTGCTGCTGAGGGTCCCAAGGCTGAGGGTGCCAGAGGCACGACAGCCACCTCACAAACAGATGCTGCCCTGCCTAGGGGATGGTGTGCAGCCCCATGGCTCAGAACCCCCATACTCAGTCCCTGGGAGGAGAACACCATGGACACCCTTCACAAGCCAGCAACAAACCCTCCTCCCTTGCAGAGCACCAACTGCAAGTGACAACAGCCCAAAGAGGCTGAGATCAAGTTCTCCCCCAAATCCCAAGCCAGAGAGGTGACACAAAGTCAAAGGATGACATTTGCTCTGTCATCACCCTGCCCTGCCTGCTTTCCTCTGACACCAGGGCGGGGGAGTAACAACAAAATTAATGTATAAAGGGACTACGTATTTCCACAGGAGGAACACCAACTGAGACACAGTGCAAGAGACAGCAGTCACCACATGAAAAATTCCCTGTGGCAACACCCAAGGCATTAGTAGAGAAAGCATCAGTCTTAAATCTGAAAATGCCAAACCACACGCTCGCTTTATAATATGGTCATGCATTAAAAACAAGGAAAAAAACAACCCTGCACATAATCCTTGATCCTTGCATACAAATCCTCAAAGACAGAAGGCCTGTATGCACTGGGGGCCAGATAATTTGCAAGTTTATAATTCTACTGAGAACTTCCAAATGCATAGAGGGAGAAGAGTCTGTACCTCCTTAACCTCAAAGGATCACACAAGTATTGCTAAAATAAAAATTATGCCTCACCTCTGGCTGCGTTTTCCCTTCTATATGCTTTTGCTAGTTCTAGCTTCCTTGCTCATTATACAGCTTGTACATACTGTGTTGTTTCCTTTTAAGTCATATACAAGCCCTCTATAGTCTCCTGCCTGACTCTTATTTTGAATATACTCTCATGTAGCACTCTAACAATCATGAAAAGCCCTGTAACACGTTCACTTGGTATTCCCTATAGATGAAAAACAGCCTTAGTAAAGAAAATTCAGCTATAAGTTGTTTAGTCAGAATTCTTTTTAAGAAGACACTGTGTATTCATTACAAGAACAGCATGACTCCTGAGAAACAACTCGTGTCATAATTCATACGAAACTCCTATTCCTCAAGCCTATGGGTTTTGCATATGGGATCCTACATTAAATCCACTCAGTTGTTCTCTATTATTTTTCATTGATGTAGCAAATTAAATGCTCCCAAGTCTAATGCCAATCTAAAGGCAAGGCACTATGCCATCGATTTAAATCATGATTTATAAATTTCATGCTCAGGTTAAACTACCTTCCAGGAAGTCAAACTCAGAGACCAAGAACTGACAACATGACACTCATCTAAAGCAAAGAGAATTGCATTGCTTTGAGATGCTCAGAGAGATTTTCTCTCTTTAGTTGTCAAAACTAAATTACCAGAGGAGCTGCAGACTAAATTTAGACTCTCCAGGGCTGCACCCATCCATAACCTGGCTTTTTTGGCACATCACTACCACAGCAGGCATTCAGAAAGCTCAGGGGACACTGCACTTTGCTTGGCCTACTTAGGAGAGACAAAAACCACATCTAAGACTCCCAAAGAATACAAATACTTTATGACTAAGCCAGCCTCTTCCTTTGCTGCTCCTTATCATAGCAGCTCTGTTCCTGTAAGTGGAAACTGAGAAACAGGCTGGTATTGCTACAGCACGTGTATTATCAAAGCTACTTCTCCACAGCAATGAGAAAAAAGTCTGATTTCTTTTTCTGTCATTGAAACTACTGTCACATTAAGCTTCAGCGATGTTCTGAATAAAGTCTTTATAAAGGCAAAATGTCACATTATTCCTTCTTGCTTAAGCTCAGAACGTCAAAAATTATTGCTAGGTTGCCTGCAAAATGCAGGCATCCATGAGGTCTCCCAGCCAGGTGCTGAACCCAAGTGTATGCCGTATCTAGGTTGCTCATACTTCCTAGGAAGTAACACCTTCGAGCTTTTAATTCAGATATAACATCCCCCCACCTTCCCTCTCACAGTTTTTCTGGCCTTGCATTTAGCTTTTTCTGGAATTTTGATTGCTGCTTATTAACAAAAGTGAACAAGAACTTAATAGTCATAAAACATAAAACAGCATGACTAATCTTAATGCTTTTTTTTTAAAAAAAAAGAAGAAAATGTCCATACAATTTTACAGGAGGTTATAAAAATTCAGTTACAGCAGCTCTGCAGATCCCTGTTAATGCTGTGAAATGTTTCATAGCTGTAAAGAGTTTCCCACATATTCCTTTTCTTTGAAATCCTGGAGAAATGCTCATATTTTATGGAAACCAACATTAATCTGCATGAAAGCTGCCAATGATTTAAGGAAAATCAGCCAAAGAATGCCAGAATGAGGGAGTCAGATCGGCCGTTCTCAAACTACAATGCATACAATACTTGCTGGTGCTCTGCCTGTTAGTCGGGTGGTCATTTTTCCTACTGTTTCCTTAGTTTCCCTCCTAAAAACTACACTACAAATATGCTAAATAAAAGACATGTACATTAAATAAACTGCTTTGAGTTTACACAGTAAACTATATTAAATGCAGAAAGGTTCCCAAAGCTTCTTGCCCATCTGTCTTCAATCCCTACACATGCATGCCATGCACATGAGAAATGGACTATGAAGTCTCAAATGGGAAGGACCCAGTCCTAAGACTACTGTGCTCTAGTGTCTGCAATAATCTATCAGTGTTTAGATTCATTAGTTCAGAGAGTAAAGTCCTCCAGAACACAGGAAGGACAGTCCTGGAATGCTTCTTTAGATAAGGAACTACTAAAGCCCCTTCTATATTATAATGAACATTAACAAAGAAACAGGAATGTGTTAAGTATCAAGCTCGACTACCAAACCAAAATGGGGAAATTAAAGTTAACAGCTTTCACCTGTTAAGATAAAAATGTTAAAAGCATCAGGTAACAATAGCAATCAATACAATCCAGGAAATTCTAAAGGAAGAAAAGGTTTAATTTTATACAGAATGGTGTAAGAGCTGTAATGAGACAACCCTTTTTTAGTTTTTCCCTTGTGGTGTGTCCCAAAATCCTCACTGGAGGTCACAGAAAAAGTTGTATAAGAAGCTGTGTAATGAAATGGGACAGTGGATTTGTGACAGTTCCCATGCTTGCCTGCCCCACCCAACTAAAGTCTCTCAATCAGATCTTCTTACATAATTTTAACTCACTGTATTCTGCTCTGTTAAAATCTCCTTTGATCACTTCTCCCATTTTGGAAAAGAGTTTTGGTGGGGTTTTTTTTTTGTCTTGGCTGGATTTTTTGTCGTTATTTCGTTGGGTGTTTTTGCGGGGTTTTTGGAGGTTTTTTTGTAAGCCCACACACATTTAACTTGATTGAGAACTCACTTCAAAAGCTTCCTTTCAACTATTTATGAGCATTTAAATAGCTACACAGGAAAAAGTCAATAACTTGTCTACTATGCTTCCTGTTTGAAACAATGGCAAACACTGGGTATTTTGAGATGCAAATGTCCATTTTCTTATATCTACCTTCTTAAGTATGTGTGTATTTATATATATACATATCTAGCTATATATAGCTACTTCCACATTTACATGCATGTGTACACACATCCTTGTGCGAATACTCTCTCTATATATAATTCACCAAAATAAAATACTTAGGCTAACTTCTGGACATGTAAATATAACAGTTAAAGATAACACTTCAATTTCAATTTTAATAGCAGTTAAACAGATTATTTCCGACAGTCTATGTCTTCAGCTGTTCAGTTTATATCAGTTACTTACATGCACTTTAACCTGCACTTTTTCAACGTCAATTTTATGGTCATTGTGCAAAGCTTCAAGCATGCTACTCTACTTCTGCAGCTGAGAATTGTTTTTTAAATTTTGAAGAATAGGCTGTGAGACTATCAACCTCAGATGATTATCTGTACCTTTCAGGGAACATCTCCAAGGCAGAAAACTTACGCAAAATGGTAGGTAAATTCAAATATATGAATATAAAACCCCATTTATGCATTTTATCAGAACTAGGAAATCCTTGAAATGTGGCAATGTGGTTCCTCTTCAAAGTACTTAGAGCATTCCCTTCATAAGTAAGGTATTTCCCAGCATGTTAGTTGTCTGGAAGTAGCAAATTAGGTTAGATCTCCTCCGACACAAGCATCTTCATATTTAAAAATCACAGTAGGAAATCAGGAAAAAATCATTCCCCAGGGGGATGTGTATTCACAGTGAAACATCAGCCTTTGTCTGTGTCATTTGTAGCCATCATGTAGTTACAGTCCCTGTTGTTTAACATCTATCTTGTAGTTGCCACTCTGATTAACCAAAATGTCCAAAGTATTCCAACCATTACTCCTTTTTCCAGGGCTCATTACTAAATATACCTGCAACAAAAATTCAGTTACATTTAAATGAGAAACAGACAGATTTTCTTGACAAAGTTCTAAAGCCCTCAGAGCAGCTGGAGGCTCATTTCCTCAAACCCATGTTTTTCTTCAGTCACACTCGTGGTCTTTTCCTGCACATATCAGCAGGGATTTGAGGAACCTCACCAGGAAGGAAAAGGAGCTGGGGAATTTTCTTCATCTGGGGTGTTAGTTCTCTATTTGTCTCTTTCTCAGTTATGTCCACTCTCCATTTGAAAAGATATCCCCCCAGTAGCCTGAAAACACAAAAGTTTATCACTGTATTCTTTTCTCGCTTAGACAGCCTTTTTATTACTTCTATGTATCTTCTGCTACATTTGTCCCATTCACCTCTGCCTTTATTACACTTTCCCAAGGCACCTTATCTTTCTGCGATTAACACAAATGCAAAAATGTTTCCTTCATACATACATTAGTCTTCTTTCTCAGAGTAACTGGTTTATGTTTAAGTTAAAAGTTATCTATTTTCAATAAATCAGACTTTTAAAGTGGTTTTAAAATAAACACTTGTAGAGCATAGCGTGCTTTCTTACCTGAACAGAGTTGTTCAACTTTTGTGTAGTTTAAAGCTAATATATCATTAACCCATGCGATGATGTCATGTCTGCTCATAGTCTCTTGGGTTATAGAGGTAGAGTACACGTTGACTGCCATTCCCCAACTAGGAAAAAAGAAAAGACAAACATGTTTTTGACATTTTCATAATTATTTTCTGAATACAATGAAAATATGTATCCTGTTCAAATAAGGGAGAGAAAAGGTGCAACACTTGCAACCCTCTCTTATTTATTGAGACAAGAGACATAATTTTTATTCTTTGATGACATGTAACCTACTCAAGGTCCTCTTGGAATCTATGACCATACTTCTCCAGCTGTCATTGTGAACTTAAAGAACATACAAACCTACTAGTAAGGTAGAAAAAAAAAAAAATCAGACATAGCCTAAAGAGACACAGACAGGATCAGAGATCTGAGATTTAGTCACATAGTGCTGCATGAATGCAGTGATCTGATCTCTGTCAGTTTTTTGTCACTGCAGGATGATCAGGCTGCCTAAATGAGTGCTTAATTTTCAAATAACTTCTAGATGATGCAGCTATTCTACTTACTGAAATATTGATTTATTATGGGGACAGGGGCCTTTAATTCAGTTCCTAACAGTCACAGAGTGAATACCAGATAATCTTTGTTATCAATTTATCAGCTTCTACCCTGAAAGCAACTGAGACTCGCACCCCCCAGCTGTCTGAATGGAAAGCTACTGTGGAGCCCAATTCGTCTAATATATCAGAAACATTTCTCTCAGCTTAAACCCATTTGATCCTCTGCCAACACTATCCTCCAGCTCTAATGGCTTTCCCTTCCCCAGAGTGGATTTCCTAACGCCTTAAGGACAGCACTCAAGAGTCTGTCCCAATGCCCAGGTAGTCTAGATTAAACAAATCAATTTGAGTCTCTTGTATCAAGTCGGACATTCACTGACTGGCCGTGCAAGCAATCCTTGAACAGACAGTTCCAAGCTGTGTTCAGATAACATTTCACTGAGACCTTGGAAAATGGCACTCTGTGCTCTAAGTTTTCATAGCTGCATCACCTTACATAGATTCCTGTAGTTAGCTAAGGTCCCTTCCTCCAAGTAGGTTATTCACAGTAACATTATCATCAGTCCCCAAGTACATAGACTAGAAATGCACACTACTGAACTCTACTCCCTGTTATCCTACCCCAGTCACCTCTCTGTGTTGTGAAACATTGTCAAAAGAAAGGATGAGCATGTTCATCTCAACAATAGTTTCAAAGATCAAGATCATTCATGGAGTAAATAATGTTCTCATGAGTAATGGACTTCAGAAAGTCCACTACAAACCATCCGAGTATGAGATGTCTCAGAAATGATCAAACAGTCACAGTTGAACAATTATGCTTAGGAGGAATATTATTCTCAGTTTGGTGGGGACTGCATACCTTTGTTTCTGATGAGACTTTGTAGCTAACACTTAACTATTTAGCTTTGGTGCCAGTCCTGTGACCTCAGCCTTGGACCTGAACTTTCTCTCTCAATGCAAGAGAGCAGGATCTCCTCTGTAGGATTCAAGGTCTGCATGGACTATTTCCATGGAGAATTTGCAGAGATGTAGCCCTTTGAAGTTTGATAAGACAATTCTACAGAAAACACAGATGGCAAATTAACTCCACCCATAGTTAGGTGTGCTGGGGCAACCTAGATAAAATGTGTGGGCAAAACCCACCAGCATGAAACTTGACTCAGTAACACGCAAATGTGTAAGTACTTAACACAGAGAATAAATTTAAATACAAAATTACGAAATTCATAGCACAGGTCACTTTCTAGGAAACAAATCTCCCAAAGAGAAGGTTGTTCAAGTTGTTCTCATCTACTGACATTAAGAACCAAAACATAAAATCATCAAGTTTGTTTTAGAGGAAAGAGGAACCAAAAAAAAAAAACGGGGGGGGGGGGGCGGGGAGAAGTGACAAAATAGGGTCAAAAAATCCATGCTCCAATCGTCAGGCTACTACTGCCAGATATTCATTCATTTGGAAGCAGGCTGCCTCTTTACCCGCTTGTGTACGGGCACCTCCGAAGCAAGGAAGAAATCAGCCTGTGCTCAGTTCTTGCTGCGGGCTCTCTATGGCATGAACACAGCCCTGTATTCACCACAGCAGTTAGCAAAGGTCGCTTTCTTGGCACGCACTACGTGCTGGGATCGAACCAAGCACTAGAAACAAAGTTTTAGAAACAGGGAGGGCCCTTTTACTCTTAAAACTAACCATAGTTGCTAACCATAGAAGCTTAGTTTTAGCGTCAGGATGGAAGGGACTGAGCAGGCAAAAAGCACCTTTGATACTAATCGCATCTGAAGTTTGAAATGTCACTGTTGGCATGGTTTTTACTTTATTATTTTTAGCCTTTTCCTATAGATAAGAAACTACCATATGACACTACCACTGCCACTATTAAACTAACATGTTAAATACTGTTTTTAAGACCAGCTGAAATAACAACAGTGAATTTAATATTCACTTAAGATTCAGAGTAGTAAGCTTAATATGAAACCAACAGACTGATATTGAAGAGTCCTCTCAATCCTAAAGAAGCTAGAGATATTTAGATGATAATATTTGAAATAAAGTTACTCTGATCTGTAATTGCCACTACTTCATGAAAATTTTAATTGGCCTCTCGAGGCCAGGCAGAGCTCAGAACAACCATCAGCTACCTGCAGTGAAAGGGGAAAGCTTACTCTGCTAAAAAGATCAAGAAAATCCACACACAAGGAGGAAGCAGAACTTCCCTCATCATCCTTTTCCACACAGAACTGCAAAGAGAAATACCTACCTTTCTGCAACTCCCAGGGGAACAACAAACCTTCTCTGTTGTAGTGCATGGGGTGGGGAAGTCTACTGGCAGGAAACTGAGTAGAAGAATAACCTTGAGCTTTACAATGATACCCTGAAGAATACCTGTAATACAACTTATACTGTGTCTGCAAATGAATTATTATGGTCTATGGGTCAAACAAAAGTTCAGGCTATTTGTTAAGATACAATAGCTTCACATTTGTGCACATACGTATGCACGAGGGTGTATTAGTACCATTTTAAACAAAAGAGAATTTCTATTAAAAAATTCAATAATATGCCATTGCCATTCATTCTCAGTGACTTGGTGACATACATCTGAATCTTCCACAGCCTTTTCTCTTGAAAGAGTTCACCTTATCTTTGCATCTCCTGTTACCCACCCTCCTACTGATTACATTCTGAATAAACTCATCTGGGGAAAGGTTTCCTTTACAATAAGCATGTTCTAATTTGGTGCTCAGATACACACATATCCTGTTTGCCACAGAGAGACCTTGAACAAAAGAAAAAAAAAATAGAAGGGGAGAAAAAAGCCACAAAAAAAAAAAGCAGGTGTAGGTAGCCCAGCCACCACGCTCAGCAATAGCCAAGAACCCCTGTGCTCAACATCTACAGCTGGGCTTGGGTTTTCTGCACAACTTAGTTCCCTGAGTGCTGAAGTACTGTGAAAAATGTGGTTCAGCTTCAAAACACATTAATAAACATGTGTCACGCAATGCAAGAGAACAGCTGGACAGGCGGAGACACACAGGCCCTACTCTGAACAGGCAAGTAGCTAACAGGTTGATTTTATATCCTAATACACTACTTCTTTCCAATAACATTATTTACATTTTCAACTTGTTAGGCTTCCCCTTGTTTAGCCTGAAGGCTCTCAAGCATAGGCTTGCAATGAGGCTTATACAAGCCTGAAAACCAGCATCTACCTGAGATCTTCCACCTACCATAGAGATGCCTGGCAACTGTACTGTAACTATAAGCAGATGAAGATAAGCACATCACACCTTCCACTTCAGAGCACACAGGTGGAGATGAAAATCCTCTAGTTGTTACAGTACTGTCTAACCATAAAGGACTCTCTCCCTTGTTTTACTTCAAGCCAGGACAATCTTCACATGTTACTCCAGGCCATTTCATAAACACACTTCACACATGCACAACTACACACCACAGACCTGAGTTCAGAGGATTAGCTAGGTGCTGAAAATCATGTACATGCTTAAGCAGTTTCCCCAGTCAGAAATATACTGGCTCAGCATGTCCAACAGTAAACATTATGCCCAAAGGTCTGTTAGTTTTTAAAGCACTGCATGTAGCACTGAACGATCGGCTATTAGGCATTTTCCACTGCTCTTGCTGCAGATAAGTGCAGCTGTTACAAGGTGCTATCCAGCTGTTCTTCAGGACAGTTTTGTAAGAAGCATATTTACTTTATTTTTCCAAGGATAAACTAACAGTTGTTGACAGCAGAAGCTGTTTTACAACAAACCAGTAATAATGGCAGGACTGGAAGGATTACAGCAATTAATCTAATTTGTAGTTGCAAAAACTCATCACACATACCATCACCTCTGAACCTGGAAGGCCTTCATGTTTTCAAAGAATAGGCAAGGTTGGAAGGGACCACTGCAGGTCACCTAGTCCAACCTCCCTGCTCAAGAAGGGCCACCTAGAGCACATTACTCAGGATTGTCCAGATAGCTTTTGATTATCTACAGAGAAAGAGACTCCACAATTTCTCTGGGAAACCTGTTCCAGTCCTCAGTCACCCTCACAGTAGAGTTTCTTCCTCATGTTCAGGTGAAAGCTCCTGTGTTACAGTTTCTGCCCACTGCCTTTTATTTAGTACAAATAGGCACAGTATGATATTAAGCTTTTAAATGCAGTGGAAAGTCTGTGTGACAGTACAAAGAGGAGTCTTCTGGAAGCTGGCACCTGATAGACACTGGCAGTAAAACAAAAGATCTCACACCAAAAATTACTGAAGCAGAAGACAGAGCAGAAAGGCTAAGATGAACCTGAGACTGCTGCAGCTGCTGTTGAAAAGGCTTTCTAGATTAAAGCTACTCTGCAAAACAAAAAAATCCCTGAAGGAAGAAACGTGCCAGACTCAGAGCCTAAATACCTGTACAAGGAAAATTCATCCTTTTATAAATCACCCTGAAACGGCAACTGATTTCTTGGACTCTGCCTGGTTCTTTTAACACTCACTGCACAGAGCCTTAGCCACAGTCATTAGAGGCCAGTAATGCTCGAGGTTGTCTGTACTGAAAGGAGTCCTGAGGACAGAAAATCCACACAAAAAGCTCCTGTGCAATGCTGACAACACTTTTGACTCTCCCTTTTGACTTATGCTGTACTGCAGCAAATACCATGGCATCAGGGTGCTGCAACTGCAGGGATATTTGTAGCAAGCAACATAAATTATGGCTCTGTCTAGTCAGAAACTGAATGAGACAAGATTAAACACAATGAGACACTGCCATAGAAAAAAAAAAAGGAGAAAAGAATCCTGTGGTTGTAATACTGTGAGAAATCCACACCTTTTAAGAAGCTGAATGTTAAATCTCTTATGCACTGTCCCTACGTTTCCAAACAGCCCTGAAACGTTAAGAATATTTTTATTATCTGTATACCTCACTCAATTCTGAATGCCATTTTACATTAACCATATGGATCTGCCTTGACCTAAAATGATTTGTGAAGCATGCTACAGAGTCTAGACGAGACCAAGGCAACCCATGTACATTTTGATTGCTCGAATATACCAGAATTACCATTTAACACAACCAACAGCGTATTTTCTATTGTTCTCATTGCAGTTTCCTGTTTAAATGCAAGTAAGATTAGAGCAATAGAGATTTACTTTGATTGGATTAGGGCATTTTTAATTTTTATTCTTTTAAATTGGAGGCTGCCTGCCAATTCTGGGATGTTCTGACCTATATAATATCTATGATGGGTCTCAAGGACTGGTTTAGACCTAAATCTCAGTCACTCTTATAAAGTATAGTGGGACTTCTGGTTTGTGCTACATATGGCTTTAGAAAACTCTACCACCCCAAAAAAGAAACTTATCTGAGAGGCAGAAAAATACTTGTTCTTTTTCAGTTCCCCCGAATCTAAGAAACACAATGAAAAGTATTCAAATAATACACAGAAGTCAAAACCTCTGAGATGGTCTAATAACTAGCAATATATTACACTGTCTACTGCACAGCTTTTAGAAATAGTTTGAAGTTTATTCACTAACCAGTTATGAAATTGGCGTAGTTCACAAAAATGAAAATAATAGTGAAAAATTCCAGAACAATTATTTAGTGCTTGGAAGTTCTTTAGGGCACCTGAGGAGACCAAGGCACATTCACTGACTCACTCGAATCTGCCAGTCGTATTTGCACAGCATAAATAAGACTCTTTCTCCAACTACCTTCTCACTCCTGCTGCCACTGAAACTGCACAGCAGTATAATACATAATGTCATGTCTCTACAGTAGCACACTTTTTTTTTCAGGGTTCACCTTTACCTCCAAAAGGACAGAGCAATATTAACACTTAACTACACAATACCTTAATTGTGTCTGAAAGTATTTGCATGCTCTGAAAGGTTCCTTATCAATTTTCATGAGTAAACAAATCTTAACTAAAAAAATACATTCTTAACAAAGGATAGAGTTTCAAGAAAGGCGGACATTAATAGCCTACACAAAATGGAAGAAATTCAGGCTCTTTGGTCACTACCATTTCCACACAGGTATAGTAACTGGTCAGAAATGAACACAGTCATGCACAGCACCCTCAAATTGCACCTTAGAGTAGGTGAACAAAGCAATTGTAATGCTCTGCACTGAACAGACAGGCAGTACTTAATATGGAGTGAGGACACACAAATTTCAGTGTAAAAAGAATGTTACTACAAATTAAGAAGGCATGTTATTAATGAAGAACAACAAAAAGCCTTTGAAGCAGGCTGAATGAGAGGAACATAAGTGTGGCAAGGATGCAGTGCTGAAAAACTTAACCGCTTTCCTTTAGTTATTACCCTTCCTCCACCAAGGCTTTCAACTCCAAGATCTTAAGCTTGAATTGCTGCTCTGATGCCCTGAAGGAAGACATTCGACCTGTAAAATTTTCACAATAGACACTGGCAACTAGTCTACCTTTCACAACAGACAAGGGGATTGTGAAGGAAAAAAAAAAAGTTTGATTCAGAGGAAAATAATTTTCATACTTACACAATAAACTCCAGTCAATTAGAAACACCTACATCTTAGAAAACACAAGAGGTCTATGACCATTTTGCAACTAGAAAACCTTGAAAAAGCTGCTGAATAAACCAACACTTAATCATCCGTTAAACAAAGTCTCAATTCACCAAGACACACATGGACACTTTAATTCTCTTTTCATTCATTCATTTTCCTCTTATGGAAAGTAACAGATTACTAAGCATACCTGCAGACATCGCAGAGGATTTCTAAGAGGTTAAAAACATGCCATAAAGCAAGGTAACATCAGTGCTGAGTACTGGAGAAAGGGTGCTTTGAGAGGCAGCACACTAGCAAACCTCAGTTCCTAGCCCAAGTTCTCCATATAACAGGAGAACCTCCTGTATTTTGCTCTCACTAGATGATGGATGAATAGTTGTCTTTTCAGACAGACATCCCCAAGTGCTACAGCAAATGCAGATTTACTGGAACATGAAGACAGCACCAAAGGAGAGCTTGTCTCCAAACACACTGCCCCACATGAGTGCTGTCTGTGAACGCCCAGGCAAAACACTGCAGACACAGCCACACACCTAAGCAGCCACCTGCACCTACACCAAGCAAATATCCGCCTGTGATTAGGAAGGAATAAGAACGATCATAAATCCTGATTAAGAAAAAACACTGCTGGGCATCCTGATGGCTGGGCACCGAGACACTATGGCATAGGCAGACCCACCGGGACAGCAGCCCAGCAGCAGCGCTGGCAGGGCAGGCAGCCCCGCTGCTCCAGCCTCCTGCCATTTCCGCCTTTTAAGTCCAGAAAGCGCTGTGGGCAGGCTCGGGAGTTTCAGCAGGGATGAGATCCAACTAGAGACAGATGAAGTCACCAAATGAATTTAGTTTTGACCTATCTGGGGTTTTGCTGCCTCCCTCCTCCTCTCCGACATGTATACATTTGGAGGTGAAAGGCCAAAGTAACATGCTGATTTACTCCAAGCATAACGTAATGGCAAATGAGATTTTGTAATACTATACAGCCCTCCTGACAGGGGGCCTGAGCAGCCTCCAAGTGCCTCACAACCCTGAACAGAGCCAGGCAAGGGAGGCAGTGACTCAGCAGGAGACGGGCACTGAGCATCCAAGGGTTTCAGAAGCCTGGGAAAAAAGAAAACAGGAGAATTCCGCAAGGGGAAATGCAATGCCTTTGCCCTAACACATAACCGCTGCTTCCTAACAGGAGATTGCGTGCAGTGCGCTTAATAAACCCTGGCTGGCCAAGGCAGGCAAAGATAACAAGGAGAGCACTGTCATTGGAAAGCTCTTGCACTAGTGAAGGAGGCACTGCAACACACCTTTTCTACTCACAAATGATGCAATACGACACAGAGAAAAAGGACTTTGTCATGCATACACTTTTCTCTCTTCTACATTAAAAACAAGTGTAGATACACACTGAGTTATGCACTACCACATTTATTCTAACCTTAACAAACATATATGTTGGAATTACTGAATATCATGAGTTGGAAGAGACCCACCAAGGATCACCGAGTCCACCGTATTACGCAGGGAATACAGCTGTTTGAAAGTGGTCTTCTAAGGCCACCTTCACTTTGAAGGTGCCTGGAGTGACACCAAAAAAGGGACAAGAAACAGCACAGCAACCACTTGTGCAACCACCCCAGGACCTGTGGGCAAAGGTGCTGGAGCACAGCCTGCACAACAGAGCTGCTGAGGCGTCAGCCAGGCAGCCAGCCCTGCGCAGTCCCTGAATGGCGACATGTGACGACATGATCAGGGGTATAAGACAACATTTATTTTAAGCAACTTTTACCCTGAAGTTGTAAACAAGCACGTGACAACATGCTGAAGCAACAGGCAACCATGCTCGCTGCTTTCACTGGCACATACATGGCTGTGTATTTCTGTGATGTAAAATATTAAGCTCTAGTATGGTTTCCCAGGCTTCCCACTGCTACCACAGCTCTGCTGACATTCGAGGTGGAAAGGAGAAGCATCAGGCTTTCTGCAGGCTATGCAGGGAATTCAATGGGCAAGTTTCTACGAATAAGCTCCAGATAACCTGAACCAGCTCTGAGTCCCCTGCCAGCACTGCCTCTGCAGAACACAGCACCAACACACTTTTTACTAGGCTCTGCATTCAACCTCTCTCCCATTTCTCCCTCAACTGCTCATGGTAACTAGACCAAAAATAATAACAATAATAATAAATCCTGAAGTTCTGACATCTCCAATGTTGATAACATAGGCCCAAATAAATACCCGTCCCTGGCTTATGCAAACTCCCTACAAACCATTATTAATATTATATAGATTTCTACTGGTAAGACTACCAGCCACAACACTTAATTTTGGGTTTGGATACCAAAGTAACTTGACCTCTTCCCTTGTTTTCCTGAGTTAATACTATAACAGACAAGGAAGCACTCATAAATTATTCTGGCACTCAATGTATTACCAGTAAATGACTTGCACTTAAGAATTAATCCTACCACGTACTATCCAGAACAGGGCTCAACTTCTAAGTACAATTGCTTAACTACGAAATTAATTTTGGAGCAACTAAAACTAGAATTCACTAATCCTTCAAGAAGTAAATTACCCTTTAGGAGCATGCTAGCTCAACCATCTGTGATTTATGTAACATATTATTCTTGCAGTGTGCCAGTAACCACAGACTGATTTTACCATTGTTGCACTACCAACACAATTGCTGAGGCTACCAGCATCAAGTAAAGCTTCCCCAGAACTTATTTTTTCAATCACGTTGGTCTTTGAAATTCTGTGATGGCATTTACAATCAGATTTTAACTTTTAACATCTTCTGCCTATCTAAAGGGGGAAATCCACAAACCTCTGTTTTTCAAGTAATGTCCTTTAGGTGGTACTTACTGCTTTGATGCAACTGTGATTGTAAATGCAGAATTACTTACAACAATCTTGATCTACAAGCTCCGGTAAAGCCTTGCACCTTAATCTAAGAGAAGCATAGATGTACTGTTTAATAGGATTTGGCCTCATTTCATGGAATATCTTGAGGTCAATTCTGAAAGTGTATTGCTTCCAGCTGGCAAACGGTGACATTACCAAGTTCAACTCCCACAATAAACAAGGTGGGGAAAGTTTATTGCTTGAATTGCCTTCAACTACATGTAAGTGCATTTAAGAAGGTGATCTGTGCTGCAATGTGAATATTTAGTTTCTTCAGTCCTCTCAGTGTTGCTGCAGGCCATGCAACAAGACAGTTTTGCACCACTCCCTGTAAAAGCATGTCAAACTAAGCAGACATCTGACACAGTTTAAGAACTGCGCTCACAGTTAAACATTTTCTGCAGATTAAACTTAACAATAAAAAAAATCTGCATTAAAAAAGCCACAATTCCTTAAAAGCAGAGTGAGTAAATTATCAGCTATTCACCTTAAGACATAATCTTTAATTGCAACGTACATAATTAATTTCATGACATAGCAAAACTACTCCTTTGCCCTGCTGTGTCTCTACAACTTTTTGGTCATCCCTGGGTACTAAATTGCAGAAGTTGCTTCCAGTGATTTAGAGAATGCAATATGAAGTAGCTAATATACTTCTGCAGCAGCAGCAGTATAAGTTAAGCTAGAAAAGAGTTGCAACTGATGATGTCAAACTGAAACTGCATACAAATATTTTTCTTTTCCATTTGAAACCTTTGATGATAAGGAGGATTTCACCTTTGCAGCAGTATGAAATTTGTTGCCAGATGATATTCCTTTCACTTTTAAGGCATGTGATTTCATTACTTTGTTTTTAAGCCAAGAGTTGTTTATGCCTATTAAGAGTTACAGGATGGGATCAGAAAGTGACTCATGCAGGGAACTCCAGAGAGATCTGCTCCAACCTCCCCTTCACTTCAGCGAAAGCAAGAGAGGACTGCTGATGATCCCATCGGAGTTTTGAGCCCCTCCAAGGACAGATATTCCACAGCTCCTCTGGGATATGTCTTCCAGTGTCTGACCGTCCCTCCTGTGAAAACATTCCTCCCAATACCTAAAGTAATTTCTACTGTTGCAGCTGCAGACTGCTATCACCTGTCATCCTCTCCCCATGCATCTCAGAGAAGAACTTGGCTCTATCTTCTTGAAACCCAGTTTCCCATTAGACAGCTGAAGACTGAAGTGAGCTCTTCTCTAGGCTGAACAAAGAGCTCACCTGCTACAGCCCCCTGACCATCCTGATGTCCCTCCATCACACTGACTTCAGTATGTCATTGTCTTTCTCAAACTGGAGAGGCCAAATTCAAACATAGCACGTGAAATGTGGTCTCAGAAGCACCAAAGGGGAAGAATCACTTCCCTGGAGCTGTTGGCTACGTGCCCGCCAATGCAGCCCAGCATGGGCTTGGCCTTTTTCCCTGCAAGAGCACACTGCTTACTCATGTTCATCTTGTTCACCAGCACCACCAGATTCATATTGTATAGCACTTCAGGAACAACTGGCAGGGGTGAGGGGTGGTGTTGGGGGGAGTGCGCTTAACGTGGTACTGGAAGAAAACACCTCACCATACTAAAAACAGACCTGCTTGAGAGACAAGGCAGTTCTAGAGTATCCCTGCTGCTGTGGAACTCATTTCATACTTGGGGACTACTGATTAAAAATGGACACAAGAGAATCAAACTTCTGCCCGCAGAAATATATAGAGTAATAAAATGGTTTGGGCTAGAAGGGTCCTTAAAGACAATCTAGTTACAACTACCCTCCCACAGGCAAGGACATCTGCCATTAGACCAGGTTGCAGTAAGCCCCATTCAAGTTGGCCTAAAACACTTCCAGGAATGGGGGATCCACAACTTCTTTGGGAAACCTGTTCCAGTGCCTCACCACCCCCACAGTAAAGAATTTCTTCCTAATATCTAATCTAAACTTACTCTCTTTCAGTTTAAAGCAATAGACCCTTGCCATGTCACTACATGTCCTTGTAAAAAATACCTCTGCAGCTCTCTTGCCAGCCCCGTTCTTTAGGAAGGCTGATCTAAATCTCCCTGGAGCCTTCTCTTCTCTAGGCTAAATAACCCCAGCTCTCTCAGCCTGTCTTCAAAGGAGATATATTAAATGAAGAAAAAGAATAAATTCCTTTAGCCTCTTTGAATCTGACAACTGGCACAACAAGAATGTGTTTACTGAAAACAGTGTTTTCAGACCTGATTGAGAATCTACATCATGTACAACTTTGAAATATTAATACAGGCAAGGAGTGACATGGACCCCAAACAACAATTAAAAAAAATATAATTAGCACTATTATGCATAACAAGGTTTCCAACAGAATGGTTAATTACACATGAATTTTTGTCCTTTTGGGAAAACACATCCATTCTATTCAACCAATTACCGCTGCCTCCATGTTCTCAGCACTCCTACACACCATGGTCTTTCTGTATACACAAGCCCCTGCAGGACTTTCATATCACTGGGTTATGTATTCCACTTCCATACAAACAATTACTCATAGATTCTATAGTTATTTTAACAAGCCATGATTTGTGTAACACTGATTCCATAAGTAAAACAAATGAGTATTCTACTTCAAATATTTCAGTGCTTCCTATTCATGATATTACTGGACTAGCTCCACAAAGATTAACCTTAAGAAGCAAAGCGTAACAACCATGTAAAATTTGCCTAAAATGAATTTTCATTCCCCCAAAATTGTTTAATACACACTGCCAGCAAGCCCTTCCAAACATCAACACTGCATTCCAGAGTGACAGGCAAGAATTTGCATTCATGTGCATCTCTGAATAATTACAGCTGCTTGGGTAGGAAATCTGTATGGTACTAAGGAACCCTGCTGTACGGGGGAAAATTCACTTGAGTTGTTCTTAAAAGATAAAATTCAAGTCCATGGATCTCGCTAACTAGCTCTCAGGGTTCCAAAAAAACCATAATACTGACAATTAAACCTCTGAAACAATACAATGCAAGGCGGTCATACGTAAGCCAGAAGATCAACAGCACAACCTGCATGGCATATTCCTCTTCAGGCAGAATGACTTGGCACAGTAGTAGTATTTCCTAAGGAAGTTACATCCTTAAGTCTTGACTTGCTGATGAATGTTTACACTTCCTGTTTGGATAGCATAGCAAAAAAACAGATTTAATACAAAAGCACCCTTCACTAAGCATGGGGCTCTATGGGAAACAAGAAATTTTTTCCCATTGGTTAAGCTAAGACATTTAATGGGCGTGCTTTCAGTACACAGAGTCTTTTTTACAAAATATTTAATAACATACCACTAGAAAACTGGACAAACTTCTGTCAAAATACAGGAAGGATTTTCATTTTGAATGAAACACTTGATAGTAAAATTATGTATAAAAAATACCCCCAAACAAAGCTTTTAAAATCCCAATAGTTAAATGCATGCTCAGTGAACCTTTAGAGCTGATATTCCCCTTCCCCTCCCACCTAATTATAATGAAACAATATGAAGATGCTTCATCGGTGAGTCAGGCAGCAGAGATCTGAGCAAGATCCAAACAGCTACGCAGTGCACAGCTAACACCATCCGCAGAAGAAACACGGATGTTTTCCATTTACATTCCCTAGCACTGATGCTAGATGCGAGCGATCAGTGCTGCTAGCTGGAGGCCAGGATTCAGGGAGTGAGAAGGATGCAAGGATGCAAGTATCCAAACACTGCCCTGGTGCAGCATGAGTCTCGCCGCCACCACCACCACGCTTATTCCGCACTACAGCCTTTGTGCCATCCCACTCAGTGGTTTACGTGATTGAGAACAGATGTGGCAAGACCACTCGTTTTCAATTATCAAACAAAGGCTGAAAGTTTCATCTCCAAAATGAAAAGCTGGCACACAATTTATCTGCTTCCTTACCGAGCCCTTGCTATCAGTAGCTCTGGGCATGAGGAAGGAGACTGTCAAATTAAACTAACCTCCCCACCAAACCCCAAAACCTCTGTAGGTATTTTTGAAGAGTCACTCATTCAAATGCTAAGACTTCCACGCCTTTTTTTTTCTTACTGCCTCCCAAAACAAGTTTTATATCTCAAAAGGTTAGTCCAGGTATGCCCACTGGGAGAACATGGTCAAGACTGCGTGTCATGAGGCAGCTGCATCTCCCTAGAACTTAGCCAAAAACCAGCTTTAATAAGGGTCTCCTGCTCCACAGCCCCACCTCCAAATCACCTTTCTTTCACAATGCAGCATATTTTTCAGTGACTGTTTTCCAAGGAGACTAGATGGAATACACCAGGCAGAAGCCAAAATGTCTGTTTCTAAAACTGACAGCATCAGGTTCAGTTGTCACATATCCCAAACTTGCTCCTCTTTTTGTTAATATGCCAGAAACACATTGCTGTTGCTATGCAGCTCAGCAAGGTAGTTTAAAAAAACCCACATCACACAACAAAACCCAGAACTCAGCCTCCCACCCACAGGATGTTTCTGAAACCCACGGAGGCTGGGTGCAAATTAGGCATTCTGAGACCCTTTTCGTGAGAGTGCTTGGGTGCAGCTTCAGAAGATAGCACTGTCTGAAAATCATCTCCATTTCCTTACACCAACTGAGTTGTCTGTGGAGTGGTGTTTTCTTCCCCTCTCCCTACATCCAATGAAGCTACTCCTCTCTTAGCCCCTGATTTAAACAAATATCCCCAACACCCAAGACATTGTGAAGGTATTTCCTTCAAGGAAGATCAAGTCCAGGTCAAGAGATGTAGCCCAATAATGTAAGCTGGGATTACTGAGGTTTCAAACTACTGATGTAGTATTGAGCAGAGTCATTCTCATAACCCTCAGAGACACATGCACTTCCATGTGATTCCCAGTTATCTTCATGCAGTTTCACCCTGTGGTTTTTGAGAGCTGAACTTACCCAGGAGAAGATACCAAAACAGCTCTCTCTAGGCAGAGTACTCCCTAATCAGAAAACAAGATTAAAGAAGAGCAGCAGCAGCAGTGATAGGAAGACAGCTTTATGAAAGTGAAAGAAGAGAAAATAGAGGGTACCTGAGCTCTCAGGAACCAAGAAAAGATTTCTGCATGGTCCCTTTCAATGCTGGCTAGTAGCTGCCAGCTCTAACTCATCAGAATGGTCTTATCCACAGCTGGTAACTACCTCGTTGCAATCCTGGTGCTTGACATACAAAGGGCTTATCACAAACACCACTTTTAGAAAAGCTCAAGCCAAATTTACAGGGTGTGATTTATGTTGTTTTGTTGCTGGGTTTTTTAAACATTTGCTATTGCCTTTCTCCCGCTTTCAGTGAATTCTATGGCAAAATGCTCATAATCTGCAATAAAGCTGTTAGGTCAAAAGCAAATGTCTCTGAAAATAATGATTCAGTTACTAACATATTTAGCAGCATTCGCTTTGACTAGCATTTACAGTTTCAGAAGTCACACCTGTCTGTAAAGTGAAGTGAGAAGACAACTCACTGCTTTCACTCTGTATTGTCTTCCCAGTTCTCAGCAAGGTTGGGCCTTAATATATTAATTTTATCAACACAAATGGTCTTCTTTACTTTAGTGGAACTACCTGCCTACCATATTCAATGGAACCTAATTTTAGAGCAAGAAACTCCTTCTGCCCAGAGTAAGGCGAAGCCATAGGTCTCTCTGTGAACCCTGCATAAAGCCACACATGTGTGGAAGGCAGAGAGTCACTGGAGACAGGGGCACGTCCTGCGGAGGGAAGGATGCTCTCTGCTGCCCAGGGCCAGCCTGCATCCGGCAATTCACTGGGAGCTAGGAAGGCAGAGACCAAAACAGATTTCGTTGTAACATAAATCTCAACTTTCAGCATGGAAGTTATCAGCTCATACTGCTGGAAAAGGCAGTCAGATATGCTCTGTAACACCTCACAGCTTATTTCAGCAGTGGGTGAGGAAATCACCACTTCTGTCCAGCTTTCATTTGTATGCACAGCACCATCATTCACTGGTGGCTTACACAATGATTTCTTGAAGGAAGACAACACTTAGGAAAACCAAATATTTAAAAAAGGTAACATTAGAAAGGTCCACACTCAGAGATAAAAACTGAAACAAAAATACTCCTTCCTTTTAGCTTAGTGATTTGAAGAAAAATAATCAGGAAGTTGGCCCTCTTTACACCCACTTTGTCTAAGTTCTGGGTATAAAACTAAATATAGCCAGGAAATGAAAGACCAGAAAACCATTTTTTTAGCAATGCACAGAGACAAACCAAAAGTTAAGTGCAGTATCCTACAAATGAGGATGCAACAGTTTGCTATTTTAGAACCAGGGTGGTTTTGGCTAGTTATATCATTCAAACCTGGATGTGTTCAAACTCTTTGTACAGTCAGGTTTTAAAACTATGACAAGCTGACCAACCACACAAAATGCCTGGATTCTGGCAATAAAAGCAGTGCAAACATATCCTATTTAAAAATTCTTCACATAGCTGTTGATTTGGTTTCTCATTAAATTTTTTCAGCCTTCTTTGAACACGGAAGTAAAACTAGAATTAAATGCAGTGTCGTTCTCAGAAATTACCCCAAATCTAATTCAGAACAACAAAAAGACACCTCAGTACCAAAAATACTTCAAACTCAGTCTCCTGATCTGGAGCACATGAAACAGAATTTCACTAGAGCAATACAGACTGATTACAGTTATTAACTCTGAAAGGTAACATCACCCTGTGACTAAATTTTATGCCAAAGTGCCTGGTTTCTATTTACCACCTAAGTAAAGCTGGATGAGAAACTTAACACCTTGGGCCTGTATGTCCCAGTCTGCACAGTATAATATGTCCTTTGGAAGACTTGGAAAAACTATTTGTGGCTTTGCATATGGAGCACATGGTTTGGACTCGTGTATAGATTCAATTCCCTGCTGCATCCTCAGCTCAGTGGATAACTTACGGCAACTCCTTCCATGTCAGCCTCCTAGTCTGTAAAAAGTTATAAACTGAAGCTGTTCATAAATCTGCTTCTGGAGTTGGATATCAAATCTTTAGTAAGACCTGCTATTAGAAATTGCCTTTTTTTTTAGATCTGAGAATATTCACCCTGATAAACACAAGTTTTCTGATCAATAAAGTCTACTTCTGTTTTAAAATATCTGTGAAACAGAACATGTTAGAAGTCATAAATTGAGAAAGCATTTCTGATAGTACAGGAGACAGGGACTCAAAGGCAAATACTGAGCCTTTACACATATGGTAGATATAGGCTGACCTAAGAGTAAAGCTGCAGTATGCACAAGTGTTTTGCAAGCAAAGTACATACTTCTAGCTTTGTACAACTAGCTGCTGGTCCGATGTTAAGTTCCAAGGTGTATTTAACAACATATTTATTCCGTATTCCTAGATATCAATGGAATAAGCCAGCCCAGCAGAGGCATAGCAACTTGATGTGTCATACGGTGAGGTCACACAAGCTGCTCCATAAAGTTGCTTCGAAGTCAGCAATGGCACTGACAGTCCAGTATGGTTGTAGGCACTACACTGATGGTATTCATGTGTTATACTTTGTGATCTCCTGCTGCAGCTCAAACTGGACAAGGACCAAACTCGCCTAGATAGTACAGGTTTTCATGGAAGTTAAAATCAGATTTTTTTCCAGTACCAAGGAGAGGTTTCACAACAGGTTTCATATATTTTCTTTAACGTTCCCCTTCCATTATGCTTGACTTTTACTTCCTAAAGTACTCAAAGCTACAGATGAAAGCAAGTTAAGTATCATTCTCTCCCCTGGAGAAAGGGAGAAATCAACAGGTATGGGTGCCATGACTGTGCAGATCAAGGGAAGTTTCCACAATGAAAAATGAAACTTAACAGAATTCCCCAGGGGAAATTTCTATTTGTGCATTAAAGGTTTATTTCTGAAATATATTCAACTGGATTACTTATTTACTGCCCAAAAATAACTGGCAATGTTACCATCAATAGTTCTGTATTCCTTTATATTGCTCTAGAGAAGTATACAAATGGATTCAAATCCCTACAACACTCAGGAATACTTCTATGGATGAAACCCTATTCAAAAGCAGGAAAATGTCACAATTTCTGGAAAACTATGCAAGGATATAGTTATTTCTGTCATCAGGTGCTTAACACAGCAGCCTCACAAAATATCTTTTCTAGACACAGTTCGATGTATGACAGGCAGAAGGACAAGGAAACTGACTTGTTGATGGCTGCAGAAAAACACATACAAACCTACTGCAAAACAAAAATGGAGAACCCCACCTAACAGAGGTTTTCCAAAGAACCCTTCTGAAGTGAGACAGCAATCAGTAGCAGCTATGACATGTCAGAATAACTAGAGACAGACACATGGTATTTCAAATCTATTTCATATTTCTGCTTAGGTGCATGATGGAAATACAGCTTTCCTCTAAAGCAGAACCTTGTACTACTCAGCTGAAATTTAGATACAGTGAGAGTTCCAAGCTTTCTTCAAGTAAAAATAGGTCCTTACAAAAGCAACATTGATGCTTTGTGCTAAATGTGTGCATTGGGGTTCCACTGTGCAAAGTATCAGCATTTTCAGAGTGAGACATCTGTATTTTGGGCAATTCAAGCAAAACACACACTAGGGTCTCTGACGCACTTGGCCATCCCCCGTCAGCGTGTGGCTAACAATGAGATTCACTGTTAAGGTTATTAATGGTCAGCTATGCCGATAGCGGCTCTGTCACTCCTCAGCAGAAGAAATAATACCGTGATATTTTTCAGACAAACAAGCCATGTCATCCACATTTGTTTTCATCTAATCGAGCCTACAACTCGCCACTTTAGTCAGATATTTGAGAGCAGCATCATTTCCTGCTGCTCGAAAATCAGCTTTAAGGGGCGTGTTCTCTGCAGAGGCACTGCTTGCTGTCACCCAGGCAGCATTTAAAATAACTGTGTATTGGCACAAGGGGAACTCCCGGCCGTATTATCACCCTTCGAGTCGGCAACAAGGAGCACATCAAACCAGTTGCGTTCCGGGCTGCGCCGCGACCCTTATCAAACAATGCAAACAATTTTAATGAGCTTATCTGCCGGAACACATTGTCAGAGATGCTAATGCAGAAGCGCTGCCAGCAACGCATGCCAGACGATTCGTCAAAAAAATGCCTACAACTGCGACAAAAGACGTGTGTGTGTGTGTGTGTCCCCCACCCCAAAACCGAGGAACGATAAATAAACACAAAATGGGGCTGAGAGGGAGCGGGGGGCGGGGATGGAGCCGCCCTCCCCCGCGCAGGCACCGGGGACACTGTCACCCCCTGGGTGTGCGGGGGTCGGCGGTCACCCCAGGGGTGTGCGGGGGGAGGCTGTCACCTCCAGCGGTGTGCGGGGGGTGGCTGTCACCTCCATGGGTG
>JAWWEE010000074.1:108473433-108516019 GCA_035221455.1 Xenops minutus | reverse complement strand
CCACGGGGGAGCGGGGGGAGGCTGTCACCCCCACGGGGGAGCGGGGGGCGGCTGTCACCCCCACGGGGGAGCGGGGGGCGGCTGTCACCCCCCCGGGGGAGCGGGGGGTGGCTGTCACCCCCGTGGGGGAGCGGGGGCAGTGCCCGGAGCGGCTCTCCCGGCCGGGCAGGGTCTGTCCGCCCCGCCATCCGCGGCCGCCGCCTCCCTCTCCCCCTCCCTCCCTCCCCGCTTCCCTCCCGCTCGGCGCCGCCTCCCGCCGAGATCCGCAGCGAGGTGCTGCGGCTCTTTTCCACGGGGAGCTGGCTGCCTGCGCGCACGGGTGCGTTCTTCCCCTCCCTTATTATTTTACCTCTCCCCGGTTTTTTTATGTTGTTTTTTTCCTCCTTTTTTTTTTTTTAAATTACCATTTTGACCGCGTTTCTCCCGCCCGGGTGGACACGCGGGCTGCGCGGCCGGACAATGCGGGGCCGGGGCGGGAGCAGGGGGCTGCAGCCCGCCCTCCTTATGCAACCGCGCGGCCGCCGCGCCCCGGCCCCGTGTGCAGTACCTGTAGGAGCGCTCCCCCCGCACCGTGTGCTTCCGGAAGGGGATGATGGTCCCGTTATCCTGGATGATGTCGTTGTTGTTCTCGCCATTTGGGGACAGGGCTTGGGTCGGTCCGGGCATTGGCGCTCCCGCCGCTCCGCAGAGCCCCGCGCTGCTGCCGCTGCTGCCGCTGCCGCTGCCGGTGGTGTGCGGAAGGTGGCGGCACCGCCGGCGCTCGCCCCGTCCGTCCGTCCGTCCGTCCCTGCCGCCCGGCCCCGCCCCGCCCGCGCCGCCGCTACCGCCAGCGCCGCACGTGACCGCCCCTCGCCATGGCAACCGCCCGGCGCCGGGAACGCGGCGGCCCAAGGAGGGAGGAAACGGGGAAACAGGGAAGGCAGGGAAGGCAGGGAAACAGGGAAGGCAGGGAAGGAAGGGGCGGCCGCCCCGCCCCGCGCCCCCACACAAAGAGCCGCTCGCCCCCGGGCGTGCGGGGCTGAGCCGTGCCCCGCGCTGCCCCGCAGCCCCCGCGCACCGCCCGCCCCCGCGGCCGCGCCCCGGCCCCCCGCGGCCGAGAGACCGAAGCCCGGCGCCCCTCCATCACCCTCCGTGCCCCGGTACCTCCGCATCATCCGCCTTTTCGGCACAGCACGGAGCGGTGGGCGCTGAAGCTCCTCCTCCCGCAGGAGCGGCCGCGCCGAGCCGCTCGGGTACACGCCGCCCCGCCGCGGCAGGGAACGCCGCCCCGCCCGGCCCAGCAGCGTCCCCCGCAGCCGCAGGGGCCGGGGCCGCGGTGGGCATCACTGTCCCCGCCGCACAGAGCCGGGGCCGCGGTGGGCAGCATCACTGTCCCCGCCGCACAGAGCCGGGGCCGCGGTGGGCAGCATCACCCCCGCCGCACAGAGCTCGCCTGCGCTGGCCACGGCTGCCGAGAACCCTACACTGACTGCTGGGTGTGCTCCACACGGCAAACACTTTATGAACAAAGGAGTACATGAACACTAAATGACGTGAGAACACAAGGATGGCAAAAAGCATGGACTCCTACTAACAGAAAAGCATAAGAGGGTCTAAGTTAATTTATGCTGTTTTTTTCCTGGTTCCTGTGTCTGCTACTCCACCTGCATTCCCACCCCAAGCACCAGCATGTCTGAGCTACCACCCTGCTTACAGCCTCACTGGGGAGCACAGTACACTACCTGTCAAGCTGCACTGCACATTTCCACCCTTCTCCTGCTCTCAGGCTTACACACAAAGACCATTTGATGGCACAACCTTTCAAATCTTGCTTGGGTCAGAAACAAGAAGGGAAAAAACCTGCCAAGGCAGTAGCACTGAAATTCTGGCACTGGTAGCACGACCATTCACACAATACTCATCTCTGCCTCCCCTTCATCTAAAAGGGATTTTTATCGTTCTTGATCCATTTACCTCTACATAGCTCTATGATTTCTGCATCTCTCCCCTTGCCTAAATAGAAATGCCCTTCAAAGTTTGACACTAACCACAGGGCAATGCTGGTCATCTTCAGGAGCAGATCTGAACTTTGCTGTGGCCAAGCCTGCCTACCTACCCAATAGTGGATCAAAACTCACACATTTACCACACTAGAAAAACAAACTATCCAACTGTTTACAAATTGTTTTCTCTAAACAAAAAACAAGAGCGACTATAGGTACAGTCTGTAAACAACTCTATATGGCCTCAAGGCTGTTAGATGCAAAATATGTGGGCCAGTCTATCAACATATGAAAAAATACATGGCTCCAAATTCAACTTTCTTTTAAAATGAGTTTTAAGGCAGCAGGTGAAACAAAAAGAGCAATGTAAGCTATATTGCTTACATACAAAGCTAAGAAATGCCATATGGTGATTAAATATCAAAATAATCTAATAATCTTTATCTGCCAGACATAACCCTACATGCTCTGCTAGGCCACGAGCAGCAAAACACTCTGCAACCCTAACTCCTGAAAATATTTTTATTTCTTCACTAGTGGCAAAGAACAGAAGCTTCTTTATTGAAGTCTCCAAAACTGTTTAAAACATGGACTGACAAAGCTATAGAAGTACTGGTGAAGAGAGCATGGTAACCTCACTTCAGACCCCTTCTTGCCTCTGCATTAGGATTCAAGGTCAGAGAACAAATGCTGCCTAAACACAGTACCTTACTTTTATGGAGGCTGAGCCAAACCTCAGCCAAAGAAGCTTGGCAGTGGTTTTCATAAAGCACATGCTTCTTTGGTCTAGTACAGCCTGGGAGGCACAGGGTGCAATATGGATTCCATATGCATGGCACTCCCCCTACTTAAATCTCTGGTTTTGGGCACTGTGTAGCCCGTAACTGTAACTCTTACCTTTATGTGCTGGAAGCCACCAGCATCTTTTTTTCCACTTTCATTATTCCAAGCTAAGAGGTCCCACAAGAAACAGGAAACCTGTTGCTGTTATTAGGTGTCTGTGCATCTATGCTGCCTTTATAGATTTTTACATGTAGCAGGCATACAAATAGAGAAGCAACCTGAAGAATAAAAGGTCAGCATGGTGTTGATAAAAAAGCCCCATCTACGGTATGTTGAAAGTACTGAAATCTAGTACTCACATGTGATATGCAGACTAAGCAAAACAAATAGCTAGGAAAGCAATTAATGCCAAAGGGTGAAATTACAAAACCTTATGTAATAGATCTTCAGCACTGAGAACCACAGAAGCAATGGCTGTAAGTGACCTACAGAGGTCATCCAGGCCAATCTCCCACTCAGAGCAGGATCATCATCAACACGAGATCAGGTCACATTTGATGACATGATCATAATACATCCAAATCTCAAAAATCTCCAAGGATAAAGATGTTACAGGCTCTCAGGGCCACCCACTCCCATGCCACATTAGCCACACAGCAAGTCCCTGGTGTGCTGCTGATGCAAAAAGCACCACCCTATCCCAGCACATGCATTCCAGTTCTGCTGTGGTGAACCAGGTACAGTGAACACTAGCAAGGACTGGAGCAGGCCTAAAATTCTCTAAAATCTGCTTGCTCCTTACTCCTGAGAGCTCAGTTCCCCTCTCCTTATTTGCTCTAAACCTCACTTACTGCAATAGAAAGGCCACGCAATGAGATTTATAATGCCTGAGAGTGAAATCCTCTAAAAGCCCAAAATACAGCTTTAGGAAGACCTCAGGCATGTTCAAGCCAGTATTTTATATTTGGCTTTATATAAGAAGTAATCAATGTACAGCCTCTGAAAACAGAGGTGATGGCCACACTAGAGACTTCTGCTGGTGGATTTGTGAGAAGATTAAAAAACACACATAGATTTAGGGACTATTGTATGTGACACAGCCAAACTATAAACGCAATTAATGACTGCAGAAATTCCCCACCGCTTGGATAATTTTGGGTTGGTGGGAGCAATAGGGAAATAAATTAAGGAAAAAAATGTATCTAACCCTTGAGTGGCCAAGAAGCATCCATCATCTCTGATATCTCTATGCACATTCAAGCTTGTGATATTCCTACAGCTTTAAACTGTAGCAAACACCACGCAAATAAAGTTATTTTGGCCATGTACATCACTTTTCTGAGGAGTTTCATGAACATTCCTGTCACAAGTGTAGCTTTTCCAACTGGGAAAAAAGCCTAAGAAAACCAGATTTCAGAAAACAGTTAGAAGATAGCAACAACTTCTGGAAAGCAGCGGTCCTGAGAAATGGAGTATGCTTTTCTAATTTAACTACTCTCATAGTCTTCCTTTATCAGGACAAAGATTAACAGAATTCTGCAAAGCCACAGATTTACACACTGTGGAGTAAAATCAGTTATTTTGAGCACTCAAGTATGTGTTTATCAGAAACCATGCAGAAACGGCTCTCCCTCCTGAAGGAGTTGGCGAAGATTTGATTTCAAGTTTAGATTTGAAAATAAGTGAATAATGCAAATGAGGAAGAAAGTTTGGGAACAGCTAAAAAGTTATTCTGTTAAGTCTTGGTTGTTCAAAGAAGTCCTAGTTCATTAAGGTACATACACATACTTTATTCCCAGCATGAGTAGATTCAGTAAGATGGGTATAACCATGAGGATACTTAATTAGGCTGCATGAGAACCAGCCTAATTTCTTAAGTTGCATCTAGTAGATTAAGAACAGAAGATTTAGGAGATCCAGATTTGCATGTTATCTGTGGGAAGTACAAATGAGGTATCTGCAACTGGAAGTCTAACACAGACCACTGGCTTGCACCAGCCTAAGTCAGTAATAAAACACCGCGCAGAAACATCCCTAAAGGAATCAGCAATAGCAGTGTTACTAACACACTAAGCATATATCAGACATGATATGGTGTATGGTAAGTTTCAAGCTGACCTGGGTTACACAGAACTCACGTTTCTATTTCACTGACATCCTGTCAACAGCACTGATCAGCCCAAAGAAAAACTCCCACTGTGGCGTAAAATCACTTCGAGTGAAAATTTGAAACTGTAACTTTATAGATTGTCTTTGTTTACACAGCATTGAATGAGTTCTCCCACCTCCATCCCGTTACCTCATTCCATGCCTTAAATTTCAGGGCGCCTTACATTTAAACTCACCATACCAAACAGCAAATGATAATTTTGTCAGGACAAAGAAAGACTGCATGAGTTGTATTAAAACAGCTACTTATCACTCCAGACATCCTGTAGACAAAGAATGAGCTTCCCACCCTTGGGGATTCTAGTGTTGCCACTTTAAGCAAAGTCTTGATTATTTGCCTTCCCTGGAGAGAGACAGATAAAGAGAAGAAAAGAAAGAGAGGGCTGTCCCAATTACACAATGTGCATGGACCACATCCCTATGAAGTAATTCAAGTCTATTTTTAAATATACAGACATATTTATATTTCAGAGGTCACATTTAACATTTTAAGAAGTGTTCTGTGCCTGTGAGGAAGAGTAAAACAAATCTCAGAGTCTTTGCCAGCTAAGCATTCTTGAAAATTTAGTCTTATAAGCTGCAAATCCAATCCGACCATTAGTGTATGAACTGATCACTAACAAGAGACATCTTGAAACACCAGAGACTGGGTGTTTGCCTTTAAAAAGGCCGCAGTTACTTTTTATAGTTACTGTAGAAATTAAATGGAAACCAGAGAATTAATTCAAGAGTTAAACACTGTCTAAAACCAAGGATTTTTATGTTCACAGGAAGAGGATTTCAGAAACCCTTGAATAACAGGTATTTTGAGTTACATACTTTTAATATTCTTAGAATAAAGTTAATAAATAGGTTTAGTGGACATTTATTAAATCCAATTAGCTAAATCCAGCTGCTTTAAAGAATAAACTCTCCAAATTCCTATTTAGAAAGAAGCACTCTTCAGTATACATCAAAGGACTCCCTACAGAAAACATCACAAGTTCACACCGAACAGCCAAAACATTTTTATCCAGCATTTTCTACATAACAAAAAGCTCCAGTGAGAGCAGGAAATACTTCAGTGAGAGATGGTTCCAAAGTGAAGAATTTTTTCTTCCATTAACTCCAGACCGGCACCAAATTTGGAATTCTTTAGTGTCTCTTATATTTGTCTTACAGCCACTCAGCTATAGAAGAGTTTCGGACACACCTTGGGGAACTGCTCTTATCTTAAAAACCTGTAAACGGAGGCTGTGATCAATAACTGTTTGGAGTAAGGACTCCTGTGTAAGTAAGGACACTGCATTTAATACTGATTGAAAAGAATGGAGATAAGAGATTCACTCACTGCTCGTTCAGGTGAATTTAGGTGAGATTGTTTGGCTGGAGCTCTGCTAGATGTGCCATTGCTGCTTCCATTGGCACTGAAGTGTTAACTAGTTTTCTAGGCTTGTTTGGTCAGAGTTCAGACGTAATGATTATAAAAAATCAAAATAAAAACATTTAAAATGCTCAGATAATCTGGATTCTTAGACTTTTTCAGAGACTGACAAAATTTTAATCAAATGAAAGTGAGATTAGTGTTTTAGAAGAGAGGGATTTGGGATTTTCATGTTTCCATACACTACAGTTTATTCCTGTTACCACTGGGGAAAGTCAGAGCTTCAGATATTCGTATCTTAAACAAAACAAGTTATAAATGTAAAAGCCTGCAAGGATTTGGAAATGTGAGAGAGCAAGTCTAGAATGTCTTTAAATATTTTCAGCTGTTGAGGAATCTTTGGCTCTCTTGGGGCTAAAAGGGGTGTCTGGATAAAGGCAGAAAGATGACAAAATCAGATGGGAGTGAACAACCTACTTTTCTGATGTTCTTTCTTACTGTTCTACACTGAGAATATCAGCAATACTTTGAAAGCATTTCAGTCTCGATATATTTCATAAAAGCAACATTGGAACCTGAAAGAAGGGAGAAGCTTTGCAACACTTCGTGAAAGGCAGAAGTTTCTACTAGACTGATACCTTTACTGGTAGACAATGATTTTCAACACATTGCATGACTGCTGAAAACTTGGCATTGGTATTACATACTAAGAATTCAAGAATTGTTAATAATGCCCTTTGGGATCAGTGATTCTCTGTTCCTACTGTAAAACAGGTGTTGTGAAGCTGATAGGCAATTTATTTGCAAGTTATCCAAGTAAGTTAATGCTCTGCTTGACTATCTGATACTGCATTAACACAAGGAGGAGTTTCAATGCTTTGGAATGATTATTGGCTAAGATCTGTCCAACATAGAGTGTTGCACCTTGTCTAATGTCAGCATTACAGATACCAAATACATGCAGCTTGCACAGGGTTTATAACCCATAACAAGGAAAGTTACATTTATCAATACTTACCAACCTGTACTGATCTGTCCAAAATGCTCACCACTGCTCAAGAGGAAAGGAGAAGGCTGGCACAAGAAAGTAATGATTACAGCAGCTGGCCAGTTAAATTTTTGGATACCTATTACTGGATCAAGAATGTTTCAACTAGCTGACAGAAAGGACTGAATCATTACAAACCAGGATTTGAGGGGGTTACTTTGTCCCAGGAAACTGTTAATTTGGTGTCTGTCCTCCCACACCCAGCAAAAAGCCAACATAAACAGTATTGCATGCTCTAGCTAATGTGAAAGAAATACAGAGACCATTCATGCCTGACTGGGATCAAAATTGCACTGCCAAGTCATTCAGTACTGTGTGAGTGTTTCTGTGATTGCAAACTGCAGCCCAAAAGCCCAGTGCCTTGCTGCAAAATACTCCACGCAGTCTCCTCAGGACCTTACAGCATGCTACAAATCATTATCTTCCAGAGCCAATGTGTCTCACATGCCCATCAAATTAGCAAATACCAAGAAGTTACACAGAAAACTGTATGCTTTTTTGTTTTTATGCCACCTTGCCCTTTCTCTTGATAACTGCTTTTCATCTGGGACATTCATAGCATTTTACAGAAACTAGTTTCTGTCAGCTTTCCTTTTACAAGTACAGAAGCAGACCCTGCTGTTATGACCACCTTCCTCAAAACACTGTCACAAGTCTGTGCAAGCTTCATCCTCATCACCACTATGGTGGGTTCCCATCCTTTCTTCCGTGTGTTGCTTTCTAACTCTTGCAGTACTTCCAGCTCTGCAGCTAAGCCAATCCGATCCCTTTTCTCCACTGCTACAACTATATGCATGCCTCCTCCCTTTTATCCCAGGATTTCTTCCACACCTGAGGTTTCCCCATTGTTCTTTCTCCTATTCTTTCCCACTCTTCCTTTGTCAGGCATAATCCTTTGTAGGCTTGGGCAATTTCCACTTTCCTTCCTCAGCCACCTGCAGAGAGCCTGGGTGAAATTGGTTTCCTTCCCTCAGACAAGTCTCCAGCACACTTACTGTCTGGCTAACATATTGTTATTAGCTAATTCCGTCTCATTTCATCCAGGCCGAGAGGAATGAGCTGCAGTACTTGCCTGCTAAGGTGCATACACATTCACAAGCAGCCATCCCAAGAAGTGCCACCTGTATTTAAGGGCTGCATAAGAGCCACAATTCACACACCTCGAGTGACACATTGCTGCCATTAACACACTGAAGAGCCAAATCCCCTGAGGCACCTCAGCGCCTTTGAAAAACTAGGTTGAGAGGATTTGCTTGTGATCACTAGCTTACAGAGAAATCAGGAAGCATTTCCTCCTCGGGCTAGAGCAAATATATGTATTACATACAAGATTTTAAAACAAAAATTCGTCTTACCATTCAAACAGACTTGCTTTTAGATATTTCAGGCTCCTTCCAAGTCAAATGCAAGCATCTGAGGCATTCTGCTCTTTACTTTCTGAGAATTTCCAACATACATGCTTTTTTACTTGCCGTTAAGGATTTAGACCTGTAACACACTTTTAAGTAATAGTTTCTGTTTGCAAACACTAGAGCATTTGGGAGCAAGAAACTCAGTTCTGTGGCTATAATTTAGTTGCTACTTAACACAATACTCTTACTAATCTGAAGGTTTTAGTTTCCTCACTTATTGACGAAAAACAGACTTTTTCCATTGGCAAGTCAACGTTCATTATCATCTTAATGTTTGTCCTAAGTCTTTATGAAGAGGAAAAATAATTTTCACAGAGAGCTTTAATCACTTTACACTTATATTAGTAATCTGAATTAAAAAAAAAAAAAGAATATTTGCAAACTGTGACAAGAAACTTATCTTGCTGACAGACATTTCCCAAGAGGACTTTTGGAGCTTGATCTATTAGACCAAGTTTCCATTAATACTTTATTAACCAAACTCTAGATTGCTTTATTTAGATACTGAGACCCTACAGAAAGCTTACATAACGTTTTCTGAAAGCCTGAAATTTCAAAGTAGCCAAAAAATGTCCTTGCCTCGTTGTTAAGAGTTAAAACTAGCTGGGAGAAAGCTATTGCTGGTCTGATTTAGTAGAAGGTGCTTCTGTTAAGAGCAACACAGAGAAGTACTGGGGGCTTGAGTAGGAGATATAAAGAGGCAAGAAAATTTTCAACCAATGTACAACAGTACATATTCCTTATGAAGTTAAATTAACAGCTTTTAAAACCCCCACACACATAGTAATTAAATTAAGAAAATTGCTGCCACAAATGTGTGGATCAGGTGGGATACCAGCTGAATTAATACCATGACTTTATTTAAATACAGGGAACAGATTAAATATAATATAAAGCTCACACCCCTTCTCTAAAATAAAGGAAGGGCCATTAAAAATGTACACATCTCCATTCTGAGCAGAAAAGAGCATAAAAAAAGTCCATGATCTTTCTGAAAAGATAAACAGCTGGATTTACTTGCTTCCATTAACCAATGACCCACTTGTCAAACATAAGCTGTAGATTTAAAAGAGTGATTATGTGAAGCCTCTTACATTATACAAAAAAAGATCCTAGCTATGAAATCAGATCAAGTCTGAAAATACTTGAGCACAGTCAATATTTTTCTTTTATACAGACACAGGACAAGAATTAGTTATTTGTTTAAAAACCTACAACATGATGTAATGTTGTATCCTGTAGCGCTGTTCAGAAGGCCTTTATCCCATGCATCCCTTTCAGGTCATTACTGGTGTGCCAAATCCAGACCTTTTGTAAGAGGATGAAGCTCTTGGAAGCCATTGTATAAATCTGAATATTGGGGCATGGCCAGCTTCCTTCTATAGAAGGAAGAGATAGAGATGGAAAATTGTTGCTTAAAACCATTTACCCACAGTAAAAGGTAACCATGACATGTACCTGGCCTGTCTAACCACTCAGAGAGGACTTTTAACAGCGGTGGCAGCTGTGCGCACTTTGGTGGCAGATCTCCAGCTGAGGCTTTTAAGGCCCAAGCCAGCTGCTGTTGACTTTGCCCACATGTAAGCACCTCCCACCACATACCTGTTTCTGTGCCTGCTTCAGGCTCAGGTAGGAACACACATGCAAGATGCTACAGATGATTACAGCATTTGGGTTTGAGCTCAAGCCCTGAATTAACAACAGGGCAAATGTATCAAGGACAACAAATTACTAGGTCCCAAGACCTGAAAACCTCTAATTTTGCCGCCTTGTACTGTAACACAACAGCATTGTCCACAACAGTGGCCTTCCTGCACTTGACCTAAAGCTAAACAAGTCTCTAAGAAGGTCGAAGAGGCCATTATTACAGGGAACATTTTTACTGTAAGGACAACTTACATGTTGCTTCCACCTGACCTCATTAGTGTGCTGTGCATTGCCAGTGACTCCCTGACTCCCACTTTACCATGACTCAGTATATAGGGTGGTTTTCTGCAATCTGCAGGTCATGGAGCAACTCAACTATGTAAGAATCCGAGCAGTCAGCTAATGAAAACCAAAGTTTCCAGCCCCAGTGATTGCAGAGAAATATTGAAAAATGCTGATACTTGCAGCCTCTCCAGCCCTGGATTTTGCTCCACTGCTGGAGGCCCTGAGCTCCTCAGCTCAGCATCCCAGTGCCTGATGTGCAGGTGCAGGCTTTAGCAGCAGTGTGGGAAAAGAGGCCAGGCAAGCTACACAAAGCCTACCACACCACAGGAGAAGGTCACATGCACTTCACAGAGCAGAAGATACAGATGGGAACACAATCATGGCACTCCAAGCTCCACATGCCTTCCAGCTCATCCTACAACAGCATTTTGGTTTCAGCTCAGTTTTTTGTCGTATTACTCAGCAGCACTTGAGGGTTACCACTGTGCCAGACCATCCCTACTGTTTCACATTTCTTTCTCCATCCCTGTTGCCTTTGTCTTTCCTTCCGTAGATGAAATACAGGGATACTTTACCATTTTACTGTTGGCACCTTATGAACTTTAAAGTGATAAGCAAGTGATGACGCTTGCAGACAGCATTGCAAACAGCCTAGCAAGACATACACTATGAGGAAAAGGTCCTCTATTTTTCTAACACATTCAGCCTGATGGCAGACTTGGGATGACTGTACAGAATCAGGATAGGTCCTACACATATACACAAGATAATATTTATAAAAAATGGCTTTGAAAAATGACAGTTATTTTTAAAGCATCTGAATGCACTATAAATACTTGACATATCTGACAAGGCCTAATATTTTTCAAGGTCCTTAGGTTTTTTTCTTTCTCCTTGAGCAAAACTCAAATCATTACTTGAACCATCCTTTAATAAGCATTCTCCAACTTTTTAATGAAGCGCTATTGATAGGCAAGATGCAGAAGGCAAAAAAAGATTACTGGGAACAAGGGTCTCTCTTTTTTTGCTATTTTGTATATTATCATGTCTTCAGCAGTCATGGCATAAAGTAGCACCATTTTGTAACCTCTGAACAGTCACATTGTGTATAAAATAATAATAATAATAATAAAGGTTTCTAACATTGTGAGCACAAAAGGTACTAGTGGCAAGAAAACAGTGCCTTTTCCTCATTACAGTAGAAAATGAGGTTTCTATTTAATAAAAACCCCAACCACAAAGCTATGTGTGTTTGTAACTGTAAATGTATGTCAGTGCTGTTGACAGCTTCTGTGTTAGAAGGGATCTCATTATTAATTCTGAACAAAACCACACGTTATCTCTTCGAAAAGCAAAGTTACGTTCCTGATGAATCATCAGCTGCTTTGCTGAGCTCCTGTGGGATAATATTTGGTATCAGGCGCTGGAAAAATAAATACCACCCAAAAGTTCAGAATATTTTCAGACAGCACCATAAAAGGCTATCCAAGCTACCCAATTCCTAAGTTAAGAAGGGAATGGGACTGGTGAGTACACAGCCAGAAACAAACATTCCATTTGGTTAACTTTGCTCTCTCAGGTTCAGGCTTTAGGTCTCCAGTTTTCTCATGTTGGATCAAAGCAGCTATAAAGCATCTGTGTTCTATGCAGAACTGACTCCTAAACAGATGTCCTCCACTATGTTTTTGGGGATCTTGTGGTGTTTACACTGAATGAACATGCTTTAGAAATACTCTGCTCAGCCCAGAAGTCCACCTATTTTATACTTCTTCAGCCTTTTGGCCAAAGTTACAAAGCATCCCTTGCGGAAGTCAGGTCTTCTTAGGTGGACATTGTGGGGACCAGTTTGGAGAAATAAACAATGGGGAACTGAGCAGGAAACAAAGTGCCCTTATCTAGAAATACTGGTTTATTCTGCACTAGTGCTGGGAGGTAGGGACAAAGAAGTGAGAGGAAGTGCTTCTTTAGTTTGCCTGGTTTAGGTAACTATATGCACCTTTATCATAAATGACCAGAGACCATTTGTGTCTGCATGGAAGAAAAAAGCTCATACAGGCCTTTTTGTTCAGGTCTCCCCTGAGCAGTTCATGAATCAGTAGCTCATCATAGAAACATACTTTATATACATGTATATACACTTTATATACATACTTTTAATGCATTTGCTTTCTCTTCCCCTATCTCAAAACTATGGAAATATAACAGCTAACTCCTGAGGTAATATTCCAGTAGAAACCATACTTGCTTTCTAAAAGTGTTAGGGTATATTGTAATTGTTTTGGTGATAATATATCAAGCAAGGAATAGTAACTGCCAAGTCCCTTTATCTGTGTGTTGCATGAGAGCGCGTAATACAAGAACTTTAAAATTCCTTGGAAGTTCCAACATCCATCCCTCATGTTCTTATAACTTCATGAAAAAATACACCCATTTGTCAGGCTCAAAGGCACTGAAACCTGACCAGAGGGTTTCCTGAGTGAAGGCTAGCATATAATAGCATGTTACACGGATTTGGCTTTTGCAATTGTAATAGCTCAGCTAATTCTCTAGCAATATAATGAATCTCTGGTATTAGAAGGCTGATAGCTAGATCTTAATTTTGACATATAAAAGACCATTAGGACTAAGGGATTTGGAAGGAAAGGCTACACACTGAGCAGCAGTCCCTGGGGAATATACTGGAAAACTGTCTGTTGCTTCACAGAGAGGGTTACACGTTGCAGGAAATCTGCATGTCAGATAAGTTTCTATTAGCCAGGTAGGATGTAGTCTGCTTTTATAAATGTTCACTTGGTAGCTGTGCACTATCTCCATGCTCACAGTCTTCTTTAGATTTCCTGTTGTTTCCAAGTGCTTGTGACAATGCCAGTATAACCACAGTGACGAAGCTTGACTTTAAGTGGCAGCATCTACTTTGTGCCAGAGCAGAAAGCGACAGATGAAAACCTCCATGGCTCTGCACAGGGCATTGCCCTGCTGCACTTCCATCTGCAACACCTTCCCAGGAAGGGTTGCGTCCATGAGGGAAGGCATTACATTTTCCTAGCCCTTGCTCTCAGATGCCTCCCATAGTCTAGATCTATTGCTTCTCTGTTGAGGCATACTAGCCTCTTTCAACTGTATTATAGGCTGTTCTTCTCCATAGAATCCTCAAGTATACTTGAGACCTGCATGTCTGCTAATTGGTGTCTAAGTTACTCTTTTCTTGCAACCTGATGAACCTGGACTGTGTGGTTCCTCATTTAACTCTCCCTCTCTTCAACTCACCTCCATCTGTGCCAGCAAACACAGGATATTTCCCACAGAACTTATCCTGAATTATTTCTCATGTCTGTCATGAATCTAGAGAAATCATTCTGCAAATATATTTAAGGGTTGGGTTTTTTTGTAGGGCATTAAATAACTTGGAGCAAATTTCTAGTTTCACAGTGAAGCAAGTCTTTAAAATAGCTCAGACAAACCTTTTTCCTTTTAACTATAAAGCGCAGACAACATATCACTGCAAACTGAGATGTCTCCTACATCCAAAGTTAGCATTTACTTATACACTGTAACAGCTTTTCAAGCATTAGCACAAATTCAGCGGTATGTTTGAAAAACAAAAGTTCTTCATTACACAGCCATAGCATCATTTCAGTGCTATGCATGTGTTTATCACCAGCTATGAATAAATAAAACCCACACTGTATTACAAACCACTAATTCTGCAGCACATTCCTACCCAGGGAAAAGGCAGGTATGGTATCCAGCACACTACGGTGAGCACTGGCAATGGTGAATCTCTTCAAACAGAAGATTTAGTACCGGCTATCCTACACTCCCTTTTGGCAACAGTGAAGATTTCTTGTTTAACAGCACAGATGCAGCAGCAGTGATACAAGGGCAGCAAGTGATGGCACCCACAGGAAGCGCAGATCTGTTGCAGGCGCATCCTTTCTGAAGGCTTTCTAAACATTGCCACCTTGTGGGCCTCCTGTCTCCTAATATCACTGGTCCTTCCACTCTCCCCAGGTGCCCTGAGCAGATTTCACAGATGTCAAGGTGGAGGCTGGACTGTTGAAGTTAACATCCAACTCAGGTGGAATGCTATTTAAACTTCCATAGTTGGGGATCAAAAAAGGAATAGCACCTTAAAAATTCTGTCTGATATTAATTACTGACTCTGTATGTGACGCTTTGTGTAATTTGTTCTTTTTCACTTAACATTATGAAGGCAAGCACTAAAAATGTGCAGAAGAGCTAACATTTAACAAAACAAAAGGATATAATTTCTCAAAGCTCCCGAACAGAAGGGGAGAGGGAAGTTAAATTTAGTGTCCACCTTTAGGGTTTTTTTTTTTATTCCTTTCTGCTATCACTTCCTTCTTCAGTTAAAAAACCCCACAAATTATTTCCAAGAAGTCTGTGGCATCTAGTTTAGCTTTTGTCAGTTCTGTTTCATGAAAGAGAAATTTCTGATGACTTGAATCTATCAGTTACACAGTCAAAGATGATGCAAAGGAATATCACTTGTTATTGATACCAAACTTATTTAGTTACTGCCTTAGAGACATCAAACACAAGTTTTTGGGTACATTCTCAGTTGCTAGCACTGTAAAAAACCACATAGAAATGCACAAACATACTTACTTTGAGCATCCAAACACTTTCCCTGGTTGCCGGCTTGAATTATTCCTTGCAGCAATTTGGTACTGGGAAGAAAACATTAAAACCTTTAGTTCAACAACCAAATAGGAAAAAAAAAAGAAAAAAAAAAGAAGAAAACCCCCTCATTGGATGGTCTTTGTCTGTATTGGTTGAGCAGTGACGCAATAGTTGTATGCTAAAAATGAAACAAGAGGAGAAATCCTTCATTACAATGCCATAATTCAGCTGTGTTCACAATGGCTCAGTGTCTAACACATCTGCACAACAATCAGATGTTCCCCTGATATAGTAGCAGATCTATGAGCTCCCTTATGCAGTGCTACATTCAGAGTTTATTGATAATTGCTAGGCACATTGCTCTTTCTTCATCCAACCAGGCTTCTTCTGAGCACAGGCAATCAGTTATGACTGTTGCGTCATGCAACTGGAGCCTTGCTGCACTTGCCTGAACAGCTTTTCAGAGGAAAAAAGAAATCTGCCATTGAAAAACACAATAATTGATATCCAGGAAAGCCTGGGGTTTTGCCAATACAACACAAAGCAGCTGGCAATCCTTTGAAGTGTCTCACTTAGCAATGAAATTATGGTGCTGCCTACTTGTAGCAGCCACATTAAGGCCCATTCCCTTCTGTGTTTCTAGATGGAATTGCCTATGAATGCTAAATTTGTCCTTACATCCATTCTCTCGAGTGCTACATTAGACTGGAGAAACATAAGATGAAGCAACCATATATGGGTTTCAATTTCTGCCCTGAAATGCATACTACAGTTATATGGCTAAGTTTCTTAATTTGACTCCTCAGTCAACAGGAAATATCATTCCTAGCAGGTAAATAATAGTTTAAAGGCAGACCAGGGCTCTGGTTATTGCTTGTTTTGCATTCCTAGTCAACTAGTTGAGACAGCCCAGCAGGAAGGAGTATCCCAAAAGCATCTATCTCTGCATAACAGCATAAAACTACATCTACATCAAACAGGATCAGACGGGTATTCGAACTGCATCAGGGCTGAGGGATGTAAGAAGCTCCCAAAGGTGAATTTATATTCATCAAAACTCCTGTTTTAGGAAGAAGGAAATATAAATCAATTCTCACTATAATTATCATATGCAAAAGGTAAACAGAGCTTCAAAGTTGGCTTGTCTAAAAGAACTGGATCCCAGCTCCAGAAGCTGTGATTCATCCTAGCAGAGAACTTAGGAAGGCTGCTAGCAGACTGAAAGGCTGAAGCTACCTTAAAGCCAAATCAGAATGGGAATTAGTATTAAACATGTTACTGTTTAGTTTCTTTGAATCTCTCCAAGCCTCTTAAGCTGTGCTTTTCAGTGTACTCTTTTCCCTCCATTTGTTTAATGTGGAAAGTGATTCCAGCACAGCTGACAAACCTCAGGCATCCTACTGGCAAGGAAACAGCAAATCCATCATGCTATGTTGGCTTTTGCTCAAGTAGGCCCCCTCTGAACTTAATCTGGGCTCTAATAACACTATTCCAATAACTTGTAAGGATGGAACACTCTTAAGATGATGGTTAGAAGAAGTCATCCCCCACCAGAAGGTGTTAACCAGAATTTCTAAGAGGCAACAGCAGTGGAGAGACACAGTGATTCCCTTTGAAATATGACATTTAATTTACTAATGGAATGTTTTCCACACTATACTTTCTGAAGAGAGTGATATTTATGGAACATTGAAGACAGAGATAACTACTTAATTGTCTTCAATATGTAGACCTCGGTTTTCAAGGGATTTGAGTCACATCACCAGGCTGAATGTCATTAATATAGTCTTAAATAAAATAAAAAAAAGAAGTCCTCATAGGATAGGTTTCTAAAGCTTGGAAACTGATTATGATGATGACTGGAGAGGTCAAACCAAAGAGGTACATCTCAGCAACAGCTCCTGCCTTTTTGCCCATGAACAGGTCCTCACCTGAGCTGCAGGGAGCAGTGTGATTGCAGTGGCCAGATGAGATAATTGGCACTTGCTGCTGTGTGCAGCAGCACTGCCAGGTCTCCACCTGCTCTGTAAGCCATGCCAACACCTCAACCTGTACATCCGGCTTGAGATGCTGGAACAGCACCCAGGCAAGGGAGTGGTAGGAAACACTGGATCATTAAGGTGGAATTTAATTTAGGTGGACAAAGGAATGCAGTAGAGGTCCTAGTTAGTGGGTGTGAGGAAGATATTTATGGAGAGCTGGAGTCCTCTTTGAAAGGGTGGGGGGATAAAGGTGTGCAATGAAGACAAGGAAAAAAGGATGCACCTATCCTTCTACTACATGCCAGGCCATACACTGCTCTCAGCTGCAGACACTGGCATCCTATCACTGCTCTATATAAGCACAATTCAGTTCCTCAAAACTCCCCAACACACACAGGCTGCACTGATTTTAAAATAGATTCCCATCTCCTAAAAAGTCAACTACCAAGATACCTAAAGACATTACTTCTTCCACACGGGCAAACATTGGAAAAAGAGGTAAAAACCAAGAGGATAAAGACATAGACGACCTGGAAAATTGAAAAGACCTTAGAATATAGAAAAAAAAAATTAAGAACAATTTGAAGAGTCGCTTCAGAAAACCCTATGTAGTAAAACAGATAAAAGAGATTATGCATTTTCTTCAGGATTGAAACTTATGATCTCTTCAACATTTGTGTAGAGTTTGCAGTTTGCAGATGTTTGTAGCTATGTGTAAAGCTACACATAGCTGCAAGGTCCCTATGTTACACTATTCATTTCCCTGATGGTCAAATTACACTGGGGGAAACAGACTAATGGTTATTACAAAATGCTTTGAGTCAAGCTGTTATTAAGAGAATGGAGTAGACTTTATTAATAGCAATGACTATTCACCTAGTGCATTCAGTTCTCCCTCTCCCACATCCCCACTCCCACCATCCCTTGTGTCATTCCACTGCAGCGACAGCTGGGGGGCCAAGCCCACGCAGTGGGGTCAGACTTGTGGGCCACTGGTTTCCAGGTGAGCATTCAGAGACTCCCTCAGGGGGTCCTTCCCTTGCTTCACCAGATGCCTTTACCACCTGGTAGCCTATGTTGCCACTTCCTCAGATACAGCTGGGTCACATACCCTGCTGTTGATGCTCGTGTGTGCTGGTGGAGGCCTTGAGAAGGTTTGGCAGACTCTGTTCGGAGTTAATGGGATTCTTGGAATGTCCAGTGGACTCAGCCGCTCTCCAGGGCTTACCTGGACTCGGGATACTTTCACCTGCTCTCTCTCACTGTATACTTTTCTTCCCTGTGCACAGTAGCTATTGCTACACCCACAAACTTTACCCACTGAACCTATCGACACAAACTGATGCAGACGGGGCTTCTACAATGATACCCCTTGAAATGCTGCAAAACATTAATTTAATTTTGAATTAATTTCGCTAAAAAATTTACCTCCAAACAAAACAAGAATTGAGCAAGAGGGATATGAGAAAACAAGCGGAAAGCAAACCAACTGAGTAAAAAAAGAAAGTACAGTAGAGACAATCTGCAGTAAACAAGGTACAACAGCATTTAGAAGCACATCATGCAGCCATAATACAAAAAGTAGCATCCATAGACTTTGAAGGACCAAAGAGGAAAATTTAGGACAGAATGTAATTAAAGTTATTTAAATCAAATGTCTTCTAGCACATTTGATGATGTATTTTCAAAATGTTGTCTCCAGAAACTGTGCTTCCCCTGCGGGCACAGAGCCCCGTCTTCTGCTACTGTGTCTCTGTACACTGGATGCTTTCTTCCATACTGCAAAGATCTATTTTCTTCCCCCTGCCAAGGACTGGAAATGTGATGTTGCATGAAAACAATTTGTAATATAGGCTGACAGTCACTGATTATTGCCTCAAATATCCTCAGTAGTTACAGAAAAAAACCTCCAAAACCAACTTATTTTTAGCAACTGAAAGAATGCAAGCAACCCCATGTGGCTGCTATCCAGGCATTTACTGAGTTGAGAATAGCTTGACAAATTACAGAAATGGACAAACTCAGAGTGTAAATCAGAAAACAGTGTATATCACTATTTACATATGCTTTCCTGTTGAAAAGATGAATCGAAACATTAATTTTAAAGCTTCCACTGTCAAAGGAAAGAACGACTGTTTTTATGAGCTGTGCATGAATCACAAAAACCAAAACAAAAACCCCCATACACTTCACAGTTTGGCAGATTTCTCAACTTGCTGGTAACTAACAGCCCAGCCCTATGTTGTCTCACTGTTCCTGGCTAAGTCCTCTGCGTCTACTCAGGACTGAACTCTGCAGCACTACAGGGAAGGCACAAATGCAAAGACCAAAGCAAAGAAGTCAAGTAACAGAGCTGAGCTGAGTACTATCTCCAGTTCCAAAACTACAAGAATACGCTTCACAAAAAAGGCAGTCCCACAGGATGCAAGATGCTGCTATCAAGCCACACAACAGAGCTTCCCACCTCTTTTGCTCTTCCCATTTCAAACACAGCTTTGTCCCAGCAGTTCTGCTTCTCTCCAGTGCTCTGATTTCAAGTCATCTACTGGCATGAAAAAGGTCCCAGAGACTACTTTTAAAACTCCGTTCCCTCCCTCTTATTTACAAAGCAAACAATCTTTTTTTTGTCATTTACATATAAAGTAAATCCAAGCATGTCCTACTTAACTTAGTAGGAAAAAGAACATGCATCCTTTCTCAGTAAGACTTCTATGCTGCTTGGGGTAGAAGCCTCTAGATTTTTCTTCCTACTGAGCAGTAAATCAAATTGTGTCATTTCTGTTGTCTTCCTCTGTCCCTCCTCAAACTCTTAACAGGAATTTCCAAGATACAAGTGCTTTGGAGACAATGCTGGATTCAAAGCTCCAGTCAACTGCAGTGTGACACCTTCATTTTTGCAGCAGCCTACCTGCCCTCCTCCTATTAACAAATACCTTCACTGCCTTCCTGCCCAGTAACTCTGCAATGCAGTAATTATCTTCCAACTTGAAAAGGCTGTAACAGAGCACCGTTTGTGTGACTTACTTTGCTAGTGTGACAATTTGGCAAACCCTTTTTTTTTGGCATGACAAGCAATGCCAAACCAGTATATCAGGCAGTAGGTGGCAGACCTAATAGCATGAACAGATGAGACTGTTTATTTTTCGTTCTTTGTATTTCACACCAGACTGCCACATCACACATCTCCATTTCAACCAAAAAAAGTTTCTTTCTTTGCTCCTTATTGAGAAAACAATCTTCCTTCAATTATTTGAGCAATCCTTTTCTTTAAAGTTTGGAGTCATTGATGTCTGCACCTCAAATGCTATCACACAACTAAAAGTCTGTCCTACTTGCACTATTAGTACCTACGTCTGTGGGCTTCTACATCCAACACAACCACCAATTTTGTTCAGCTGTGGTTTTTCTACTGCAGTTTGCTATTGATGCACTTCTGTACATACTCATGTATTATGCTTTTTTCCTGGTTGGCATTATAACTTACAGAAAGCACTTGGTTTAAAAACAACTAGAGTTGATCAGGTTTCTGCTTAGTTTCATGCACTGGAATTACTTAACACATTTCTTTTTAATACTTCCTTATAAACAAAGTTATGCTGTGATGATGCATATGTTTTAGAGAGGCAAGAAAAGCCAGCACTGACTAAGGTTTCCCATTATGAAGAATTTGGCAAGAATATTGCCTTAAGGCGTTCCAGTCTTAACTGTTTGCTCCTTATTTATGTCTCTGGGCTGCCCCTCAGTTTTGACAGAACTCTGAATTCAACCCACTCTAAACCAAATGCAGAAAGGGATCTAATTTCAAAGTTAACATTTTCCTTTTTTTTCTTTTCAGATTTAGAAAATTAAACCTGGGGCAGTTCCCTGTTTCACAGCACACAGCATGGCCCCATCAACAGTTGGGTTGGCACAACTGGGAGGACAAGATCTCACTGGCTGGCATTGCTGGCCAGAAACAGGTATAGGGAACAACTGCACTGAGTGGGATGGAATATCAAGCTTTAAAAGCAGACAAGAACTCCTCGGGTGTGTTCTAGAGACTAGTGGGTACACAGAGCTGAGAGAGAACATACATCAGCTTTTCCCTGTTCAATATGAAAGGAGTAAAAGACATATGGAAAACAGCTCGCAGCAACTGCTTTGGTCCAGGTCAGCCCACCAGACATTTTCAGTACATTTTAAGTTCCTGTACCCAGTTTTAGGCTTCATTTTGTAGCTGAATTTTTATAGACTAATCAGCAACTTAGAATTAAAAAGAAGGTTCAAGGCAAAATCATTAAAGTATAAATTCAGAAGTCAAAAAACTCAAAACCTGCCTCTGTATTCTGACCTGAGACATTTTCTGAAGTTCTTTTAAAACAGCAAAGCCTAAAGTTTAACATAGGAGTCTTGATGTCATAATAATATGTAGAATTACCCAGGCTGACATTCTTTGAAAACAAGCCTGCTGAACAAGCACAATAGGAAGTGCACAAAGATAACTTTCATAGGAGTGTTATACAGGCAGTTGCAGCATCTGTGGAACTCTCAGAATTGCTTCAGGGATATAAAATATACAAGCTTCAGGACTAGGAAAACATTTAGAAGAGTGAGTTGGTTTAAAAGACAGATGTTTTAACTCAAAAAGTAACTTACATTTAAGTGGCACTCTTCACTGTAACCCTTACACGTCCAGATATGCCAAAGAAAAAAGCAGATAGCTCAACTAGGGTGCCTGAGATTAGATGGGCCGAATCCGCCTCTATTGTGGGATTAGTTTTTCAGATCTTTATTCACAGAGATGGAAGAAAATTAAGCATATCAGAAAACATGCAGCAAAAATCATTTAGGTGGCTACATAGAGAGGGATAAATGTTCCTACCAACACTCTGTTTTAACCTAGTGCTCTGCTATGAGCACTATGCCTCCACATTGTCTAAGCTTACAGACGGGTGGTCTTTGCTAGGTTACAGAATTCAGTAGCTTTCTTTAAAAAATAGAAATAATCTTAAAACTGTGCAACATTCACTGCCTATGCCTATTTCAGACCAGGAAAGAGGCAAGGACAGGTCTGGAAAGCAAGTATGCAAATTCTTGCCCCTGGGAAGGAATGACCTTGCTGCTTGCCAGCTAGCTGGAGACAAACTTCAGAGGGGAAAAAAAAAGACCTGGGGGTTTTGGTGGACAACAAGTTGAAAAAGGCTCAGCATATGCCCTTGCAGAAAAGGAGGACAGGCTGGGTTTGCAGATCCAGGGCACTAATTACTCCCCTGTACTCAAGGCTTGTGAAAGTGAAGTGCCTGTGTACTAGGGAGCCACAAACCAGTGACAGACATACTGGAGCCCAGTCTACCTTTACCAAGATAGTTAGGGAGATGGAGCGTATGATGTAGGAGAGGCTGAGAGAGTTGGGTTTGTCCAGCCTGAAAAAACAGGAGGCTTAGGGTGTGTGGGGATATATGACTGCAGCCCACAGCTACTTAAGAAGAGGGTGTAGAGAAGATGGAGCCAGGATCTCCTCAAAAGCACACGTAGACATAGCAAGAGGCAACAGGCAAGTTTCAACAGGGGAAATCCTGATTACATGTTAGGAAAAGTGTTTTCATCATGAGGGTGGTTGAACATTGGGTCTAACAAGGCTGGAAAATCTGAATGTTTGAGATAGTCAGAACTCAACAAGTTCCTGAGCAACTCGATCTGTTTGGGATAGCTTTAAACAGGAGTGGGCAAGATTATCTCTTGCAACCAGTATCCTCCAAGGATTCCATGTAGAAGTGTCATCACCGCAGGCTGCTTGTTGCCTGCTTGCCTTACCCAGGAAAGAGAGCCCTAGTTAGGGTATTGACTGCCATCTCAGCCCTTTGAACAGTTCTGGCATGTCTTTGCCTTAAATTCCTGAACAGGAAAAGAGGACTAACTCAAAGATGTAAAGATCTGTGGCAATAGTACAGCTCAAGTCTTGTAACTTGATTTTTCCTTCAATCCATAGGACTCTAAATATATAATGCATAAATATGTTTAGAATAAGTAATATCTAATACATAAATCTAGACCCAAAAATTTTGCTCTTTACTGCATTGGTGAAGCAGGTGAAAGTTCTTGGACTTCTGTCTTGTGAGAGCAGAATGGATTACTCGCAGTCAATTATGTGTGTACAAACCTATGAAGGCTATAGTTTGTGGAAATGGACCTGTGAACCTCTGATTAGACAGGGTGTTCACATGGCAGCTGAAAGGACACTGAAGGGTGTACCATCACCTCATTTGTCCTGCACAGATCACCACATGTGCTCTGTGTCATAAATCAAAAGCCAAAGAACTTTGAGCAGTTTCCTCTCTCATTTTCATCTAATCAATCCTAACCATCCAGTATTCCTAAGTGAAATGTAAGAGCCACTCTTCTGTGGATCCACAGTGTGACAATCATGGCTGGGTTCCAATCTCTGTTGAAAGGACTCTGTTAATCTTTTTCACTGCTTAATCAGTGGGGAAAGATGGTCAAAGTGGTCCCAGTGATTATGAAACTCTGGAGGAGCATGTCTTAAGCCTTCTCCAAGCTGCTGAGGGGCAGATCCCCCTTAGGATCTCATGCATTGAGTCAGTCCTTTAACGCTCCTCATCTGCAAGGTGCAGGAACAGCCCACCAATACTTCACACTCTTCCACATATACTTTGACTGAAAGGAGCCAGCAACTGCTATGTTTGGCACAGGAAACAGGATGTGGGTATGTTGGTCAGTTTGGGTCTCTTGGGGTAGTAGACAGAAATACTACTAGGTATTTGTTCATGTTTCAAAGCAGTGAGTGCTAATTTGCTTACCCTAGCCAGGTGGCAGTACCTCTGATCACTAAAAAAAGCAAAATGTCACTGACAAGTGTAACAGCTACCTATATTCTCCTTAAGGATCAGAAACCTGCACTTTTAAAAGGTCTGTCAGAAACTGTGGGCAAGTTTGCCTCCTACCTGCAAAACGGGAAAGTTAAAATGCACTGAAGCTTGAGGACACTCGTACACCACGCAAGTAACTAGAGTTCAAAGTGCAAAACCTGTATGTTTGACAAAGAGAGCAAAGAGTCAGCTGAGCTTTTTATGGGATCTTGAGTGTATATTGAGCTGGAAACTAGAAATGGCTCTCTATTTTATATAAAGGCAAATTAAAAAAAAGTCACTAAGGTGTTCTTCAGAGCTGGACAGGATTTGAAAACTGCATATATCCCTTTTTTGACTCCTTCAACTACAATAACATTGCCACCTGATCATAGCTTGTGCACTTCAAGTTGAAGGAAAAGTGTTCCAGTCTGAGAGATAAGAATGACAGCTTGTTATCTTGTTTAGGTACACCATAATACTACACAATAAGGCAAGTCATATGGGAGGGGGCTCAAAAGGTGGGCTGCCAAACCTCAACCCCTCAAGATAATGTTGTTTTGTTATGAAAGGGTAGTCTGGATTTGAATTCTGACAAATCAGAAGTTTCCAGGCTACATTTTTAAGCTGCAGCATTTCCTCCAAGAAGCTGCAGTGCAAAGCTCACATGAATTATTGTTTCTTTATGTTGTTCTGCAGACAAGAGCCACAGAACACAAGAGCCACTAACTTGAATGCATGTGTATCACTTACTGATTAGAAAAAATGCTAATTAGGAAGTTTCCAAGTGATTCTACAGTATCAGACTGAATTTAAACTTCCACAACATTCTGTTCTGAAAAGTTTTTCAATGAGCACACTGCTTGTAAGCTCTGATTTGGAGGAGGACTAAACTAATTTCAGTAGTATACACAGTTTAAGTGTAGAGACTTCTCTCACTTTCCCAGACACTTATGTTTTCTGTTTGCTGTCCGAACTAATCAAGAACAGCCACCACTTAACTAATGAAATTGAATTGATTTGCCATTTACAAGCACACTATTTCCCTTACAGACTTACACAAGAGCCAAATTTTCACATTTAGAAGATAAAGCCTTTTAGTTTAGATTGGTAAATAAAACTCTGGTAGTTTTGGTGTTTGGGTTTTTTTGTTTTGTTTAGTTTCTTTCTTTCATGATCCTGTGCAGAATAACGAGTCTTACTGTTTCTACTCAGGCACATGCAATCTGCCCTAGAGAACCCAGCCCCTGTTAATGTTGTAGATAAGCTCTCTTCAAACTGTTGTACCTTCTGTAGCGGCAGCCTTCTCATAGCTGTTTTTCTTTGGAATTACCAGAGGGCTCCTGAGTTGGCAACTATCAGGTATTTTCAGGCACGACTGCTCAAATAAACAGTTCCAGATATAAAATACATGTACAAAAGGTGAACATGCATTTTGGAGCTCTGAATAAAACTTCTGAAAATACGATCCTTAATCCCGAAGAATGCACTTATTTAACAAAGCCCTTCTCTTTCCAACAAGATCAGTCAGGTATTGGAAGTCCCCATAATGAAATATTACTGAACCAAACATGCCCAAGGTGAATCAAGGTGGCAACTTATGGAACAAATGAGCAGACACACAGCGTCCTCAGCTGAAGCATCCAGCATTAGCTGAAAACAGTTCTGTCTCTCCCAAGCCAGTGAGCAGTTTATGTATGCTTGTGGTGTAAGTCCAATTTTAATCCCTTTTTGGTAGTCAGCTTGCCTGTTAACTCACGTAGCAAAAATCCAAGATTCAACCTACGCTTTCCCATAAGATTGATTTCCCCGCAGGGCCTATCTCAGAGTCTGCTGCACTCTGCTGCAACTCTCTTACACCCTTCTATTCCTGGTCAAAACATGCCACGCCTTCCACATGAGTCAACAGAGCAGGGCAGCATCTCCCACAGCAAGTGGGGAGGTAGCTGAGGACACAGGCTGTGAAAACATAGTCCTTCCCTTCAGCACCAGGCAGGATGCTCACAGAAATGCAGACCTGATGAAAAATATTATCAGGAGAGTGCAACAAGCTGCATGTGAGCTTGAATTCACTCAAACAGGCAAGGTCACTTCTGGTTAAATACTCACAGGGATAAAGTCCAAATTGCCCAGATATTTAGTTAGCATATACAAGACAGCTGGAAGTCTTTGCAACACTCTCAAATGACACTGTTTGGCACTTTATCAAGCTAAATGCCTTTTGCCTGTTGAGAGCACAAGCACATCATTTTATTTCAGCATCATTCTGTTTTCCCTCAGCGAGACGTGCTGGGTTTGAGAAACTGCTGTATCCTAGACAAGATATCAGGGCTCAGCTCTCCTACTCCTTTTTGATGACAAATTCATTTTGAAGTTTAATTTCCCAAATACAAAAATTATGAAAATAAGATATGAAGACCTACTAGATGTGTAAACTAAAACACAGCTTTAGCCAGGTGACACATCGCTATTCTGTGATGTGTGCTATTTTTAATCCCAGGAATATTCCTGCTTTCCTTAGTCAGTAGAGATGCTTGCAGCCTTCCTTGTTTGAAGTGCTATTCCATGCAGGAAAACAGGATGTGCAAGCCAAAGTAACAGTTCTCTGACACTAAGAACTCAGTAAATCCAGGAACACAAGTTACTGCTTCTTTTCCAGTCATTTTGTTAATCTGGAATACGACGCACTTTTTGTTGGTCCTCATCCCAGAAGAGGTGGGCCTGTCTCTGCTTGATATCAAGAGAAAGGCATCCAGTAGCACAGCAAGAGAATCCAACTCAAGGAGTTTTTATGTTTACACACACACAAAGGGCTATTTATTTGACTGCACTCCATGGAGTAAGCTGAGAGTGAAACCCCTCTGTGGTCGATGTGACATACAAATGGACAATGGGAGATATCCGAGCAAAGTACTGGGCTCATGCCAGGGGCTTGAACCAAAGGGCAGACCCAGCAAGAAGTGAAAATAAACTATCCTGGGAACTGTGCAGAATTTTTTCAATTTCAGAACAAAAAATAATTAGTGAGCTAGAAAAGATAGAAGAACCCTACTGCACAGATACATCAGGCAGGGAAGGTATATATTATTAAAGAGCTTTAGTCTCACCTACCAGATTTCTCTCCTGTTGGTTCTTTTCACATGCATTTTTATGTTCTAATAAAATCAGTTTTGTAGGCTGGAAGCCTCTAACACCTCACTTATGCTCATATAAGAGAAAAGAGTGGGTGGTTCCCCCATAAAGCTTAGGCCCCGCTCAGCACTGTGCAAACACACAGACTGACACCCAGCTCCCATCAGTTACTTCTAAGTGGGTTCTCCAGCACCTTCCAGGACCGGCCCACATACTTAGAGCTATGAGAAAAGTGGAAACGCCTTTTGGGTTTACCTCAGATGTAATTCTGAACAAACTTCTACCTGCCATTTCAAGTTTTATAACTGAGTTATCAAATGTAAACAGGTCATCATGAAAAAACTTATGCATAAACACCAGACTGTAGAGCAGGGCATAACAGGAAACAACTCAGAGGCCCTATACCCTGTACCACCAATCTTAGTGGATTTAAACGGATACAGTTAGGCTATTACATAACATACACATTTTAATTATGATTTCTTAAGTATCACTGAAACAATAAAACCTGGAATAAGATCTTCACGGTCACAGATCAGAAGGCAGCACTTTGAATTTCTTGCAGTAGCACACAGTGAATGCTGTAACAAAGCAGCATCAACCCCTCTGTGCCACATTGTTTTAATGCACAGAACTGTACCAGTTCCTTTCTGTATGCATTCCTTTCAAAGGGAGACAAGAGATATCACTGCCATTGGCCAGACAAACGTTTCTTGTTTGTTTGTTCCACAGCTACATAATAAGTTTCCTGTCATTTGACAAGCCCATCACAGGATTTCTCTGTCTGGTTTTCCACCATGATCACATGTTGTTTGTAGTCCCTGCATCCCAATGAAAGATTATTGCTGCAGCAGAGACAACCCATCATCCTAAGTCAAACACAGGATTCTAATCATATCCTTTACCTGATGTGGTCATCAAGCATTTTATAAACACACCTCAAAATCATTGTTTCAGGCCAAGTGACATCTGACTGGCAGTTATATTTCTTTCTCAGTTTATTATTTAGATCTCAGTTATCTAAGAAGTGTTATCATTATCACATCCTTTGTGACTCCCCTTCCAACTTGCACAAAGGAGCTGAATTTCAGGCTTCTTCTTTGTGATGGAAATTGCTGCCTAAATGCATGACTGTCAGGTGGACAGCAACTGAAAAACTGCAAGTCTACAAGACTTACTATTTAAAGTCAGCAACTTGGTTTGACTGGAAGTAAACTAGGGCAAAAAAAGCCAGATGACTGTCCTCTGGCAGCACCATCCTAGGAAAATATTTATTATTTAAGGAAATCCAGCCATTTTAAAGAAACTGCAGAGTTTTTAGGATCTGTAAAACCCTTCTGATTTCAGGATTCCCCAAACTAAATAAAAGGCAGCTGAACAGAGGATTCCTTAGTGGTGTGCTGGTTCATAAAGCAGTCAGGCACTCAGCTGAGCAGGGTCAGCTTGGGTCTTCTCAGTAGTACAGGTAAAATGGACTTTAGCTTACCCAGGAATGTAGACAAAAATGCATTTTTGTCCTCATCCAGGAATCAGAAAACTCATTTTCTTGAAGGTAGTGCAAGAGGTGATGGGAAAAAAGGAGAGACACTGAAGGCTGTGCAGGGTCAGCAAGGTCTAAAGGCTGGGCCAAGACTCAAGCTGCTGTTGAGATGGGGCCTCTCCCACACTGCCCACCCCATCCTGCTGAGAACCTACATTCGCCCTTTGGACCCTCTCAAGCCACCCACACCAGACTCTTCTCCACCACCCATGCACCCATCACAACCAAACCTGCAAGCCACCCACAGCCTTCCTCAAGCTCAGCTCTGAGCACACTGGTCTCATCACGCATGAACTAAGGAGGGAAAATCCAGATCCACCCAGATATGCTGAATTTTTGTGCTTGAATCTTCTGATAGTGAAGTATTGAAATGTGAAGGGACTAAAAGAATACCATCTCAGGGTAATCCCACTGCCAGTGTCAGTCTTCAGACATGGCCCCAAAGAAGGAAGTCACTAAGAGATTGTTATTGGTCTCTGCCTCTTCATTACTCAGTTTGCCACCAAGAAATCATCTTTATGGTCTTTATATATTTACTACATATACAGGTTCAAAAAAATCAAATCAGAAGAGGAAGATGGCACCCAAAGGCTCGTAGTTCAAAAGTAGCCTTTTAAAGATTAGATAAATTTATCTAATATAATAAGTAATCAGCCATAGGACAGCTGGTGTCCCTTGATTAATTTTTGTTGAATAGCAGGTTAGTCTCAGAATTATGCTAGACAAGTATTCCATATTATGGCTTTCCAAGTCACTTTAATCCCCGCTTAGAGGAGTGACCAAATTTACAAATACATGTTAGGCTATGCAATGATGTCAAAAAGTAAGTAACTCTACATGACATCCTTAGAAAAGCTTCAACTTTCTCCCTGACTCAGAAAACCCATCAAGAAATATCCAAGAGAAGACACATATAAGACTCTCTGCCAGTAGTGACAGTATTTTCCTCCTCCTTCATCTCTCCAATTTGCTGTACTTATACAACAAAACATAAGAGAAAATATTTTTAACAGTATAATACTTAAAATAAATGCAATGTACTTAAAAATACCTATGAACAATCTAACTGCAGCATGTGAACCTCCCGGAAGAGTGGCACTGGATAAAGCCAAGGGCCCTCCCTTGAGGGAGGCTGCTATGCTGTCAAACAAGGCTATTCTCACCACAATCCAGCACAGCCACAATTTGTTACATATCAGTAAAAACATATGGTAAAAAGCAGAAATGACCACAGTGCTCAAGTTAAGCATCCTACAAGTTTAATATTGACAGCAAAAGATCCAAAGAAAAACCACAGCATTATCAAGGTGGAAAATGTGCCTATTCAAATGTAAGACCCTTTTATTTTCTCACATCTACTAATCACGTGAAGTCAAAATGCTCTGACAGCCTCTCCAACTTACATCATAGCGTTTTGCCCAAGAGGCCATGAGTCAGCTTTTTGCCAACTATGTTAATTCATAGTTTTGCTTACAGCTTGAAAAAGAGAACCCATCACCACCAGTTTTGTGGAAACCATTATTTTGGTTATTTTTGTAACCCGTGGTAGTTATTCCAGAATATTCTGAGAACATCTAGTAGACTAGTGACCCTCAAATACTTCCCATATTTTGCACGCAACAAGTAACAAAACATTAGTGATTTCTACTCCTTCTGTATTGAAAGTTCATAAGAGAAAACGTACTACTCTTCACTGACATAGTTATGTACAAATAAAGTAACTGGAGAAAAAAGTTAAGTTTTAAAACATTTGTCTCTGGTTGTTTATTAAGTTATCAAAGAAATCCGCTCTTTCTTCCATTTTCCTAGAGGCCTGAAAAGTGCTCCCAAAAAGTACTTTTAAGGTTCCTCCCCCTCCCTTTCAATTCTCTACAGTTCTGCTTTACCATCACATCAGCAATAAACCCAGAGTTAGGTAACCAGTGTAAGGAGACAGGTATTTTTTATGCTGACCAGAGTTCTTGCCACATCCACACTACACACCCTGCATTGCTGTGATCACTTTTTGATACAATGCATTAGACTCCAGTTGTCAATTATGAAAGATTTCACCCAGTCATCTTGTAGACTGATACAGACCTGTCCTCAGAATTATTGTTCCACCATAACATAACCTGTTTTCAATAGCAAACTTTTATACCACCTGATCTCATTGAGGGACACCCACAGTAACTCACAAAACTGCTGAACAGAATAACTCATAAGCACTACTATGCATGTATATATAAGGAAACGGTGATGCAGTACAAACCAAAAATTATAGCTGGATTCTTGGGTGTATCAAAAAGTCATGACTAAGTCACAGTAATTGTGCATTAAAGCATAGCATATCTTTTATTTGTCTTCTTGAGAAATTAATATCTGTATGACTGACAAACAGCAACACAATTACAACAGCCACATTAACCTCAGTGTTGTGGGCAAGTGGTGCAAATTACCCCTCAAAGTCATCAGTCTTGAAAGCATAAGCACCCTATGACAAAAAACAACCTCTCCAAACTCCAGTAAGTTTGGGGATTTTTTTAAGGTTGTTTTTTTTTCTTCATTTGAGCTAGTGATGCAGGAACACAAAGCTATAGAGAACAAAACTCCAACTGCACATGGCAGAGAAAAGACAGACCTTTGAAATGACAGTAATAAAGCAGACTTCATGACTTACCTTGCCTTGCTGTTTCAAAGATTCATTTAGAGGAGTATCCCTGCTGTGGGAGCCTTTATGAAGCCTTGACATAATAGGATTTTTATTTATTTATTTTTTAAGGATACTTAAAACAACCTGCTGCCATAGACAGGGAGAAAAGAAGTTTCCCCCACATAACCTCCCTTTATAAACCTTACCATGGGTGTGGCTTAATAACTAGCTCCACCCTTCATCCTATTTAGAAACCCAATTAAAAAAAAAAAACAAACCACCAACTTCTCTGAAGTAAGATAATAATTTTGTCAAATTGTCATGTAGTCTTTTTATTTTTTTTTTTAAAGGAGATAACTGGTTGATAGTTTCACAAATTAGTAGGAGAAATGTAGGAAAATAAACCTAAGGTTGTCTCCAGTATTTGTAGTTCCTGCAATGTGGTCTGCAAACATTTGGTGGATGAATTTGCTCAGTTGTTTGCTTTTTAAAAGCAGTGTTGTAACAACCTGAGGGAAGTCTATCAGCTTTTAGTGTTTATTGGTATTAGAGAAGCGTTATATTGAAGAACAACATGTGAACTTGCAGCAATATCCACTTGTATTACCCCATGACAAGCTTCCACCACCAGTGAAGGCTCTTGTTTTCATCACTTACATAACGAAGATGATGCAAGATCAAAGCCCTATGCATGACTCATTAAATCACACACATGCTCTCACTGTGGAGAGAACACCACCAAATAAAAACTAGAATATTTTCTTTTGTTCTCTAAATACTCTGTGACTTAAAAAAACTCAACTTTCTTTTCTCTTGAGGCCTAATCCAAGAGGATGGGGACATGGATTAGGATGTTGCCACTAAGACAATACTGTCTGCAGAGTTATATAGTGCCTTGGTGTGTAATATGAACACATCTAGGTGACTGCACTGTTGTTTCTTAAGTTTTTGTACTATCCCAACTGACAATTTTTATTTATATTTCTTTGTATTTAAAGGTACAGGTATGAGCAACTATAAACACAGGGCTTAAGTCTGGGGTTTTATTTCCACTGAATAGTTGAGGTTATCCTGGCACTCCTGCAGCAGCCTGGGTGTGAAATCAGAGTTCTTGAGGTGTTTGGCAGGAGCTCAACTATGCTTCTATCATCTGAGTTTGCTTTCAAGGGAGCGATTAGGAAATTATGTTCTTGTTAACAAGATCTGTGCAAGTAATGACTATTATGCCCAACATTTCCTGTATTTAAGCTGAAGGGATTGTTCCATCTTGATATGAACAGCCAAAGTATTTTCTTGAGAATTAGTGACTTGGGCCAAATCTTCAGTTTAAAAAGCATTACAAGAAGAAGGTTCATCCCTTTTCATGGTACCAGGCCATTTTTGTCTGAAAGTGCTAAACGGCATTTAAAACATATATACGTATATATCCATGTGGAAATTTTGCTATAATATTAGACACTCCCGTAGTGTCAGATGGAGGAAGAAAGCTGCCTTCATTGCAATAAGAAATGTTTCATAATAAACTACAGTATTCATGTTTCTTTGCTTTTATACCTCTGCAGGCAAGATAAAGCATCTTTGACTTTAAAATCCATATTCAAAGGACAGATACCCATATCCCTTGCTGTGGCTGAAAGCCTGTAATCTCATGCTCTACTGTACATGAATACAAAAATTCTGCAGCATTCTCCAAAAGCAATAAAACCATTTCACCTTTTAGAGAAAGTCCAGTGATTCTGGGGAAAAGATGAAATCTTGGTGAGTTCACAAATTAAACATCTCATGTTTAAATGCAGAGTTGGGAGAAACTGAAACAAGCTCATTTTCTTTCCTATCCCTGGCAGAGGTACTCACCATGGATCAACTTCCTCTCTACCACTTCAGCAACTAAAGAGATCAGCTCTGACATTCTTGATTGAATCCTCACTTCTTTTGATGTTCCCAGAGAGAATGGGGAAATCCACAGGTGTGGGTGAAAGGAGGAGGAATATCACAGGAGATGAGCAAGACCAGAAATCAGGATACGAGTACTGGCGTGTTGTGCTCAGTGCAGTTCGCACTGTACAGATGCACCTCCCAGGCCAGTGCTTGAAACCACACTCTGTTTAGAAATACAGGACTGGGAAGATACCAGAGATGGTGCTTTAACTTTTAAAGGACTTGCTGTTTTAGCTGGTAGTACCTATATCTCAAAACTGAAACATGAAATGGTGAAATGGAGTATAGTCTCATCTCTAGCAGCTAGCAAATAAAATCAATAGATAGAATACTCAGTGGCTGGGATTCACTCCTAATAAACCCTGTGCTTGGAAAAAAAAGTCTTATTTTCTCAATATCACCAATAGCTTTTACCAAGATGATGGCACACATGCCCTGCCTGCCAGAGCTACTTTATTACTATCCTAATGGCAAACACAGCATTATGCAGCTGTAATTGTAAGTGTAATCACACTTTTTGCCATTATAACCGGAGGAAATTGCTGAAACTTAGCTGGCCAGATCATGTTTTAGCAGCCAAAAGCAGGAGAAGTGAGTACAAATCTGCAAGCAAGGGGCTAGTAGGTTAGTCCTTACTAAGGAGGCACTTCAGCAGTACCTCTTTCTGGTGTAATCTTTCTATTGCCAGCTGCTTCCATGGAAAGGCAAGCCTTTAAAACACATTTGCTTTGCTGAGCAAGGACAGTTGCAAGAGCTCCTCTAAATCTGCCTGTACTTACCAAGACATCAATGTTTAAAGCCCAGAATTAGTCTGCCTGCTAACACATCTGGTTCAGGGGAAAACTTAGACTGAGTTTTAATCCTGTTTTGTTCCACAGGCCCCTTCCTCTTCATAGCCACCTGGATAATAAGCTTTTTGTTTGATAAAGCAGTGTGTTCAATCCCTGAATGCAGAGACTGCTTCTTGCTCCTCTTGGCAGAGCATTTACTGGCTCCTTGGCACAGCTGGGCTAAGGCTAACCTGTAGCACCCCGTTCCTGGTGCCTTGCTTTTCCTACTGAACCCAGAGCCATGCTGGAAAACAAGAGTTAGATGTCAAACAGCAACCAGGATTTTGGCTGGTGAAAGAGGGTGTTCGGGGTGCACAACAGCCCCAGCGGGGAATCTCTGTGGCACAATCATTCAGCTGTTAATAAAAGACCTAGGTTAGGGGGCTTGGAATTAGGTGACTTTTAAAGTTTTTTTCCAACCTAAACCTTTATATGATCTCATCTATGATCCCATGAAAAGAGAAGGATAGTTTTGGGCAAAGTCTAGAGGAAGGAAAACAGAAAGCTGACAGAGTAGAATTACTGCTGGTTTTGTGAAGTCAGGATGCAGCTAAGGGGAAGAGATACATCACAGATAAAGAATGTGAAAAATCTCATAAGATCTCTAGAAAGCTGAGAAAGAAAAGGGCACTCCACAGGAGCAGACTAAGAGTAGCTGAATGGATATGGGGTTCTTTCCAGGCACAAAATCAACAACCCTGAAGTGGCTGTAAGCCCAGATTTTTTGTTTTCTTAACAGAGTTTTTTGTAATCATCTGGAATTATTTAATCTACCCTTCAAAAGTCTTCCAAGAGACAACCTAAATAGAGATGCTGTTCAAAACTTTAGCAAATACAGTTTTCCTCTGATATTTCTCAGACTGGTTTCAGCTGCACCCCACAACCCTCACTTTCTCTACAGAAACATATATTCCCAGAAAATTTCCTAGGGCTTGCTAATGAGGTATGAAGATGTTCACAACCAATTGCCAATTTGTAGTCTCTTGTATCTCTAAATTTTCTGCTTTTTTTGAAAATATTTCTCATTATTATGATTTACACCAAAACCTGTGAAGGGGTTAAAGGGTTAAATGGAGTTGAAAGGAGTAGCTGACTATAAAAAGTTACTGCAATTAATAATGTCTGAGAACTTGAGCTGCAAGAAGAAAGTTGCAGAGGTTAGCAGAAAAGAACTAAATGAAGAGCTTTAAGGCTTAGTCTGTTTGTGTTCCGCACTTTATTTATGTCAGGGGTTTAAAATACCTGATTGTTTGGTAATTAAATTATTTAGCTTTATAGCAGCCCTGCAGACTAAACTATTGAAGTGGAACAGAACTCCATGAGTGGGACATCCTACCTTGACCACTAACCACTCCAGGGACACCCCAAAGTACACAATACTGTATGGAACATCAAATGCCAAGGGAAGTGTTTGCCCTGTTGGTGCAGTCTGGTAGCTGGAGTTTAAGCAATGATAAGTGGTAAGACAGGAGATCTCTGCTGCCTCTGTGATTAACTTAATCACAAACAGAAGTTCCCTGCTCTCCTTTTGTGTGAACAGGTCTATTAATACTAACAATGTGCTCATGCCATCTACTAATGAGCTATTTCCAATTTTACAAAGCACAGCAGACAATACTTGCAGGTGTTTGGGAATGTGTTTATTTGGCTATTAAATCCAGGAGACCTAACCGCTGCCAAACAATATTTGCATTTGCAGGTACTCCTGCAAGAGAATGTCTTCTGAATGAATATCAGACATGAAGAAGTTGAGACTGATGGAAATCAAGAGAGGTATTCATGTATTGCTTCTGTTTTGCCTTTTAATCTGAATCTTTGCGTCTGGCTTGCAAATATTCTTGGATCAGAACTGTAAGCTTGTCAAGGGTTGCCTTATGCACAGCAGAGATGACTCATGAGATCCAACATTAGTTTCAAGTGCCACATAGCAAGGAAGCTTCAATAATAAGTGTTTCTGCTTAGTCTGAATATGGTAAAGCCAAACAGAACACATGGTTGATAAAACTTGACATGCTTTGCTTGCAGTGTGATTCAGATTCTCTGAAGAGATTGTCACTGTTCTATATTCAACCCAGTATTAATCGAGGCATAAAATGGTTACCAGATCAATGACTATTGTAATAAAATTCCTCTGAAAGGAGTAGCCTGAGAAGATATGCAGCCATTTCACATTGCATGTTACACAAACTAGCAACGCGGTGACATGAGAGACAGACTTTTCCTGCTGACTTTCACAATTCTATAAAGATTTACTAGATTAAAACAACTTAGGTGTTTGAAGCTTATAGCTGATAGCCCTGTATGTTACATCCCTCTTACCTGTCAAATCTAAAGCAGGGTGTGTATTTTCTGGTAACTTACTAATTTTTATGTGATTTGGCATTGGTAATTAGGCTAATCTGAAAGTTTTTAATTTATGTAGATTATCCAGTATTAGGACCCTACTAATTTTTTCATTTAAGGAAAAGAGTAAGCTTGAGTAAATGGTGTCCTCAGTATGTGAAATTGCCCTGCTCAAAAAACACTACTGGCTTCTTCCTAGAAGGTGGAAAAGTAACAGAGTGAGCTGTTCTTAGAAGAGACTAGGTTAAAGATTAAGATCCTGTAAAGGACTAGAATCATTCCTAAACTTTAAATAGGAAAAATTTGAAATCTGGGATCTTTTAAAGCTCAGAAGAATGAAGCTGGTTGACTGTAAAACTCTTAAACACAAGTTTCTGAGACTGAGGAGGTATCCAGCCAAGACCACTGAGGCTCTCCCCACAAACCTTGTCATGTTTTTATCTTCTCTACCATACCTCCTCCTCCTCTTCACTACCACCAGATGTCTTTACCAGACCACTGTGAAGAACTGTCCCCTCTTTAGGGCAGCAGTTGCTGATCATATTTGAGCATACTTGCTCCTCCTGAAACTCTGCTCTTGCTATAGGGACTCTGTTAGCAAGGTTGCTTTTCGTTAGTCCTTTTAAAACAATTTTTGGACATAACCATCATATAAATAGGGCAGGGCAGCCCTGCTGCTGACACTAGGCACTGCTCCCAGAACAGGTCTGTGCCTTAGTCCTGCCTGTCCTGCGACTGCACAGTGGGGCTAAGGCTTCAGTTCACTGGGGACAAATGCAACATGAAACTATTCTGAGATCCCATGAGATATAACATGATAAAGACTTTCCCTGAGAGCTTTCCTACAGCATTGTTGTTTCTGTGATCCTTTCCCTGCAGTTGAGGTTTTGCATTCTTCTCCCCTCTCTCCTGAAGCCTTCTGCCAGCAGCCTTTCCCTTCACCTGACTTTCCCAAAGGCAGAAGACAGTCACTGCTTCTTCCTTACAGTCCAGGAACGATCTTTTCAAACCCCTTCAAAACAACACCTTGCCTGAGGCTCTTTTCCCACCCACCTTACCTGCAGGCAGATTAAACCCCGCAGTTTTTCTTGCTGCCCTTAGAGCACCCATTGCTCACCACTGTTGGGTCTTCAAGTTCACTTCTCCTAGAGACAGGAATCGTGGAGGCTGTGAGCAGGGAGGATCCACAGCCACCCTGTGACAAAAGCCATACAGGGAATTTCCCCAAGTCCCCTCACTTTTCCATTAGTGACAAATCAAGCCCCACTGAAGCCATCCTCTGAGGAGCTAAGCCGAAACACTGACTTTTATATACATACGTGTCACCTACACCTGCATTAAAATAAATAACCTATACACATAAAGGTGCTGGAAGGTTCAGTATCTCACTTAAATCTCACCCAACACCACTGTGTGTGCCATCATGTCACGGTTGGTCTTTGGGCCCCCAGTGACTCAGAGCAGTGCAGTCAACATGCTCCCACTGGGGCTCTCTGCCCCAGCTGCAGTTCTCCCTCCGGTGCCTTGTGCCAACACCAGCCCAACCCAACTCGGTCTGACAAAACCACTTGCAGTTTTTAACATAATACAGTATCAGTCTCCAGAGCTGCCTGAGGGAAAAATGCATTCCACTCATCTAATTGCATTAGTCCAATGTTTCTCCCTCTTTTGGAATGAAGCTATTTAAAAAAAAAAAAAAAAAAAAAGACTGTATTAAGGTTTCAGTGCCACAAGACTTGAGAAGGGCCAGGATAAAAGCTATTCTAAGGTGCATTTGGATGACGTTTCAGCCAAACATTTAGTAATTTTGAAGGCCCTCTGATTTGATTTTTGATGATTAAATATCCCAGTTTGGGTGGGACAGAGTTCATTTTCTTCTTAGCAGCTGGTACAGTGCTCTGTTTTTCAGATTTAGTATGAGAATAATGTTGATAACACACTGATGTTTTGGCTGTTCTTAAGCAGTGCTTACCCCAAGCCAAGGACTTCTCAGTGTCTCTTGCTCTGCAAGTGAGGAGTCATGCAAGAAGCTGTGACAAAGCACAGCCAGGACAGCATATTTAATATTTAATATTCTTATTATATATAATATTATTATATTTTGTTTCATTCCTTAAATTGTTCTTAACTTATAAGGTTTACTTTTTCTTTCTGATCCACTGTGGGGTGGTGGCAGGAGGGCTGGGAGCAAGTGGCTGCATGGTACTTAGTTCCTTCCTGGGGTTAAACCACAACAATAAATTATTGTGTTTATACATTTGGGAAGGGGTGTGTGGTGTGGGGGAGGGGATTTAATTTTTTTTAACTCCTCCAAATATTTCACTGGCATTTGAAGGAACGGTCAAAAATAATACAGAAAAATGACCAATGGCAAGAAGAGACAATGATAAATAGTTGAGGATACCTGGAGTTGTAAGAGCTGAAATAAAACCAACCCAATTTGAAAGTTCTATTGTCAGAGAGGGGCCTTAGATTTAGAATATCAGACTAAACCGATACAAATGAAATCATAAGGCTGAAATAACTATTCCAGCCCGAGATTACCAACATCATCATTACATAGGTAATTTCCAATGCACTTTATGTCCTCCCAAATGAGCAGTTCCTGCTGCCCTTGTGGACAGGAAGCTTCTCCTACCTGAGTAGCAATAGTGATGGCACAAGAGGCCCTGTTGCTTCTCAGAGGAAAAGGCATGCTACAGGAAGACTTAGCCTCAAAGAATCACAGAATGGGTCAAGTTGAAAGGGACCAAAGTGGGTTCTACATCCCTGCTCAAGCAGTGTCATCCTGGAGCACATGGCCAGGATTGCATCCAGGTGGTTTTTGAATACCTCCAGTGATGGAGACTTACAACCTTTATGGGCAGTCTGTTCCAGTGCATGGTCCAGGTGGAATTTCCCATGCATCAGTTTGTGCCCATTGTCTCTTGTCCTATTGCTTGGCAACACTGAGAAGAGCCTGGCTCCATCCTCTTGACACCTTCTCTTCAGATATTTCTAGGCACTGATAATGTCTCCTCTCTTCTCAAGGCTGAACAGGCCCACCTATCTCAGCCTTTTCTCATAAAAGAGATGTTCCAATACCTTAATAATCTTTGTAGCCCTCAGCTGGACTTGCTCCAGGAGCTCCAGATACCTGAACAGGTACCTGGTAAGTGGCCAAAGGCTGAAAGTTTTACATAAGCAGAAGACACCCCAAATGACCAAACATGACCATCAGGTGCTCTGATACAGCCTGATAGGAGACTTGGCCAAGATATGCCATCTCGCCATGGCACATCCCAGAAACTGAGGTCATAGAAAAATATCCATATTTTACTGTCATTAAAACATCTCCAAAAGGCATAGGTATCTCATAGACACCAAGCCTGCAAGACATTAACTGCCCCACCTGCTGCTGCCCCTGACCCCTTTCCTCTCTTAATAAGGTGATCCTTTTCTCCTTAGGAAGCTGAATTAGCTCATGGATTCTGTAGGTTGAGTTTGAGGCAGACTGAAGGAAACCACACTTGCTCTCAGGAGAAGTCAAATTCATCAACTGCTAATCATTTCTGAAGCTCTTGGTCATATTTAAATAGATTATATATCATCTCAGTCCACTTTCTCTTCTAGGGACAGTATGAAATTTCAGTTTTGCAGTAGCAGTAGCATAAATCTTAAGTGTTTTTTGAAAGATAGTTTCCTGTAACTTAAACACTACACCCATGCGATAGGGCAGTAGGTAAGTTAAGGGTTCATAACCCTCCTGTCCTCCACTTTGGGGATGATTTTCACTGCAAGGGCTTCACGAACAAGAAGCCATTCAATCTCAGCAGTGGTTGCAGACAACCCCTGTGTGAGACAAAGACAGTTTGTGCTCTTTGTACCTTCTCACTTCTTGGGTAAGGGCCCACCCCACACATTCAGTTGTGTGAGTAACACATAAACAAGGATTAAAGCAGGAGTCCCTGTATCTCAGAGAAAAAACACAGAGTGAGCATGAGTACGCCAAGGATTTGGAGTGCATTTGGCCATGACCTGGGCATCCTGACATGACAGTGTGTACAGTTGCTCATACAGCTGGTGAATAATAAGTACCTCGACATGCCCTTGAGATGATACTTCTAAACATGTAGCTCTTCATTGAAGCAATGGTAACCCTGATTAGATTTACCCTGCAATACTGTTCTTGTAGAAGTTTTTACAGTTCATTTGACTTTTAAAAGAGATTGTCTTTTGAAAAGCAAGTGCAACTTACCGAAATAACCTTTAAGCTGCACAAGGCTTTGTTTGAAATACTATTCTGCTATTCCACTTCTCAAATGTCACCTCAGTCTCAGTGTTTATCTTCTCTTAAATCACAGTAAAATTGCTACAGTATTTCATGTAAAAAGTTTTCACCTTTTTTACTGCTTTAGGTTTCTTGCTATGTGAAGTTATGAGCTTATATTATTATCCTCAATTCATTTGCTACACAGTTTGGGACCAAGATAAAAGCAACTATCCCTCAGGGAACAAGTACAAAAAGGACTATAACTCATCACAGAAAGCACCAGAGGGTTGTTTGTCTGAACTATCAGAAGAAACTGTTTAAAATGAAAAACCGGTGGTATTTTTTTTTTTTAACACAATCTCACATGTGCCACTAGTGCATGGGAAGCTTGTAGCTTCAGGTAGTATTTATATCTGCCCATGGTGCTGCACCCTTCCTCGCAGGAGCTGTCACCCTTGGTCAGTGAAAGCAGCGTGCTGAATCATCAGGCTTTTAAGCACGTTCCTTGGACTGGGATTTGTTTACCACGGAGCTTCCTTACCGTGCAGCACACCGAAGGAAAACTCCTTTCAAGCCTCTGTTAACCAGAAGCTGTTTTGGATGCTCACAGCTCAGTGGGGATGTGCAAAGGGGTTATATATTGAAGGATTTAAAATTAATAAAAACAACGCACCACAGAGCCGGCCAACAGCTCTTCTGCTTCCCAACTATTCACAGCAACAAAACAAACACACAAACACGCTTCTCGGTCCTTCAGCCCGCTAAATACTAGTTACTCTCTAGTGATACAACTTAGTGTAATACTCCTGGGATTTTTCTGGCTTCACAGGATAGCGGACTCGGTTCAAATCAGGAGATAGTTTTAGCACTGTCACAGCGCTGAAATTTCGCTTCCTTCCCCAAACTACTTTCGGCCCCAGAGGCAATGGCTGAATCAGACAGCCCTGGCCATCACCCCCTCCCGACCCGAGCTGCCTACGGGTGAAGGCATCGCCCCCGTCCCGTCCCGTCCCGTCCCGTCCCGTCCCGTCCCGTCCCCCGCGGGGCGATGCCGGTGCCGATGCCGATGCCGGTGCCGATGCCGATGCCCTCGCCCGCGGCGCACAAAGCCGCACACGCCCCGTAAAGGCCACCCACGCGTGGCACGGCGTGGCGCAGCCTCCCCCCGGGCTGCCAGCGTGGCACAACCCGCGCTGCTGGCCTCACCTGCTCCGCTCCCCGCTGGCAGCAGCCGCCTCTTTTCCTTTCTCCCGCCCGCCCCGCTGACAGCCCGGCTTTGTCCGCCCGCCCCGCTCCGCCCCGCTCCGCCCCGCGCGGGAGACGCCACGGGAGCCCCGGGACAGCGCCGGGAGCATCCCGCCCCACAGAGCATCCCTCCCCGCACATCATCCCGCCCCACAGAGCATCCCCCCCCGCACAGCATCCCACCCCGCACAGCATCCCTCTCCGCACAGCATCCCGCCCCGCAAAGCATCCTGCCCCGCAAAGCATCCTGCCCCGCAGAGCATCCCGCCGGAGCGTTCTACCACTGCGGAGCGGGTGCGCCGACCCGCGCCTGGATGCATTTGTTGTTATTATTATTATTGTTGTTGTTGTTTATTTATTATTTCCAGATTTCCTTTCTCCTCTCCCTCCCGTCTCCTCTCCTCTCCTCTCCCTCCCGTCTCCTCTCCTCTCCCTCCCGTCTCCTCTCCTCTCCTCTCCTCTCCTCTCCTCTCCTCTCCTCTCCTCTCCTCTCCTCTCCTCTCCTCTCCTCTCC